>CP116450.1:6265592-6579579 GCA_028216015.1 Quercus dentata
GTCATCTCCCTGTTGAGTTGGAGCATAAAGCTTATTGGGCTGTAAAGAAGTTCAATTTTGATTTGAAGGCGGCAGGGGAAAAGCAACTTCTTCAATTAAATGAGATGGATGAGTTCCGGAATGATGCTTATGAAAATGCAAAGATCTACAAAGAACGGACAAAGAAGTGGCATGACAAACAAATTCTTAGGCGTGAGTTTGCTCCAGGACAGCAGGTTTTACTCTTCAATTCATGACTAAAACTCTTCCCGCACAAGTTAAGATCAAGATGGACAGGTCCTTATACAATTGACAAAGTTTCATCTTTTGGAGCAATAGACTTGAAGGACAAGGTAGGGCACATATTCAGAGTTAACGGACAGAGAGTGAAGCACTATTATGGAGAACAAGTGGAGAGGAATTGTGCATTTATTCCTCTTGGAGATCCTAATTGATGAAGATTGAAAAGTCTGGCTGTAGACTATAAAACAAGCGCTTATGGGAGGCAGCCCATAAAACTTTCTTTTATTCTTTTTTTTTTTTCTTATCATTATTTTTTTTTATTTGAATAATTTGGATTTTGATGCTGGTTTATTTTGCAGGAATAAAGAACTGAGAAGGGAGGTCGTTGAACTGAAAGAGAGGCGGTTGAAAATAAAACCAGGGAAGTTCCTTTCCTTTCTTCAATCTTTCTCACTTTTGAATTACAATGAGGACATTGTTTGGTTTGGGTTTGGGGGTGTAAACTCCTATGGTCTTGAGTTGTTGGATTCTCTTATCAAGCATGTACTTTGATTCGTGGGTACTTTGATTTAAATCTTTGTCCTTGAAAATAATTGAGCACATAGTCAATTTTTCTTTACTCCATTTTGCTTATAAAGAGAAGGAGTTGAATTAACTGGGTCAGGGAAGTTCAATCTTGCTTTGCTCTAGAATCCGTTGATGGATCTTTGAGGCAAAATCCTAGTTGATACCAAATATTAGAGAAAGGATCTAGGCAATTTTTGTCATAACCAAAAGAGCTTTCCCAAATTGTCCCCGATTATCACGCCATCATTTCATGGTGTATTCCCATAGTCAACCCCCTTGAGCCTTATTTTACATAAGCCTTTATTTGTTCTTTTAACTACATAAACCATTCCCGTTCTAAGCCTGAAAAACAATGAATTTACCTTACATTTTGAGAAAATACTTTGGTGGAAATTTGCATTTAAAGAGAAAGTGAAAGGCAAGAATCGGAAAAGGGTTAAATTGGTTGAAAATTTGAAAAGGCTACAGGTGTCAAATTCATGTCAAAAAAAAAAAATCACTCCACTTTTGAGTATAGCAGTAATATTGTCATCATATGAGCATATTGTCGAGAAAGAGCTATGGTGTGAATCCTGTGGATATCTCTTTTATTGTTCTTTCTACCAAGTATTTTCCCAATTTGCTTTGATTTTCCATATCCAATTCTTTCTTAGCCCTCACCCCGTGGCTCTGTCATTACAACCTTGATTAAAGACCTTTTGATCTCTAATTTTGGTGTTTGATTACATTAGTGGAGAGGATTTCTGAAAATTGGACATATGGGGTTAAGTTTTAAGAGAATTCTTCCGATTTCGATTTGTTCTACTGTTATCCGAATTTACTGGTGGTTTGGAGTTAAATTGACTATTTCACACACACTCAAGGACTTAGCTTTAGGTTGAAGTAAATGCTTAACTCTTGCTTGCCAAATTGCTAAATTTTTGATTGATTTTCCTGCCATCTTTGATGTTAAAAGAGTAAGATACTAGTGTTGAAATCTAAATTCAGATCATGGCTTGGTGAGTGATGATATTACTCTATGGGGTCTAGCTAATAGTGTCTATAGTTGTCTTTTATTTTATTTTCTTTTTGTTTGAGGACAAACAAAGTTCTAAGTTTGGGGGTGTTTGATGACTTGCATAATTTAGTGTAATTTATCACTTCTCAACTTTAAACTTTAGTCTAATTTTATTTATTTTGTTGATTTTAGACTTGATTTTTGTTATTTAATTTTTATTCCAGATTTGAAGAAAATAAAGATTTACTCAAATAAAAGAGATGTGAAGCAGCTAGAGAGAATATTTTTGGCCTTGGAAGTTGGCGAGAAAAAGAGAATGAGGCGCTTAAGAAAAAAAGAAGGGTTGAAAAGAAGAAAAAAAGGAGGCGCTGAACCACAAATAAAAAGAAGAGGGCTGAAAAACGTTTAGGGCAACACGTCAAAAAGAAAAGAAAAAAACGTAGGGCTACAAGAAGACAACAAAAAGGAGGCGCTAAATGAAGCAAAAAGGAGGCACTTAACAAGAAAATGAGTGCTGAATAGAAACAAGAAAAGGGGCTGAAACAGAAGAAAAGAAAGAAAGAGGGCTGAATAGAGAACAAAAGAAAAGAGTCTTGAAGGTAAAGGAGGGTCAAGCGAAAAAGACACTCAAAAAGATTCTTTTGGGTTCATTTTTTCCTTCAAATCTTCTTAGAAAAATTATAGTGAATTTGTTTATGTTGAATTTAATTTTTAGCATGAACTAAATTTTCTTTATTCTAGGAAAACGATGTAATCTAGTTTCGAACTATGCTTGCTTTTCTATGTTAATTTGAACAAATTCTCTTCATGTTTGTTTGATTTATTCTAAGCTTATTGCTTCTAATTAACTGGCCATTAATTAGATGATTTTAATCTTGTGATTTGTCATCGAAAGAGGGAATTATAGGATAGATCTTGAATATTTCAGCATGGGTAAATATAGAAATCGAAAGACTTGTATGAACCTATGTAGTATTAAAATCGTTGGTCTTAATGCTTTCTTACTTTATTAAATTGCATACTCTTGTGTAAATTGATGAACAAGATTGTTTCCAATTGACTATCGAAAGAGGCTTTTGGATGAGTTTGGAGATTGATAACAAACAGAGAGAATTAAATTCAATTAGCTAGATGAGTAAAGCATAGTGAGGGATTAGGTGAAATCGATTTCCTAGAAGTTTCTCTCATTAAGTTGATTTTCAAGCAATATCTTTCTTTTCCTTTGTGTATCTTTTATTTAAATTGATTTTATTTTGAATTCCAATTACAAAAACCTTAGTGACTTCTCTAGATAAAATCGAGATTAGCATAATTTTGGTATTTGTCAAAAGTAAGTTACAAATCCTTGAGGACGATACTCTTCTCATCACTTTACTATAAAACTACGATCATGCACTTGCGCTTTAAACCGATCATGCAACTTTGGCATATTTGCCATAATCTTCCAGCAATGAATTATATGCTTATTGAAGGTTGTTCTCGCTTTCATTTTGGCATACATCTTCATCTTCCAAGTCTTCCATTTCCTCTCCCTTGGAAAGATCACCAAGTTCATCAACCAAATTACTTAAATCACCCTTTGAATCAATGGAGGCAATTGCCATAAGGGCCCTATAATTTCCTTCACTGTCACATTCTTCTTCCGTGTTTGAATTTGAGCTTTCAGAATCACTAAGGGTAGTGACAAACACTTTACCCTTCCCTCTCAAATAGTTGGGACACTCCTTCTTGAGATGTCCTTGACTGTTGCATTCGTAGCACACGATTCCTTGAGGGGTTTGTGAATCTTTCCCATCTTTCTTCTTGAACTCCTTCCCGACACCTTTGGGGGAAGAAAACTTTTCTTTGTTGAATGACTTCCCACTGTTTTTCATCTTCAGAAATTTTCGGAAGTTCTTTACAAGGAATGCTACCTCCTTATCCACATCATTTTCTTTGGAGGAGTCATCTATTCTTTCGTTGATGGTTTTGAGAACAAGTGATTTGCTCAACTTATGAGAAGGCAATCCGAGCTCATATGTTTGGAGAGATTCAATGAGTTCTTGAATCTTGATCTCATCCAAATCTTTACTCTCTTCTATAATCGTGACCTTTGCATGAAAGCTCTCTGGTAAGGACCTCAAAATCTTTCTCACCACCTTGGCATCCTCAATCTTCTCTCCGAGATTGAGCTTAGCAATTACGATTTCATTGAACTTGCCATAGAATGAATCAAATGACTCATCGTCACCCATCTTGAGCTCTTCAAATTTGGTGGTAAGCATCTGGAGCTTTGTGTCCTTAACTTTCTTGGTACCCTCATAGGTAGTCTCAAGAATCGTCCAAGCTTCCTTGGCGGTTTCCACATGCTATATTCTGTGAAATTTATCAGTAGACACACCACGAAAAATAGCGTTAATTGCTTTACTATTGGCATTTGCCAAAGCAAGAGCTGCCTTGTCCCATTTGAACTTAAGTGTTGTGGGTCTAGCATACCCATTTTCGACGTAATCCCATACCGACTCATCTATAACACACAAGAATGCCCTCATACGGACTTTCCAAAACGCATAGTTAATCCCATTAAAGAATGGTGGAGCATTGAGTGATTGAGATCGATCCATCACAAAGGGGTCTAGGATCACACTTAAGTAATAAAACCACAACAAGTGTACTCGCTCAGATACCAATTGAAAATTTGATTATGTGTTAAAACACAAGAACTGTTTAGACTCCCAAATTAAAGATTACAAATCGGTTGATTTTACTCTAACTTAAATTAAGTGCAGAATAGAGTAAATGTGAGCGTACAAACAATAAAACTACTCTAAGCCATATTCAACAAATCATAGCAGTAAGATGAAAGCTAAAAGAATAGGGAGTAAGAATGCAAACACAAGATAACACGTCGATGTGTTATCGAAGAAGAAATTGAAGTACTCGGCGTAAAACTTCTCCACTGCCCTCCAAGCGATAAATCGATCCACTAGACAATAAGTTGGGATACACGAGTAGTAAGAGACCCTCCAAGCTTAATCTACCCAATGCACCTAAGCCTTCCAAACTCCTACTCCAACAAGGCTTCTCGGAACCGTGTCTTATTTAGCTTTCCGGATCTCGCAATACTCCCGATTGCATCCCTCAAAACTTGGCTTCTTCCAATACTTCCCAAAAAGCACCAAAACCTCACTTGACACTTAGAATGGGTGTGGTAAGTGTTTGGACTATCAACCTCTAAAGGATTTGGAAATGGAGAAGTAGAAGTTAAGGAAAACCACAATGGATTGTATAGAGAATTGTGGGTATAACAATCTCTCACTTTCAAGGATAGTGGCTAGGGTTTTTTCTCTGAAAAACACTCCTCTTAGAATGTAGGTAATGTGGGTATATATAGTGTGTGTAGAGACTTGGTGTATAAGATATGACAAATTGGTAAAAAAAATGTTTCATGGATATCTTGTGGGAAGGCCTTACCCGCGAGACACTCACGAAAAACCAAATGTCAAGATCTGTCATGACTCTCGCATTCCAATCATGTGTAGGGCACATGCTTCAATTCATGGAAGGCTTCTCGCGAGCTACTCATGAAAACTTCTTGCTCTTCACTTTTCCTTGAGTTTTCACACTCTCTCACACACACAACCTTTACAAAGAAATCCCACATAAAATACATGATACATAAGAGTGAACAAAATTACAATCAAATTTGGCACAAAATAAAAGCCAACACAAAATAATTATAAATCACAATTTTACAAAGTGTACTTGTTCACAACGGCGATAAGGCAGCTAAAGTTCTTGGTAGTGGGTATTGACTACTTCACAAAATGGGTAGAAGCAGAAGCTTTGGCCACCATTACGAAAAAGAACATTAGAAGCTTTGTCTCAGCGGAGCATCGTATGTAGGTTTGGTATTCCTAGAGTTCTTGTCTCGGATAACGGGAGGCGGTTCGACAACGGCCACTTCCGGGGATTTCTCGCACACAGCTAGGAATAAAAACCACTACTCATCACCCGCCCATCCTCAAAGCTAACGGCCAGGTTGAAGTCACAAACCGATCCTGTTAAAGATTATCAAGACTCGGCTCGAGGGGGCAAAGGGTATATGGCCGAAAGAATTGCCGAGCATACGTGGGCATACAGACAACGGCGAGGACTCCGACAGAGAGACGCCATTTCGACCGACATACGGGAGCGAGGCGGTCATCCCAAAGCAGGTTGGGCTCACAAGCTACGGGGTTCACAACCATGACGAGAGCAGAATGACGAATCCATGAGGCTACAAATGGACCTGATAGATGAGGTTAGGTCGGCAGCAGAGCAAAGGATCGCTAGATACCGAGGATCGCATGTCCGGACATTTCAACTCCCGGGTCCGACACGAAACTTCCAAGTAGGAGACCTCGTACTCGGGAGGGTCATGGGCGCAACTAGAGACCCTACACAGGAAAACTCGGCCCCAACCGGGAATGACCTTATAGAGTTACGTCGTGGAAAAGGAAAGGAACATACCACCTGGAGACAACAGACGGAGAGAAGCTACCGCATCCATGGAATGCCGAGCATTTGAGGAAATATTACCAGTAATAGTGACACGACAACCAGTTTTTTTGTTTTAAGACTTTTTGGCATTATTAGCTTTTCTTTTAACTGTTTAACTATTTTTGCTACAATCTTGTCGTGCCTTTTTAAGCCCTAAAGCAGGCACTTTTCCTTTACGCATTTCTATTAACTTTGATCTTCTACTTGGATGTCATTACAATTACCCGCAAAATAAAGTCCATAATATGGACGGATCCTTCTAAAGGACGGCCACTTGAAGTCCACAAGGTGGACGGATCACTAAGGTGATGAAAGATAAGTCCACAAAGTGGACGGATCACTAAGGTGATGAAAACCTGTCCACAAGGTGGACGGATCACTAAGGTGATGAAAGATAAGTCCACAAAGTGGGCGGATCACTAAGGTGATGAAACATAAGTCCACAAAGTGGACGGATCACTAAGGTGATGAAATAACTGTCCACAAAGTGGACGGATCACTAAGATGATGAAAAACTGTCCACAAGGTGGACGGATCACTAAGGTGATGAAAGATAAGTCCACAAAGTGGACGGATCACTAAGGTGATGAAAAACTGTCCACAAGGTGGACGGATCACTAAGGTGATGAAAGATAAGTCCACAAAGTGGGCGGATCACTAAGGTGATGAAACATAGTTCCACAAAGTGGACGGATCACCAAGGTGATGAAGCATAAGTCCACAGAGTGGACGGATCACTAAGGTGATTAAAAACTGACCCCAAAGTGTACGGATCACTAAGATGTTGAAACACATGTCTACAAAGCAGACGGGTCACCAAAAATTGGAAAATACAAAATGGACGAACATGAAATAAAGTCCATAAGATGGACGGACTATCCTACAAGAATAATAAAAGAGCGTGCACGCAAAGTGGACGGACCACTAACAACGTTAAAATTTTTTACAAGTCCGTTAGATAGGCGGTACACTTAAATGTTATACAACACCACAAAGTGGACGGATCCTCATAATAAACCTCTAAAAATAGACGGAGGAAGAAAAATCCTCACGGATGTAAGTGCTCAATCAACACAAAATAATAAGTCCGCAATGTGGACGGAGTATCACGGACAAACAAAATATTCTCATACAAGCCCTTCCTCGGGAAGGAGGACGGACCTTCAAACAAAGTACCAAATAATGATAGAAAGCATATATGAACATTAAGCCAAAAAGCCCAAAAGGCAAATGTTTAATACAATTAAATAGGACGGACTGTTCTGAAATGTAAATAAATAAAGACAAAAAAAAAAAAAGAGGACGGATTGTCCTCAAAATAAACTACAAAGAGATTAATCTTTCTTTTGCTCGGTGACTTGTACATCCTTGGACGGGACGGACTCTCCATCTCCTTGAACGGCGTCTTCGCCAAAGAGGTCCTCCGTATTTTCGGAGGCGACGGGGAGGGCAGAAGTCCGGGCTTGATCCTCAAGTTTGACCATTGACAAATCCAGCTCTGGATAGGCCTTCTTGACCTGACGGAGAGAATCATCGAAGCCTTGAAGGAAAGAATCTGACAGCTTGCCCAAACAGGTCTCCGAGCAGCGGTACTCCTCAACGGCCACCTCTTTCGCATGACGGATCTCCTCCTTGAGTTCTTTAACCTCCGCTTCCTTCTTCTCAATGACCGTCAACGCAGCAGCCGTCTTCTCCTCCAGCTCTTTCCTTGCTTTCTCGTAAAGCTCCAGCTTCTTCTCCATCTTTGACCTCCAATTATGGAGTTGTCCGAGCTCTTCCTCCGTCTGCTCCGCCTTGGCGCGCACCCGGTCCAAGGCACTCTCACGGTTGAGACACCGGTCCAGTAGTCCCTTCATCATGACCAAGGACTGCGAGTAGAAAAGAGACCGTCACATAATGTAAATAACAACGAGAAAGAAAAAATAAACTTATTTGACGGACATAACCAACCCGAGCGACGCAAAGAGACCCGTCTCCCCATGGCCTCCGTCGAATGGTTTCCTAGATCTTCATAGTCTTCTGCCGTGATGATGGACGACTTCTCTAATGCATACTTGGAGTCGTCGCGGAGAAGGGAAGGAGGTCTCTCCCCGCTTACCGTCCTGGGGCCGTCATCAATCCTTTACCCGTCCCCTCGCCCGGCTGGGGTGACGGTCTTGTTACCCTCGGCCATTAAACCAACCACAGTTCAAAAGAGACCTTTGGTTGTTTAAATGGACGGTCGATTTTGATGTCGGTTTCCTCTTAGGGGCAAGCCGACACCTTAGGTACCACCTCGCCGGATTCCCTCTTCTTGACACTTGGGATTTGATCAAAGCTCTCCTTTTTTGCGTCCTCCATCTCTCGCAAATAATAACGGATGAAATTAAAACTAAGTAAGGGCAGTTGAATGGCAAAGTAAAGTTGACGGGCTTACGTCTATGAACTCGTTAAATCGTATCTAATTGCCTCTTGGGTGGGCTCAGGGACCGTCGCAGTACCAATGTATGGTCCTCGGGTTCACCAACTTAGCCCAAGTCCTTTCCTCCCGGCGTAGTTTTCCCGCAAATCTTTTCAAGGAAACTAAACTCCTCAAGGCCGACTTGTGGGCGCCGTCTACCCGCAGAGAAAATGATCAAGATATACACATAAAAATGGACGGATATGAAAAGCAAGACAAAATTAAGACGGATGCATACGTGTCCGATTTATCATCGCTTGCCCAAGTTGTGTCGACGGGCATGTACTCCGTCTCCCCCGGATGGTTCATCCATCCGTCACCCTCCAGGAAGAAGTACCGACTCTTCCGGTCTCTATTTGAGTCCGGGGTCTCAAAGATCACCTTCAACAAGGGGCTCCGACTAGCAAAACTATACATCCCCTTGATCCTCGAAATCTCGTGCCTGGTGGTAACAAAGAAGAAATTCACGGACCGTCGCTTTCCTTTCCCGTCGACATTGCACCGTAAAGAATCTCCATGGCTATGAAGACCCTTCAGCGTTAGGGGATATCCGGGTGACGAACAACCCCGTGATCTCAGAAGAGTTCCCTATGAAGTGTAGAAAGCGGGAATCGAAGTCCGACCTTCAACGCCGTCGTACACTCCGACACCGTCTATCCCTTCATAGTAACACTTCTCCGACACGTAAGGTAGACGGATGGAAACATAGTCGGGATTTGGAAGTTGGTTCTCAAGGTGCTTTGAAGTGTTTCTCCCGATGACGGATGTAAACCTATGCACCGTCCACTCCGCAACATGATGAATCGCCTTAGTCCATCAGCACCTACAACGGACTCCGAGTGCTTGATCCCCGTCGTCATCGGAACCCTCTATTTCAACTATCTCCACATCCTCATTTGTTGAGGATGAAGAGGAGGCAGACGGACTCCTATCTTCGCCGGGGCTCTCTTGGTCTTTATGACCGGACGGGTATACATCCTCGTATTCCGTCCCATCACGAACCACCGACCGGTTACTTGACGCACTAGACATTTCCTACAATTGACAATGAAACCTAAGACCGACGGGTTTGAAAGTGTTGACGGATATGGAAAGCCTAACAACAATGCATGGACGGAAATGTAACTTGACTATAGTAAATTAGAAGCACTTACCAAACTTAGCAGAGGAGAAGTGACGGTTGGTGTAATCGGTAGATATTCGTCCTCGACGGATTACTCTGACAAGGTTGACGGCTTCGCTCTGACAAATGATTTCTGAGTGAAAATTGAAAAATGAGAGAATGAGGCGCCTTATATATATAGGAGATGCACGGAAGACGGGCGGCGCTCGATCCTATACAACGACCAATCAGAGATTGACACGTGGCATGCTCAATAAATGTTGACAACATGTTAGTACGTACCAACAGATTTGTACCCATCATGTAGCCGTCAACTCGATGAATCTTCTTCTGACGGGTTGACTCGTCTGGAACCGTCATCCTATTTTGTATAAATCCGTCAACCAGTTGTGACAACTTAAGTCGTTTTTTCTGTCTCACGGATCCCATTCCGTTATAAAACGCCCGTCGACCCCTACTACTATGATTGTCACCCCATTGATCCTTTGTCCTAAAAGCCGACGGACCATTGGGGTGAAGGGGGCAAATCAAGGTGATAAAATATTGGGCCTGATGGGCTTACCTTAATGGGCCTCGATGGATTGGGTCTCTTGGGCTGTGTAAAGATGGTCCCGACTTTGAAGGCCCATCACCGATCGACACAGAAGGGCCCATGATCCGAAACGTCCATAGCCCGAAAAACCCTAAGATCCGGAAATGGGAATCCTTGCTCACCACGCTTAGAAGAATTGGGAGTAGAGTCCCACATTGAAAAGATGTGGAAACCAAAAAGGAAAAGTCAACCCTTTATCACTATAAAAGGCCTAATACCCACGTAAAATCGAGGTGCGCTTGAATGAACCCTCTCTAACGCTCTAAGTAAAACAGAAGAATTCTAACTTGACCGTCGGAGAGCCTTTGGCGGCACCACACCGGTGCTCTCCGAAGGATTCTTTCGATTGCTTCGCAAAAGCGGAGTTCGATTCGAGTCGCGAGTACGGTGTGACCCATTGGTGACAATTTTCGACGTCATCAATGATAATTAAAAAAAAAAAAAAAACCCTATGTATCTGTATTAAAAAAAAAAAAAAACTAGGATTCGATAATTAATTAAATTGTGTTCCAACGTCGAAATTCAAAACTGGAGAAGGTGTTTCTGAGTTTTATTTTGGGCTAAGTGTAATAGTTGTATTGGCCCACTTAGTGAGCCCAACATAGAAGCCCCGCCTAAAGCCCTAAAATCCACTAATCCGCAGAATCCTAAACCCATACCTCCAAAACCCTAGATGATGCAATCCACAGTACTTCACATATAAAAATCTCTCATATCCTCTACTAGGGTTTCTCCTTCCTTCATCACTGCTCTACTCTCTTTCTCATTTCCAAAAGAAATCATGGCTGAGCGTGGTGGAGGAGAACGCGGTGGCTTCGGCAGAGGCTTCGGCGGAGGACGTCCCAGGGGAGACAGGGGACGCGGTGGAAGGCGCAGGGCCCGTCGCGAGGAGGAGGAGAAGTGGGTCCCAGTCACGAAGCTCGGACGTCTCGTCAAATCCAACAAGATTAAGTCTTTGGAGCAGATCTACCTCCATTCCCTCCCAATCAAGGAGTACCAAATCATCGACGAGCTCTGCCCTGGCCTCAAAGACGAGGTCATGAAAATCATGCCCGTTCAGAAGCAAACCCGTGCCGGTCAGCGTACCCGTTTCAAGGCCTTCGTCGTCGTCGGTGACGGTAACGGCCACGTTGGACTTGGCGTCAAGTGCAGCAAGGAAGTCGCCACCGCCATTCGTGGTGCTATCATTTTGGCGAAGTTGTCTGTGATCCCTGTGAGGAGGGGTTACTGGGGGAACAAGATTGGGAAACCCCATACGGTGCCCTGTAAGGTCACCGGAAAGTGTGGCTCCGTCACCGTCCGTATGGTCCCTGCGCCACGTGGTGCCGGGATTGTTGCCGCTAGAGTTCCCAAGAAGGTGCTTCAATTTGCTGGGATTGACGATGTCTTCACCTCTTCCAGGGGCTCAACTAAGACACTCGGAAACTTTGTCAAGGTTGGTTCTCTCTCTTGTTTTTAATACCATAATCATTTCATAACTATAGCATAATCAATTTTGTTTATGCCATTCTTTTTATGTGAATTGGGTTGTATGACTTAACTTCATAAATGGGCTCTTTTTTGTATTGGTCAATTGATTTTCTTCTATACAGATAGTGCCTCTTAATGTCTCTATGCCTATGATTTTATTAACTGTTGAAAACATGGTAAAATGTCGCTAAAATCTAACCCTCTTATTTCAAAATCTGATTTTTTAACCTTGCTACTCGTATCAAGTTTGTTTTTTTATTACTGCAACGTAGTGAATTATGATTGACTTTGAAATAGTACTTATTGTTCGCCTTATCATGTAAAGTGAGCATCTGTATCTATGGAATTACTGCATTTTGAATTGTATAGGTGTATCCTTGACAGCAGTGGGCAAGTTGATGGTTTTACGTAACGACTTTTTTATGTTACAACTGCAGAAACACATTGCCAATTAAGTTTTGACTCCATGATCTTAGACTCTTAGTCGATGTTAGATAAGCCTTCATAACTAGTACTAGCATTTGCAATGCATAATTTCTACTATCTTCTATGAGATTACATGCCATTGGAATGAATTAATATCAAGCATCTTTGCTCTTTAGTGCTTAGTCATTTAAAGAAACCAAAGATGGATTGTAAAAATGGTCTAAACTCCATTATCCACCATAAATAGACTATTAAAGTTTTCCTAAGGTCCATATTTTGATGTATTTTAAGATGTGTCTCCCCTTTTCACCTTCAATTAGTCACCTTTCTCTATTGTCCAGTACATACATCACTCATTCATCTGTCTGTTTTGAATAAAATTCACTAATTCATCAGTAAGGAAAAAAATAAACATAAAAGGTGGTTAACGGTTATAAGTTCTAATGTGCTAGTTATAAATCTGTGGGTCATAATGTCTCTGTTTTTCTTTCTCTACAGGCAACCTTTGAATGTCTGCTGAAAACTTATGGGTTCCTCACTCCTGAGTTTTGGAAAGAAACTCGCTTCACAAAGTCCCCATTCCAAGAGCACACAGATCTGTTGTCAAAACCAGTTGGTAAGCTAATCCTGGAGGAGCCTGAGAGCCAGAGGGTTGAGGCTTGAGCTAGTTTGGTTATAACAATGACGAGACAAATATTTTTTTAGAGACTTTTGAGTTTTGAGTACATGTTGCTGGTTGAGAAGTTTTCTATTTCATTCAAGGTTTTGGTATTGGACTATCAAATCCGATGATTTTGTGCTTATTTTGGCTTTATGATTAATTTTGTATGGATATTTCAATATTTATGCTATATGAAATCCAATGAGAGAGTTAATGTGATTCCGTTTGAAATGTTTCACATCATGGGAAAATTAAGGTGCATGGCCACTGATTTCTGTCTGCTTGAACCTTTTCATGGTACATTGCATTTTGGTAGCTGCAGCTGTACCAGAGCGATTAAAGTGAATTACATTTTGTCACTTCAGAGTTGTGGTAAGATTGTTTACTAGATTTTTTGATGGCAAAAAGGATAGTATAAATAAGCAATACTCTTCTAACATACAATATATGATTGTGTAAAATTGATCCACAACTACAATACCTATGAAAATTTATAAAAATACTATTAAGTTTTTTAAATTTACAATAGCACTATTTAGTTTTTTGTATTTTTTTTTACTTATTTCGAGAATGAAGAAAGAGAGTGAGTGATGGTTCGTGTGTGAAAAAAAGAAATAATTAAAAAAAATCAAGAAAATTGATATTTTAATGAAATAGAATTTGGAGTATATAATTAGTAGGTAGTGGGTTTGAGTTAGCTTAACTTCTAATGAATTTTAATTTGATGATATAGGATGAAACTATCTATAAAATAAAAATTATGATGTGGGTATTTCTGAAAAAGTTATTTATAAATAGTTTGAGCCAAGCTTGAAGAAAAACCTAATTATGTTCATTTATCTAGCAAATGAGTCAAGGTTAAGACTAACTTTAAGCTCAATTACCAAGTAAGTTAAGTTCAACATAATAATTTGTCTGTAAACAAGTTTTTTATTTTTATTTTTATTTATTATTTATTTATTCGTTTGAACTTCTATATTAGAAACATCAAGAGGAGTTAATTAAGTTATAAAACTTTTGAAAAAAGCCTCTATTTAAATATATGCAATATTATATTTTTATATAGATTTGTGATTAAATTATGTACATAAGGCCATAAGCTATCAAGTTATTATTTGAAATTTGACAAGGTTGATAACAAAAATATATTTTATATAATTAACTAAAGTAACTTGTAAACAAGTTCGAACTTGTTTTATAAGAAAATAAATCAAACTTAAACATATAATTTAGTTTGATAAAATTAAAAACTAATTCAAAATAAAATAAATTGAAAATTCCTAAACATTTATGTTTTTCATAGTTTTCCTATTTCACATTAAGAATAGTATTTAGGTAGCTCACTTATTAGCAAAACATGTTTGGGATGTCAGGCAATTTGTTACTTAAATTGAGGAGAGTCTTTATTTATTAGAGTATGCTAGTTTCTTTTCGTTTATGTTAATAAAGTTTCAGTTTCGTATATTAAAAAAAAAAAAAAAAAAAAAAAAACACTCGTTGAAAACATACACACTAGAGGAATTTAATCCGAGTTATCCGGGCCATGGACAATCACGGGCTGTGATCTCAACTTAAGGTCCGTTTCATTTCATAGAAAAGTCCAACACTAATTTTATTTTAATTTTAATTTGGAATTACGGAGACTTTCTGGTCCTGCTCCATTCCAAGTCCGTAAGCCGAAGGACTCTTTCTTTTCTCTCTCTCTCTCTCTCTCTTTCTGTCTTTCTTTCGGTTCCAGGCCGAAAGCTTCTGGATACCAAAATCCAGGGACAAAGTCCACTCTCCATATATCTCTGTTTCTCTTCTCTAATAAGGGTATAGTTTACTTTTACTTACAAAAAAAAAAAAAGGGTATAGATATAGATAGGTGGATTTGAATATTGACTGAATTATTTTGAGTTCGAGAATGGGAACTCCGGAATTCCCAGATCTCGGTAAGCATTGCTCCTTTGACGATTGCAAACTCATCGATTTCTTGCCCTTCACATGCGATCGCTGCCGCCAGGTCACCCCCCATTTCTCTTTTCTTTCATTTATGTTTTTATGACTTTACACCTCATTCATTCATTCATTCTATATGTTAGTTTGGAATATGGGTTCTCAACTTATGGTCATTGTTCTTAAATTAAACCCCTTCTACTTGTTTGATTTTCGCATCAGGATCAGGATATATATATATATATATATATATATATATATATATATATATATATATATATATATGTATATGTGTGTGTTTTGTTTAATTAATTGTTTAGATCCATGCATGCATGCTTTCACAATCTCTCTCTCTCTCTGCCCCTAGTTTTTTTTTTTTTTTTGATAGATACAAGAATTGGATTCGAAATTTATGACATCTGCTTCATTATGATTTCTTTTTATCTCTAGGCTAACCCACCAACTGGTTACCTTTTTTTTTTGTAGGCAGGAATTGAACCCATGTCCCTTATTCCATGACAAGAGACAAAAAGACTAAAAAAAAAAGAGACTTTACTAGTTTTAGCTGGAACCCCTTTACTCCTACTTTCTTTCTACTCTATCAAATATGCTTTTTTCTTTTATTAGAACGAACCACTCTTTCCTTTGGTCTATCTCGTACTTGCTTTTGCTTCTGCTTGCCTGTATCAAAAATCACATAGCTGGTGGTGGGTAAAGAAGGTTTGTGAATTTTGTTAATGATCTGATTAATTGACTACTTTGAATATTGGTGTTCCCCTAGGGAAGTGTATAAATGATTTTTAGGGATCGCTGATATATACATGCAGTAATGTTGCTCTATAGCAAAGCACCAATCACACAGTTAGCGCCCACAATGACAACTTCAACATTTTTTTTTCTGCATACAATAAATCTTCCCACTCTTGATAGTTCAGTTTGTATAGCTCTTGTTTTCTCTCTTTTGTTGTTATGTCATCATTTCAGTGGTTGCTCTTTTGTTGCATGTAACTTGAATGGCTAGAAAGTAGAAGTAGTGGAATTGATAATAAGTTTTTATTCCAGAAGGAAGTGTTAAGGCATCGCATTATGTGTTCTATGCTTGTCTCTGTCTTTGGAAACAAGTTAAAGGATCCTGGTATGCAAATAAAAGTTGGAATGTCTTTGGAAACAAGGTAAAGGATCCTGGTATGCAAATAAAAGTTGGAATCAACTTTGGTTATCCAAAACCAACGTTTTGGTGTTTAGATGATTTCAGAAATAGCAGTTGTTTTGTAACCAAATAAACATAGAAGAATAACCATTTTGATGTTAAAAGCGCAGTGTAAATATGTAGGGGCCACATTCCTTTGTGATGGTATTTATATTAAGTGATTTTAGATTATGTCTTGTCTTCATTGGCATGTTCATTGGTTAAAATTATTACAGACTAGTCAAGGTAGTTGTTGTTATCTTGTGCCTGCTCTTTAGTGGGTTAGGCTGGTAATGTGTTTTTATCTTTCGATTCTTTCCTGTTTACTGTGGCATTTGACTTCCACTACTTCATGTGAGATTTAATTTTTGTTGTTATTTTGTGCTGGTGCTGATGTCTGAGCTTTAGGGAGGATTGGCTGGTGCTGTGTTCCTTGTGGTTTTCTTACATTTGTATTTTATCTTGTATTTTATGGATGGGTATATAAGAATTTTATTTTCAAATCTTTCCTCCTTAATCTTCTCAAATTGTGGACCATTGAGCTCTTGCATTGTATGTTCTTCTTGGGAATTTTTGATTTGTGCCACTAAAACATGACAATTTTTTTACAGGTGTTCTGTTTGGAGCACCGAAGCTACATCAAACACAGTTGTCCAAATGCTGACAGACAAGATGTCACTGTTGTCATCTGCCCACTCTGTGCCAAAGGAGTTCGCCTAATTCCTGATGAAGACCCAAACATTACTTGGGAGACACATGTCAACACCGAGTGTGATCCGTCAAATTATGAGAAAGTCACAAAGAAGAAAAATGCCCTGTCCCTGGTTGCAAGGATATCCTAACATTCTCAAACACAATCAAGTGCAGGGACTGCTTGGTAGACCATTGTTTGAAGCACAGGTTTGGACCCGACCACAAATGTCCTGGGCAAGAAATCAGAAGCAGGTTTCCCATTTATGGGTCTTTTAAGTAGGAGTAGAAAAGAAGAGTCAAAACCCAAACGAGCTCCAACTTCATCTTCCTCCGCGTGGGCTACAAGCATTCTTAATGCAGCTTCAACAGTTCGAGCCTCAGCTGAAGCAAGCATGTCAAAATTGAGCACTGAAATTAGCCAAAAGTGGCAGGTCGCAAAGGATGGGATGGGGCAGAGCAGCAGCAGCAGTGGTGGGATTGGACAAGAGGAGTGCCCACAGTGTGGTGCAAAGTTCTCCTCTGTTACAACTCTGGTGGAGCATGTGGAGAAAGTCCATGAAAGGAATGGCAATCGACCTGGGGTGAAGAAGGTGACAATTGATGTCTGCCCAAAGTGTAGTAGGGGATTTCGTGATCCAGTGTCTCTTGTGCAGCATGTTGAGAGGGACCATGGTGGTACTTCAAGAACTTAGGTATGATTGTCAAAACAGCAAAGTGTAGTGTACTTTTGGAGAAAGTGCATATACTTTTACGCATTGCTTGGATTTAAGACTCTGAAAATGCAAATATTTTCTGAGCATTCAATCAATCATTGGAATTGTTAAATCGTAAGTTTTAATGCAAAATGCTTTGTTCATCGTGAAATCAATCGTTGACCATGAAGTTGTATTTCTAGTTAATTGTTATTGGCGGCCTATTTTCTTGTGAAGAGGGTATAGAAATGAGCAGAGATCACCAACCTATTTGGAATTATTGTGACATGTCAAATTCTTTTCTCCTATGTTGTGTTGGTGACCTTAAGATGAAGTTTTCTGGGTCTCGTAATATTTTGATTAGGAGTAGAAACAATTTTTTTTTTTTTAGTTTTACTTTCATTTGAGTCTGTTGTATAAGTACCCAAGAGGAGGACTAGGACTAGGAGACATGAATAAATAAGTAAATAAATATAGCTATCCTTTTAATGCTTATACAAATTAAATAGCATTTCCCCAAAAGCTAAGATAATGGAAGCAAGTAGCAAGTTAGCAACAACAACTATTGTTGTGAATTCAGCATCCAGTTGAAAAGATTTTATATGTTAATGGATTCTTTAGCTGTAGATGGGAGCTATTTCTAGTTTGGAAATTTCTATATATTAGAAATTTGAGTTTATTGTTTTCGTTATAAAATTAAGAGTTCAATATTTGACACATTAACATGGGGGTTCAAGCGATAACCTAGTTGTAATGACATTTTTTGTGGTGCTTAATGTCTGTGGTTTGAACCCTCTTCTCCCTCTCCCATTATTTTTCTTAATAATTTGCTAGGAATATTGGAATATATGGTAGTCTAGGGATACATGACAATATGATAATTGAAAACATTATGTTGCTCTAGATTGTGGCTCAGGTTCTCCAAAAAGAGGAATGGACCTATAATTGGAAGCCATTCAGCCATGACCTATTCTGGGAGCATGGCTATGAAATTATTCGAAGCCATTGAGTCATGGCCTATTGTGAGGGCTACCCTATCTTAATAATGAAATTGCTGAGGCAATTAATTTTTTCTAATCGAAAAGAGACTTGGAATAGGAAGGGTATAATGGATATCACAACAGTAAATTATTGTTGAGTTTGCTTCAAGGAACAAAAACTAATTATCAGTAATCTCGAATCTTCTCCTTCACATTAACTTGAGTTGTTAGCTGGTGTAGCTATTATTAAAATCTGTGTTCTCCAAATCAATGGAAAGTTAAGAACCAACAAACGTATCAATGACAAGGGAGTCAATACCGTGCATCAAGACTGTATCGCGCTTGGCCAATGGTACGATATATTTTCGATACCGGTCAATACCGGTGTACCGTTTCGGGTTTATCGCTATTTTTTATATTTATAAATAAATAAATATATATATATATATATATATGTGTGTGTGTATTATAATAAATATAAAAGTTTACAATAAAACATTTTCTCAATTTAGAACTAATTATTCATGATTTTAAATTTTAGTATCAATTAAAAGAAAAAAAAAACACTATAAAAAATAGAAAACTTAAAAGTTACTATTGCATACTAAGAAAGCAAATAATACTAATAAGTTAATGCAAATAAGTTACCATTTTGCCCTAACAAAAATTCAAAAATTACAAAACTTAAAAAAAAAAAAAAAATTTTTTTCTCAGACTCGGTCATGCGCTGGTATGGCTAGTACGACCGATATTTAAACCGATACGAAACATTGATGTTTCGATACCGGTATACATACCGGTACGGTACATACCGGCCGGTATGGTATTGACTATCTTGATCAATAAAGATAAAATAAATAAATAAAAGAGAGTTGAAGTCCTAACTTTTAGTGGTTCTTTGTCGCAAATATGGGATTTAATGAAACTGTATTGTAAAATAATGCAATATTTAGTCATAACATGGGAGATGATAATTAAGGACCCATTTGATACCGATGTTTAAATAACAATTTTCATTATTTAAACTTTTAACATCACAACACGTATTTTTACAATACTTTTTCACATACACTGTATTTTTACAACATTTAAACAATATTATTAGAAATCTTTTACTAAATAGGCCTAAAATTCATATGCAATTTCAAGCACTGCAAAGCTCATCAGGATAAGCTCAAGAAATGGCCAAGTTGGGCGTATCTGAACAAAATAAAAAGAAAATAGAATGAGAGTGAGAAGGGAAGTTTGTACCTTGGGTTGACCCCCAGAGGGTCTGGCCAAATACACTCCTATCTGTAGGTTAGAAACAAGATTTCTTGGTTTTAAGGGTAGTACGTACTCAATGAAATGAGTTTAGAAATTACAATAAATATATATATATATATATATATATATATATATATATATTTTATTTATTTATTTAACAAGTAAACCAAGTTCAATTTTAAGTTTAAACTCAACTATTAAACAAAATAATCATTCAATATTTTGAGAATACAACAAAATAACATTCTCTTCTCTTACTTAATAATAATAATAATAATAATAATAATAATAATATATATATATATATATATATTTTTTTTTTCAAATTGAGACCGAACGGTAAATAAACAGTTCATTTGGTGCTATAATTAAAAAAGAAGTGTTATGTCTACAATATTTTTATAATATTTTCACAACAAATCACATGTGGTTAGTTATTTACTTGGTTCAAATTTAAATTTAAGACTGAGATTACTTTTTTAACCTAACAATAACAATCAGTAACGATCTATCGCTTAAGATTTATTATAAAAATATTGTAAACATTAAATTTCTGTAATTAAAATTATTATAATAATAATACTGTTGGGTTTAGTTAGAAATAGTTATTAATAAGAGAGTGGAAGACAGCACACGGTCTTAGTTAAAGACACGTTCGTTTATTCCGGTGCCAAGTAATAGCGGGTCCCACAAATCCTATTTAACGGGTTTGAACTTTGAACAGTTGGAAATACAAATACAGATACAAATACAAATAGAATAGAATGCCCCTCCCCTCCCCTCCGTAATAAACGCGTTTGGACATTTCATTTGGCAGGGCAGGCCACCCAACCGGACTATTAAAACTTACTATATATTCTTTCATTCCCCACACATTTATCATTTTTATTCTCATTCTCATTCTCATAAAATAAATTTAAAATTTAAAATTTAAAATTTAAAAACAAAAATCAGAGAGAGAGAGAGAGAGAGAGAGAGAGAGAGCATATGTATTAATTTATAGCGGTAGAAAACGCTGGAATCCCGGTACAACAATACTATAATATTGTTTACACGGTGGCTGGCTTAGCCGGAATTCCAGCTTCTGCCCTGTCCTGCCCCCTTCCACCCCTTCCACAGAGAGAGAGAGAGAGAGAGAGAGAGAGGTAAAATCCATTTTCCTTTTAATTTTCTTCTTCTTCTTCTTCTTCTTCTATGTATGTATAATGTATTGTTTACAACCAATTGTTATATTAATTTTGTAGCTCACAATGTGAATGTGAATGTGAATCAATTACAATTACAATTACAATTGCAATTACAGGCTAGGCTGGGTGGTGATTGGTGATTGGATTTGAGAGAGAGAGAGTCAGTCAGTCCCTTCTCTGGGCTGGGCTGGGGTTGGCTGGCCTAATAATAATAATTGTATTTGGTTTAGAGGGATCGAAAATGAGCGTGGTTTCGGGTGTGATATCCCGCCAAGTATTGCCGGCATGCGGTAGTCTCTGTTTCTTTTGCCCCGCCATGAGGGCTAGGTCCAGACAGCCTGTCAAGAGGTACAAGAAGATTATCGCTGATATTTTCCCTCGTTTTCAGGTCTTTCTCCTTCTTCTTTAATTTTCTTACACTGTTACTACTCTGCTACTACTTATCATATATCATGCCTCAACAAAACATCTACAATTTCCTTCTTTCTGTTTTTATTATTAAATTAAATTAAATTAAATACTCTGTTTATATCGTAAGGTTTTTGGTACACTACTACTCTCTCTATTCATTCATCTTCTTTTTTACTATGACACATAACACACTAGAGATCTATTTATTGTATCATACTCGTACTATAACCAATATTGGCTCTTACATGCTATTCTTACACCAACAAAGGGGGAAAAAAGATACGTCTGAAATGAAAAATGGGTTTCCCATCTACACTGTGTTTTCTGCTCTTTCTATTGGACTTTGGTAGTTATTATCAAAAGCAAACCAAAAAAAAAAAATAGCTTTCTCTTTATAAGCATGCTTCACGTGTACCTCAATTAAAGTTGCCAGCACCAGTATTGTTTCTCTTTCATAATTGACTGTTCAATCTTTTCCTTGTGTTAAATTTTTAAGATTTGTTTCTTATATTTTGATAGGAGGAAGGACCAAATGACCGGAAAATAGGAAAGCTTTGTGAATATGCTGCCAAAAATCCATTGCGTATCCCAAAGGTATAATTGGTTTGTGCAAAGCGTTATATCTAATAGCGTGTTGATATCTGGAGGTACAAATTAGCGTTATTATCTAATAGTTGTTGAAGAGGTAACTCTCCAGGGAACTTCATCATACACAAACTCTCTAGAAAGTAAAGCTTGTTTGAAGGTGAAGGGTAAAAATATTAAAGAAATTGAGCATGAAAGATAATGACATTCCCTCACCCACATGAAAAATAAGTCACAGACCTTTCAAAAGCAAGAATTAAATGTTTGATAATTGAAAACAAGGATCCTGGTGTTCAACAAACTTCATAGAATTGTACGGTCTATGGTCATTAGACTACAAACTGATGGTGCAAAATGGGTTAAATCTGCATTAAACTAACCATGGATTGGCCATATTTGGCTGAGCTATTGATAATTCAGGATCATTTTTGGATACTTTGTACCGTGGAAGGTTGAGCCAAACCCAAATTTATGTGAAATCCCTTCAATATGATCAAATTACATCAAGAAGCCAATTAACACATGATAGCTTGCATTTTAATGATAACTTTGTTGTTTGATTGACGATAAACATGCATTATGCATACCTGATACGTGTCCAAGCAGAAGAAAGAGTGGAGTTGAAACATAAAAAAAAGATTTGCTATGAGTACACACCAAAAGCACCTATGTTCCTTTTGCAACCATTACAACCACAGCCTAACTTGCACGAGATTCAACACCATAACTAGTGGAAGTCCCAAGGGGGTGGCATCCTCCTTAACTTGTTATCCCTGGCCAAAGATAGAAATGACTTAAACCTGTGCTGGGGCTGTAAATTGTGAATCACCATGCACAGGCTTTTGCACCTTGCTCTATATGCAAGTAGCTTTGATTTGGGAGTAAGCTAGAAGTAAAGTAGTATTAGTTGAAGTGAAGGGCGCTAAGCTAGAAGTAAAGTAGTATTAGTTGAAGTGAAGGGCGCTAATGAGTAATAATAAGTAGAGTGGAACACTATTGGCTGAGAGGTTGGTGAACTACTATGATCGATAGATTCCCCACCTATATCCAATCCCGACAAGAATAGTAGTGAGTTGCTTCTGGCTTGGCTTGTAGTCAAAGTGGAACTCCAATTGCCACAACAAAGCATTGTGGCATTTCTTCTATATGAGTGGTGACAGCTCTATAGATCGACAACGAAGTCTAAGACCAAAGTATTGACTTATCCCATCGGGCACATAAGTGGCCAGGAAAGGACAGCTTCAGTTTACTGGTGCATTTGCTTAGAAGTGAATGTGATAGTTGTTGAGGTCTCTGACACCATGTTAGGAAACCAATTGCAAACAAGAAGGCTTATCCATTCTAATAAGGGAGAACTTCAGGTATTGATTATAGCCTTGCAGATAAAAGACATTATAAAGTTTGGTCATGTTACATCAGAATGAGATAAATGTGACCAGACTAATAATGAGTTGGATATCTGGTATAAGGTTGGTAGAAATTATTTCATATCGGTTTCTTCATGTTGCCTTACTGTGAGACCATTCAACTGGTTAAATCCTCGTATTATTCTCCTAATTCTCTCCATTGTTGCCATTGGTGATTCAATATAGTGCACCAATGTGTGAGGAATTTCATATTGCCAATGGCCTCTGTTCAACTGGCACATCTGGTGGGTGAGGTCTTGGTTCAAGTCCCATTGAGTGCATGCCCAATGTGTGAGGAATTTCATATTGCCAATGGCCTCTGGTCAACTGGCACATCTGGTGGGTGAGGTCTTGGTTCAAGTCCCGTTGAGTGCATGAGTTACTTACCAGTTGAAAAAACTTTATTGTTAGGTTTTTTCATGTTATTATATTCCAAAATTTAATCTAGAAGATATGTAAGCAATATGCAAGAAAGTTCTGATTCATGGTTTATGCATTACTTCAATTGTTTTATTGGCAATTCTCTATTCTTACAATTTTTTATATTTTATATTTTGTAGAAACCATATTATATAGATAGTTCTGATTACTTTTTTAATTAATAGCTCATATGTTATCAATTAGTTGAGATTTACTGCTTTTTTGATAAAAGTTGCAATTATGGTGATCAGATTACAAAGTCTCTTGAGCAAAGGTGTTACAAGGAATTGAGAAATGAGAATTTTCAATCTGCAAAAATTGTCATGTGCATTTACAGGAAGTTATTAATTTATTGTAAGGAGCAAATGTGAGTTTATCCTTCTTCCATGCTTATACTTTTGTTTATGTGTTTTGAAACAGGAAAGTTATATTGGCCTGCTTTAGTTGGAAGAAATTTATAAATTGAAGTCTTAACGTTTGGAAGCTACAAGACCACCTTAAAAGTCTACTAACCCTAGGTTGACAATTTCACAGGCCTCTGTTTGCGAGTAGCTTACTAAGCATTATCCACACTCTGCTGGATCAAATACGGCAAGATGAAATGCAAATTATAGGATGCCAAACACTTTTTGACTTTGTAAATAATCAGGTCGGTTCCCTGGGTGGTGCTTAGTTATGATCTTTAAAATGTATTCTTCAAATGCAGGATATTCAGCTTCAGTTATAATTCATTTCCAGCTCTTCCTTTTTCTCCCTACAGAAACTTCAAACTGATTTCATTGTATTGAATTTGGCAGAGTGATGGAATGTATATGTTTAACTTAGAAGCCTTTATTCCAAAACTGTGTCAATTAGCTCAAGAAGTGGGGAGGATGAAAGGGCACAAAGTCTACGTTCAGCTGGGCTCCAAGCCCTTTCTTCAATGGTACTTTATTCATCATGCTGCTATTGTACTTTTAGACTCACGGCTATAAATCACCCTTTGTTTGGTCATTGAGGAAAGAGGGGAAAAAAATACAAGATCTTGAATCTTACACCTTTTAAAAAAAAAAAAAATTTATTTGAAGGTGGGTGGGAGAGAATTTCAAATAACAAAGATCTAAGATTTGAACTTTTATTTTCTATTTTATCAATTTCTAAACAAAAAAAGGCTGTAATTCTGAACTTATGTCGTTTCTGCATCACTAATGATGCTTGGATTCAAATTATTGTTGTGTGCAAAGTCGTTTTGATGTGATGGTTGTTCATGGCCTGAAAGCTAGCTTTGACTAGGCTAGGAGAATAATATGAACGTCTTCAATTTTTAAAAAACAATTATATAAATTTTGTGATCAATCCTAACTATTTGATTGGACAAAAAGGATGTCTACGGTAGCCTCTGTTGACTTTGGCTAACCCTAGTAAAGGAATGTTAGGTGCTTGGTCAACACTTAGTCTTGGTGAGATTGGTTAGAGCAAATAGTTGGCTTTTAGGGGAGCACTCTAATTTGGAGATCAGACAGGTAGCCCTTGCATTGGAATTTTTCTGAGTGCAGAGTGGGTTCATTATGGATATGCATACAAGTATTGATCTACCCCTGCAGAGGTGAGTTGTGATGTAAGCCTGTAAGGTTGGCCATTGAGTTTTGTTTTCAAGATAACATTCTTTGCATAGCTTGAAATATGAGGATCTAGGGTGATACCTTGAGAACGGATCTCAAAATTAGTTAGATGTGTGACTGGGCATACTACAGATACCTTGTCACTGCTGTGGCTGGTGGTGGAATTTGAGGATCATGGCACATGTCACTGCTGATGGACTCCAGGTGTTAGGGAATGTTGCATATGGAATGGGTCAACGGCTCAAAAATATAGGGGCATGAGTTCAAGTTGGTGTAAAGCTGGCCTTGGTTTAGGCAGGAACAGAAGGTTGCTGGATGATCATAATTTTGCCTTATGCTTAGTACAAGTTTGGATGGTTGCAATCTTCTTTCTGGATATGCCTTGACGTGTTCTGATAAGTCCAATTAGGAGAAGAAAAATAAAGAGGGCATAATTATTGAATTGATTTCACAAATGTTTCATTTCATTGTTTTCTTCTTACAAAGTTGGGAAAGTGTGCACTTGTGCTCAACTCATGCTTATTCTCAATTTTTTTTTGCAAAGCATTATTATGCCATGACGTATGCAAAATTAATTCTTTCATGTCTCTTTGTTTCATCATGCAACAACCAAACCTTAGTCCCAAAATTTTGCGGTATCTTTGTTTCATCATAATTATTGAATTGACTTCACTGATGTTTCATTTCTTTGTTTTCTTCTTGCCTAAAGATTGGATCCCTGTGTAATTTTCCTTAAGAGTATGTTGAAATCATTGCAGAAATACCCATATCTTCTGTTTTAATTTTTGTTTTTCCCTTTATAAAGCTATGTATTCTCCTTGTTAGCATCCCACATACCATATTTTAATGGGATTGGATTATCTATTTTTCTTTGTAGGTTTGGTTTATGGGCGAATACTCTCACATTTCAGCCGAGTTCGATAATGTAAGGAGATTCAGACTTATTCAAATCTTAATCCAAGTTTATCTACTTCTTTTTGAACAGCACAGAGCAGCTTCTTGGTTATAAATATAATCTGTGTTTGACATGCATACACAGCAGAGCATTTAATGTAGAATACATATACACTCACAATCATTCTATTTTTCACTGGGAATCTGCTACATGACTGGTGCACTTAATTGTGTCTGAAATAAGAGTTCAACTTTGGAAAAATCTTATGAACCTCTACCTGACATCTATGCCTTTGTGTCCTAGTTCTGTTTTGTAGCCTGTTATATACTGAAATTATTGAGCTATTGTGGTTTGTTGTATCCTCAATAAAAAATTTGCAGCTTCTATAGGACTCTATAGGGTTTTATGTATACACTTAACCGTGATTATTCTGGAAGAATTATTCTACCACAATTAAGATTGTTAAATTTATTGTTCTCTAATTTCTCAATTACTTTAATAAGTAATAACTGTCACATACTTTATCATTTAGCTCCGGATTTACAGGTTGAAAAATATAGATGTGTCACTGATATTGGAGGGTCTAGAACAGTTTAGCTCACTATTTCTTTATATCTTATTGACATTGCATGTAAATTTGTACAAGTGTAGCAGCTCCTGTTCATTACCATTTCATTACACAATGCTATTTGATAACCTATGTGGTCCTTTGACATTTTTGTTCTTTTGATATTCAACAAAACAGGTTGTTTCAGTGGTCTTGGAAAACTATGGAGGTCCTAATAAAGAGTCAGAGAACATGGACCATGACAAGCAAGGTCCCCAGAATCGTTGGGTGCAAGAAGTCCTAAAAAATGAGGGTCATGTCTCTCATTCACCAGATATCACAATTAGGGTTCCTTCTTGGAGAGCAATTGCGAACGAAAAAGCGAAATACATATGTCAGTATAATATCTGTCGGCACCAAATACTGCAAATGCTTCATAGGATTTTTGTTTTTAATTCTTCAACTGTCAATGACTTGTCCTGGTTTTCTTCCACAGAGAAGATGCCAAGAATCCTTGCTTTTGGTCCAGGGTCTGCCTGCATAACATGGCCAAGCTAGCCAAGGAGGCTACAACAATGCGGCGTGTTCTTGAATCTTTGTTCCGTTACTTTGACAGTGAGAATTTATGGTCTCCTGAACATGGTCTTGCCTTGCCAGTCCTAAAGGATATGCAGTTTTTAATGGATAATTCTGGTATTTATAACTCATTTAGGATTTTGAGGTTCTTTGCTGTTGTTTTTAAACATTAATGCTGTTGCCCTACCCTTCAATTTCAGTTTTACTTTGATGATTAACAGCTCCTGCATTTTTCTTCTTTACCTCTTGCAGGGCAAAATACACATTTCTTGCTTTCCATTTTAATTAAGCATCTTGATCATAAAAATGTCCTTAAACAACCCAAAATACAGCTTGACATTGTTCAGGTTACCTCCTCCCTTGCTCAAGATGCAAAGGTCAACCCTTCTGTAGCAATGATTGGTGCATTAAGTGATGTCATGAGGCATTTGCGGAAGAGCATACATTGTTCACTTGATGATGCGAATCTTGGAGCTGACATCATAAATTGGAATAGAAGCCTTAGGGAAGTGGTGGATGACTGCCTTGTACAGTTATCACATAAGGTGGTAATTATATTCCAAAGCTCCTAAATCAATTTAATATCCAAAATTTTATGGTCTAGAACTACTTCTTGATGCTTGTTATTGGTTTTTATTCACTTTTCAAATACTTAATGAGCTTGTGTAATTTTTCAGTTTTACATATTCTACTGCTTCAAAGCATGGATACTTTAAACTAGCACCATATCTAAATTTAAGCTGATACAGATACTCTCGGATACCATAGGATACATCTTTATTTATTTATTTATTTCTTTTTTTCCTTTCCCTCTTTCTCACTCACTTTTTTCAATGAAACTAATAGCTGCTTACCTATTTTTATTATTTAGAGATATCTTTTATACAATGAAACTAATATATTTATTCTTTAGTCATATTTTACACTGTTAGTATTTGGTGTTTATCTTTTATACTATAAAATACTATAACATGTACTTTAAAATGTTGATTTATATGTTAATTGATTGAAGTATCCAGGCTATATCACATCCTAAAATTTTCAAGAATTGACATATCCCGATGTATGTATTGTATTATACACATATCCTGTGTTGGGGATTCCTGACATTGACTCTCATTAGTCATTATTTGAGTTTTCAAATAAAACTGAGTTGCAATTGGCCCACAGATTGGTGACGCAGGCCCAATTCTTGATAATATGGCTGTGATGTTGAGAACATCTCAACTATTACAGTTATAGCCAGAACTACTATTTCAGCTGTTTACCGTACTGCTCAAATTGTAGCCTCCTTACCCAATTTGTCATATCAAAATAAGGCAAGGCGCAGCACCTATTTTTCTATTGATTTTTCATCCTCAACTACTTTTTAGCTTTAGATATAATTCTGCATTTAAAATTTCTTTCTTTCTGTAGGCTTTCCCTGAGGCTTTGTTTCACCAATTACTCCCAGCTATGGTCCATCCAGACCACGAAACACGAGTTGGTGCACATCGAATCTTTTCTGTTGTTCTTGTGCCATCTTCGGTTTGCCCTCGTCCATCCTCATCTATTCCACGGACACTTTCAAGAACCGTCTCTGTCTTTTCTTCTTCAGCTGCCCTTTTGAGAAGCTAAGGAAGGACACGTTTTTGTCAAAGGAAAATGTTTGTCAGGACAACAAAGAAAATGGTGTTAGTGAGGAGGAACCAAGAAATCTGAATAATGATATGCTGAATAGATTGAAATCATCCTACAGTCGAGTATATAGTATGAAAAGCCCCCTTGTATCTATGACAACCGATGGAAATGCTGTGATCAATTCAAATAAAGAAATGGTAAGTTTTTGGAAATGTCTTTACCATCTCAGGTATCCATATCCATTACATCATGGGGCTTGCTCATTAAGGCATGCCCTGGTTCCACCCAGTCATACATAGTGTAGTTGTTGCTCCTAAGGGTGACTTGTACTTTATGTTGTTGTTGGATGTCACTGGGCACATAGAAGTAGAGGGTAGTCTCCTTAAATACATTATATTTAAAATCTGTAGCACTGATTCAATTGCTATCTAAAGTTATATATTTATTGGCCTAGGAATCAGTTCAGAGCCAAAAGTTTGGCTGGAATAGGGGCCTAGGCTTTATATATTTGCTATCAGGGTTACTGGGATTGGATAGGAATGCAACAAATTGCTGGCCCTAATCTATATCAAGGCCCTCTGTAATTTATAGGTCGGATTTCATGCTGTCAGTTATCAGTAGTTAAAAATGGTCTTACTTTGATGTACCATCAAATCCAATGTGACTGTTTTTTTTATGAATATTAAACTTCAGGAGGTTAATTCCCTGAGGCTCAGCAGCCACCAGATTACTCTGTTGCTTTCATCAATTTGGGCTCAGTCCATCTCTCCTGCAAATTCTCCTGATAACTATGAAGCAATTTCTCATACATACAGTCTTGTAGTTCTGTTCTCTCGAGGCAAGGTAATTGCTCAAATAATGTTAAATAGAGTTTAGCTTTTCTTCTATATAAACTGATGCTGCTATTTTTGATCAGGTCCTTTTCTTTTGATAATAATCCTTGTTATTAGCATGTTTGCGCTGTACTTTTGAAAGTGCTTCATGCGTTTCTATGTCCCTCAGAAGTCAGAACCAGGGGATACTAATAATTATTGTCATGTTAATCAAAGAAGCCATCTGAAGCATATCTACAGCTAGGATATCAATTTTATAGGGGCATTTGGGTCATAACACTATTTTGTAATTTCAAGAAGAAGTTTTGGGTATTTTCATGTCACTTTTGGGTTGTTTAGATATGATATTAACGCCATGTTTTTGGAGCATAATTTATTAATCAGGCCAATTAGTCTTCATAAACTCCAACTGTGCCTAGGAACCTCAAAACACTTGTGAGAGTGGCTTTAATCTTTTCTAGAGTATGTTAGTCCAGAAGAATGATAGTAAAGCTTTCCATATCTACAATTAGTTTTGAAAGAGGGCAGGTCATTTACTTGAATTTTGTGAAGATTCTGGAGTGTGAAATTTTATTATTATTTTTTTTTACTTAGCAAAATACTCGATTAGTTTGGATTTCTCTACTAAACCTTACTTGGGCTTTATTTATTATTTGTTTCTTCTAGAAAGCTTGTTTCATCTTTCATAAATGATGTTAACAGCAATTTCGATGAACTGCGATTTAAACTTTCAAATGATGCCTGCAACTTACTAGGTTTCCATGGGGTGCAAATAGAGGACATTACTACTAAATACATATACGTTGAGCCTTAAATACTTACTTACACAAAGAACTAGTTCTTTGGATGGGTTCTAGTCACATAAATTAGAATAGTATTAGTAATCATATATTCTACTTATCAGAAATGACTTTGGAAGAACCTCCTATGTTTTTCTTTGCCACATTAAAATGTTTCTTTTTCTTTTTGGAGGGGTTAGGAGGTTAGAGGGGTTTTACCCTAGAGATGATAGGAGGTGTAAAGTGACTGAAGGATCATTGGCAAGGAACTTCCTGTGTTTTTTACATTAATTATGTATTAAGTTTTAATGAGCTTTATTGTTCCATTCTATTATGGTTTATCATATCTTGCAGAATTCCAGTAATGAGGTTCTGGTTCGAAGTTTTCAGTTAGCATTTACACTGCGAGACATTTCTCTTAATGAAAGAGGTCAGCTCTTGAATTTGTTATTCTACTTTCAATCCCATATGTCTAGATGGACTAGGTTTGAATTTTCTATCCTACCAGTGGACAAGCATGTATTGCATGTTCTAGTTACAGCTTGCACTTGTTGCATAACATGGGGAGAGTAGAGTAAGAAGCTACAACAATGCCATTGGTAGGCGTAGATATACAGGCTTTAGAATGTTTAACTGTTAAGAACTGATTGGACTTTTTAATTCTCTTTTGACAAAGTGATTGGATTCGGGTATAATTAGCTTGTGGTTTATTCATTTCTCACTTTTTTTAGTCAATTACACGCATACTCATGAAGCAAAGAATGAACAAGCGAGATCTTACATTTATTGGATCTAAACTCTTCAGCTAAAACCATATCTCACTTCTATTGCAGGGTCACTGCCACCTTCATGTCGCAGATCCCTCTTTACCTTGGCAACTTCAATGATTCTTTTTTCGTCAAAAGCATACAATATTCTTCCTCTTGTTTATTGGGCCAAGACAGCACTTACAGATAAAATGGTAGGTATGAGTCATCGCTGGTGAAGCTGTGATCATTGGTTAACATTGTTTTTCATTTACTTAGCAATAGCAGGCCTAAAAGTTCCAATATTTTTTGCAAGGACTAGATACATTTAACTTGTTCATGTGACTAATTGTTAAAGTGATGAATATCAAGCACATGGATTGTGGTGATTAAACACCTCTCAAGTCAAATTTCTTAATGTTTGCCTTTAATCATGCTGGACTCAGGTTGATCCATTCCTATGTTTGGTGGAAGATTGTAAGCTACAGGCTGTTAAAAGTGGATCTCACCGTCCTGCAAACGTTTATGGATCTGAAGAAGATGATAAGTCAGCTTTGAAATCTCTTTCAGAAATAGATATCACTGAAGACCAAACTAGGGAGTCCTTTGCTTCTGAGATTGTAAAGAGCTTGGAAAATTTATCAGAAGTAAAGCGTTTATATAAATTTTACACATCTTAGACTGCCTTGAATGTATAACTTGTTTATATTGTTATATTCTATTATAATAATTTTTGGCATTTTTGCAGTCTGAGTTGTCCACTATAAGGGAACAGCTACTCCATGAATTTTTACCCGAGAATGTGTGTCCACTAGGAAGCCAGTTGTTTATGGGTAGTCCACATAAAATATGTCAGGTTGATCGGAAGAATAGTGAATCTGTTAAGGAGGTAATGACTTCAAGTTATGTCCATTAATGCTTGGACTTGCATGACTTTGTTGTTGTCTTGCAGGTTGCTCCAATTTTTTCAATGGACGATGATTTGTTGGCAGATTCATTTGAAAGTCAAACCAAACATAATTCAGAGTTGGCGACAGAAATTCCCTATCTTTTGAGTGTCAATCAATTTCTAGAATCAGTATGTTAGCCATTTCATGCTTTATAGAGTACCAATGTAAGGGATATTCAGATTGAGAATTGGTTTCTTACAACATAATTTTTAATAGTGTGCTTTATTTGCACAGGTCTTGGAAACAGCACATCAAGTTGGAAGAATTTCTGTCTCAACGGCACCTGATGTGCCTTACAAGGAAATGGCCCACCACTGTGAGGCACTACTCATGGGAAAGCAGCAGAAGATGTCTAATTTGATGATTATCCAACAGAAACAGGAAAGTGGGAAGAACTTTACTTTACAAATTCATGAGCCTGAGGTGAAGAAGATGTCATCCTATCCCCAGGTTGATGTGGGTTATTATGGGGTACTTTCTTGTTCTAGTAAACTTGAATTGAGCACGTACTTGCATGATATATAAACCATTTGGACCGTGCAACATACATCTCTAGTTGGGACTAGGTTGTGTTGTATGCATATGTACTCTTCTTGTTTCCCATTTGCATGCAAATATATTAGAAGTCTTAAAAAGGTGCACGTTTGGGCTTAAAGCCTTAAAGGTCTTAAAACATTGCCTAATGCCTTCACACAAGTGAAGCTTCTAACATTGTGGACTCAAATGAAATGCAGGTTGGCAATCCTTTCCTTGACGAAAACTTTGTTGCCAATTCAGGCCAACCAACCCCTGGTCCTGTTCCGATGCTGTGTGCAGTAGAATACCAGCATCATCCCCACTTGTTCAGACTACCGGCATCAAGTCCATTTGATAACTTTCTAAAAGCTGCTGGCTGTTGAGTGTCTTGAAGTGTAAAGACACATTTTGGTGGGTTAGATGAGAAAAACATCAATACTCAAGTGAGCTCTTTGTCTTAAACTCAATGGCTTGGCTTCCCATCCCAGCTATGGGTATCCAGTCCATCTCACTTCTTACTCTACAGCCTGTGATAGCTTCTTAGTATGTTGCAGAATCACTGTTTGTAATTAGCATTTACTGAGGTTGTTACTTGTTCACATCCTATTCTTTAATTGCTATCCATTTTATTTTTATAGATGTCCAGATTCAGGATGAGGTCTTCTTCTTGCTTCTTCTCCTCCCTAGGTATGATGAGTTTCAAAGCTGTGGTTGACAGTTTCTCATTCCAACAAGTTGAATTCTTTGCCTACAATGTAAAAATTAAAAAAGTCATATCAATTTGGTGTACTTAGAGTTTAGCTTGATTATAGAATTTATATGTATAATTTTTTTGGGATATCAAACCCCTCTCTCAAAGTGAACTCTGGCTTCAATTCTACTACTATATAGAAGGGAAGAAATTTTTTTGTAATTGGATTGTAAGATTCTTTATTATTAGTGTTACAATTTTTTTGAACTAGTGCAATGGATAAAATATTGCATTATGATTGTTATTTTAGCTCATGTCATATTATTGCAAAATAGAAAAAGAGATTGTGATAAAAGGTAGGGAAAGATAGGGGCGAGCCTGTTGCTCCTCTACAACGACAACGTCAGATTGCTGGGCTGGAGTTGATTGTAAGGTGATGGGTATAGCATGTTTAGTAAAGCCCAAACAAGTTCAAGTTCCTTTCTGGAAGCCCAAATATGGCCAAAAGCTTGAAGATACCAGGCTTTAAAATGCAAAATTGACCCTCTAACTTTCTTTAGATTTTATTTCAGTTTTTTAACTTTACTTTTGTTCATTTCAATCCTTTAAGTTTCAGATTTATTCAATTAAGGCATTTTCGTTAACTTTTGTTAAAATTTTTTGAAAAAAAAAATGAAAAATATTTTTCAATCATTAATTGAATTTTTTTAATTTAAAAAATTTGAAGAAATATTTATAAAATTGAAAAATAAACCACAACATATAACAAAAATTGATGGAAAAATCTTAATTGAATAAACTTGAAAGTTAGAGGATTGAAATGAACAAAGCAAAGTTAGAGCACTGAAATGAAATTTGAAGAAATTTAGAGGGTCAATTTTACATTTTACCCAATATAATAATAAAAATGAGCCTCAACCTCAAAAGAAGAATGGATACTGCCTTAATTAATTCTTGCCTTGGTGAAGAAGAAGAAGAACCACAACCCAGTGGAGTGACTGGAGAGATCATACCCAATGGATTTGATGTCCAATTGTCACCGCTCTTTTTATTTTTTAAAACTGTTTTTCAACACAGATGAAATTAAATGTAGAGTAGGTAGGGCTCAAAGTAAAACTAGTGCCCTAAAAAAAAAAAAAAAAAAAAAAAAAAACCGGATATGTGATCTAGGTCCTGGTCTGGTCCAGGCCCAGCGGTTTACAAGTTGCAAATTACAAAATACTAGTTTTTCTTTTTGGCGGTAGAAACTAGAAAAGAAAGTATAGACTAAATTATAAGACCAAATATATATATATATATATATATATATATTATTAAAGGTGTCATCGAAACGAATTCAGGAAGCTTCAAGAATCATCAACAGGAGTCAGGAACACCGAAACGCCAAGTGCTGTAGTGTGCTGGTCAATTCTCTTTCTCTTCCATATCTTCTTTTATCTTTATGTGTGGTCTGTTTGTTTGAATAATCGTAACTCTTATGGCTTATGCTCTCTGTTTGAACAATTTTAATTTTAATAGTAATAATAATAAGAAACATCATCTTATTCCATTCCTGGGTAGTGTAGGGTTCCAATTTCTCAATTAAGATTTGTCTTTTTTGTTTGTATGGTTGCGACTCCATGATGTTTCATCTGTTGCAGAATTGAACTTAATAAATACAAGGTTTTTACATTTCAAGTTTTATTACAAAAGGTTTAGCTCTCATTCTCTCTCTCTCTCTCTCTCTCTCAAACTCTACTAAACTTTAGTTGGGAGGGAGTGAATTATTTCTTTGCTTATTATGATGAAATTCGAGTATTAATTATTAGACTCTCAGACTCTAAAGTACTATATATATATGTATTAATTAAGTTATTTAATTAGCTTGAAATGGAAATGGATGCAGTTTGAAGATGGGTGGTGCAGCCAAGTACATCATATCTGCAGTTTTGGGATCCTTTGCAATTTCATTTGCATTCGACCATATTCTTGCTGACAAGAAGATTTTTGGAGGCAAGTTCTTTTCTTTCTCAACTCCCCTCCACTCAACTGCTAATTGCTAAAACAAGTAACTACCCTACCACATGCACATCACATAAGACTATTAGAGTAGTAGTCCTTAAGAAAAAGGACTACAAACGAAGCACCCAGCCAATTGAAGACTAAACACAGGAGGAGTGCGTGTAGCTTTTGTTTTTGACAGGAAGGAAGCTCCTCCAATTCACCAGTTTAATTATATATGTTCAACTACTGGTTTAAATTAAAATTATTACCATTAGTTGATTTATTTTTCCATTTCAGGAACTACCCCAAAAACTGTTGCAAACAAGGAATGGTGGGATGAAACTGACAGGAAATTCCAGGCATGGCCTCGCACTGCAGGTCCACCTGTGGTAATGAATCCCATCAGCCGCCAGAACTTCATTGTCAAGTCCCGCACTACTGAATCTTGAAGGTTTCGTCTTTTCAGTTATTGTTCATATTTAATACAACTTCCTACTCCTAAACCCATAATGTTTTTCCTGTTTTAAACTTGGTTCAGACCTTTATGTCTTTACTGCACTTTTATTCCTGTACTCGTCCCAGTTATGGGTTTATTTGATAGTGTGTGAACATGGGTTCGTTTGATAGAGAGTGAAACTTAACTAGAACCCAATTAAATAAATGTAAGTGAGGAAATGTGTCCCAGTTATGGGTTGTTTTGATAAAGCTATGAAACTTAGAACAGAGTAAATGTGAAGAAATCGTGAGTTTCTCATTCTCTCTCTTTCATTTTCATGTGTGATGTACTTATCAAAAAAATTTTTATGTGTGATGTGTGTTCATAATATAAATCCATGTACAGTTAGTTCTGGTACCTAATAAATTTTCAGCAAGATGTGGCTATGATGAGCGAGAAGGAATGGAGATAACAGACTAGTTCTTAGGACTTGCAAAATTTTGGGGGGGCTAATTTTTTACTTTATATTCAATAATCAACTCTCCAGAGATTCTAAAAACGATTTTTTTTTTTTTTTTTTTTTGCATTTAGCTTTATTTTTATAATATTTTAGTTAGTTGTCTAGTTTGCAAAACTATTAAGCAAACTAACATCTCGAGTGTCTAAAACTCGAATTTCAAGATAGAAATCGAGTTTTTAAAACTCGAGTTGCAAGCCGTGAAACCGATGTGGAAAAAATCCATGTGGAACTTGAGTTTTTAAGACTCGAGTTCCACCTTTTACTTTTCCCATCACCTGTGCTTTGCTTCTTCTTCCCCTGTTCTTCTTTCCTTCGCCCATGATTCTTCTTCATCAAATCTGCGTTCTCCAGCCCTTTGATTCTTCTTCGTCGGATCTGCATTCTCCAGAGAGGTTTTTGGATCTGGTACTTCGCTTCTTCTTCCCCTATTCTGCTTCTTCCCATTTCTGGTTCTTCATCTTCATTGTCATCTTTGTTCGTCTTCTTCTTTGGAACTCAAGTCTTTAAGACTTGAGTACTTGTCCATCTCAAAGAATCGAACTCGAGTCTTGGAGGCTTGATTTTTCACCGAACTCGAGCTACACAGGCTCGAGATGTTATTTTCCTCATTTCTTTCAAGTTCTTGCTAACTAACTATATATTGTGGCAAACGGCTGCTATTCTGCAAATTACCTCTTCTAAAAACTCTTAAGGAATCATTTTCCCAGAAGTCCCTTTGGTTTCACCCATGTAAAACCACTCAAACAAGCTTCGCCTTCTCTTTGATTGATAGTAATCCTTCTCTTTGCCTCTCTTAGTTTTGAAATAATATATTTTTCAGCCGGGGATTGGGTTATAATAAGCTGAACTGGATCTCACCTAGTCCTTGGTCTGAATTATTTGTCTGTGATTTTTTTTTTTAGGTCTCAAACTCTCAATATCCAAGCACTATATAATGGTTATAATATCCAGTTACCCTTTCATGAAATTTTAACCTATGTGTTTCCTTGTGATTTGGTCCATCACGAGAATTTCACACGGTAGATCATAGCGACTCAAGTGAAATCTAAGGAGCTATCACATTCACAAAATAAGCATATTTTTAGTTCAAATCACCAAGAACTGCTCAGGTCATATTGCATAAGGCCGAAGCTATCCCGTAGTGAATTTCCATAGAGTTTAAATATCTAGGTGCAGTGTTTCTTTCCATGGAATATAGTAATGACATTTGCAAACTGTCGTTGGTCATCAAATAAAGCATTCAGCAAACACTGACAAATAAACCCGAAATTATTAGCCAAAAATTGAGGAATACTAATGAAATCAGGAAATATCCGTTGTACTAACGATTAAAATACAGTTTTCTAACAGAATAATCAACTTGATGAAACACAATTCTTACAACCTAAGAAGCATTAGATCCAAGGCTGAGAAGTTGAAAGGTTCCCTAATCGAATTTCATTGTTCTCTAGAGGTTCACCTAGCTATTAGACAAAACCTTACCAATATTCTCATTTTATAAGAAGCTCACACCAATTGCGTCAAAATCAAGCTAACATGCCATTGGAGTTGGAGGCAAGGCATTGCTTGGATCTGCATTTTGGGATGCAAAAGATGCATCAAAGGCTGATAATGAAAAGAGAGCTAAACTAAGATATCGGCTTAAAGAAGGTTGCCCAAATAGGCGGTGCAATGTCTTCTCTCGGCTTCTAAGACACCAATACAGAAATTGTGCTTGTCTAGTTGGAAACCGAGGTACTAACATATAAATCGAAACAACAAAGAAGAAGGAAATGCTCATGCCTAATGCATCTATGCTATCCAAAGGACCTAAAGGAAACAGAGAGTAGCGACTTTAGATATCCAGTTCGTTTCACCTTGCCCTCCATCTCCTCAGTGAGAAAAGAATGTATGGGTCAAAAGTGGATGTCTCACCGGGTTTAGGCCTGTAATACGACGAGATTATCATCAAAGTTTGGGAGTCTCAACCTGAATACCTCACCGGAAGGTTAAACATTCAGTGAAGAGTTGCTGGTTTGTGTCCCCTTAATGGATTCTAAATTGCAAAGGTAAATTACAAACATAAACTTTAAATTCTATAGGGTAGATTTCTTAACCGAGAATTTTTAGGACTGTAATTATGGATACTTCTTAATTTTTTGTTTGGTGTAGGCTTTTGAAGGCTTTAGGGGCCTCAAGCGGTGCAGTCTTTCCCGGCCAAATCAAGGATTTGGGGCCTTCGAAGAAAACGGGAGACCGGAATTCCATGAGGTACCGACGCGGTCTTCTTCTTGTCGGGATCCGGAACGAGTTAGTTTAGTCCGTGAAGTTATACGTTGTTTTGTTAAAAGGGGCTAGTCCCCGAAAATGCCTTCTCCGAGCATAGATTCATTTTTCGTTGGGGTTTACAACTTGAAAAAAAAAATGAAGAAGTTAGACGAAATCAAATAGCTTATTTTATTATAGTAGAAGCTTCATTTGCACATTTTTCGGAGTTAAATAGTTAAACCAAGAGAGTTTAAAATCGAACGAAGTTGCTTTAGACAAACTCATAGTAAAGAGAAGACTAGCTATGGTTAGCTTAAGAATGAAGTGTGAAAAGGAAGGACCAACGGCGATGAAGGAGGAGGAGTAGGAGAAGCAGGGGTATTATTAGTAGTGGTACCATTACCTGAAAAAAAGAAGTGGAAATTGGAAAGAATGTCGGCACTAAAAATTATTGTCTTTGTGGGACAATAAGTTTAGGGAACTGAAAAGGAGTGAGGAGCTAAGGCTCAAAAAGACCAGAGTCGAAAGGCTATGGGAGCCTGGGGAATAATATTAATATCTTTGTTGCCCTGGAAAATATAAAATGGGGTCGATAGAGAGAATGACAGGCTTGAACGATGTAACAAAGCCAAAGAATCAAATTCAAAGCTATAGACCAAGAGCTATCTGCGGGTGCGGTCCTATAAAAGAAGGATAATCATGGGGTGCGCCATGGCCTTAGGGTTAGCGAGTCCTCGCGTGGTGGCACTTTATACCGAATGTATAGTCACACAACCATTAGCGTGCTTAAGTCCGCGATATGTAGATTTGGTGAATCAAACCTTTGTCGTGTCGAAAAGGTATGTGAATTGCACAACTCAGGCTTTGTCTGTATGTGTGATGATAAAGTCGTTCACACCCAAGTGGCAGATCTCTTTCAAAAGGAAGATAAATTTGACCCACTAGCAATAGAGCAAGGAAAGATTAATAAAAAGGCACTCGCAGTCATGGCGGGGTCAGTAATGATGAGTTTGCTACTAAATCAAAACGCATTTAGTGCAGAAAGTTTGGTACTAAGTCAGAAATACTTCCTTAGTCTTGTCATGCCTTAGGTTCACGAACACCTAGAGGTTCACGAGCTAGAGTCTAGCTCCGTTAAACCATTTATCTGCCGTGCGAACGTATATATAAAAAAAAAAAAAAAAAAAAAAAAAAGAAAAAGAAAAAGAAAAAGAAAAAGAAAAAAAGAAGAAGAAGGAATATTGGCACCGTCATTTATGTTCCTAAGGTGTGATTAACCTATGGAAAGGGACCGTGTCTACTCAAGATTGGACTAAAAAGGCGTCATGCCTATTAGGGGTTGATCTTGAAAAAGGTGTCTTTGTGCCTCGAAAGGTTTAAGTTATCCTATGGATCGAATCTCGAAAAGGCGCCGTGCCTTGTGTTTGAATGAATGTTTCTAGAAAAGTCTCGAAAAGCCTAAAACCTTTAATGTGGAAGGAGAGTGCCACCACTAATGGGAGAGTTCTTAGTACCGAAGCGGTAAGTTACCACTAAATAGAGGTCATGTTACCATTATCGAAAACGTGAGGTACCACGAAGGAGAGGGATAAAAACCTCTAAGGAATGGAAACTTTGACAAGTAAATCAATGGTTTGGAAATTATGCAACACAATAAATGAAATGCATTAATTCTTAAGGGTTGCTCTTTGAAAGAGGCAAGATGCCTAATAATGCAATAGTGACACAAGTAAAATCCTTCAAGGAAATGGCCCGAACTGCGTCCTATCCATTCATCTATTCCGTCTAAGGGTAATACCAAGCTAGGCTAGATTCTATCAAATAAGATCTCTCAAGTGATAGCTATAGAGGAGAAGGGCGATTAGACTATATGAGGTTTCATTTGTTCTTTCTTGGCGGTGGTATGTCACTCCGGTAGGTTCGGAATCAAATACCCGAGACTTGCTCCTTCCTCAAGTTTATAGCACGCTAGGCTAGATAAGACTGTATTCTATCTGTTAGCTATTCAAGAGCTTAGGAGCTAGAGGAATGCTCTTTTTCTTTCCTTGTTCTTCCTTGAAGTTTAGAAGGGGTAAGGACAAAGAATAACTAATGAGATTGTAGTGTCTTCCTTCTTAGGGTTAGGACTTTCCCCGGGGCACGTAGCTCCTGTAGGTTTTAGATCAAGATAGAATGAATTAGAATGAATTCTATCTAGCAAGCTGATTGTTCTAGCAAGCCAATAGGGATGCTAGGCGGAAGGAGAAGAATCTATTTCTTACCTTTAGGATGTAGCTTAAACCTTCCTTACAGTATCTATTCTAGAAAGAGATGCAACCTATCTTCCTCAATATGCATTGCCATTGTTGCTATCCGCCCCTCCTTATCACGCCAGCCGAATAAAAGGGAGAAACTGATGGTAGAGACATGACTGGAATCGGGGAAACTTACGGGATTGAGCCCACACCTCGAGTTTACATGCTCCGGCGGGATGATTTCTACGACAATCTCCCAACCCCTAAAATGACTCCCTGAAAGTCCAGCAAGTGATGAATCCTTTGTCCTTGCTCATATTCCTCAACCCTTCCCTACAAAGCCTTTTGCCATGCATATGCTGGTATATGTGATGGTGGCTCCAAACGGTATAAATTATAGGTTTTGGGGACTCAAAGTTGTAAAACAAGCAAGCAAGAAATGAGCGAAAAATGCGATGCGAAAGTGAAAACTTTTGATGACCAGGCATCTCACCATCATGCTCCCGAGGTTTCTACAAAGGCGGAACAACCCTACCTCCACGTTCTTATTAGCGGCACCACCACAAGAAGTGGCTGCTTGAACTCATTAACTCATTTATGAAAAGGCACGCGCCGTTACACCGCTTATCGCTTCGCTTGTTTAACTCATTTATTGAGAGCGCTTTATCCCTATAACCGGCTTTCTATCTCTAACTCGAAGTGCGGCTTGGATTACGATCTGTGAGTGAGGATACGTATCGTATGGGGCATTCGCATGGAACGAATTTGGCTTATGGTATGGCTCGAAGGTATTGTCGTGCGTCTTGGAGCGAAGAAGAACCTATGGCACTGACCTGACTTTCGAAATAGAATGGCGTAGCAATAAGGACTTTCGGGTTTGAAAGCAGAATTGGACATTGCTGGAACAAGAGAATCCGAGAAGCCAAAAAAGTCATTCTGAGTCCGAGGGAAGTAGTATGACAGTTATTGCTAGCTCTGACTATGCCCAGCCAGGCAAAAAGCAAAAAGGCCTGGAGGAGAGACATATGTAGGTTGGTGCAATTGGGGGTATCGCCATATTCAAGATTGAAAGAGATACCGTACTGGTCTGGCTTTTTTTGATTGTTCCTGGTCTATTGAATAGAGTAGCCATTTTTTTGCCGAGCACATAACATTTTTTTATAGGCAATTTACTTTTCATAGTTACCCCGACAGAGTACTTTTCGATTCAACCTACCCCTTCTTCTAGCTCCGATTTTTTGTAACCTATATGACTAATTGGGGGCAATCTATCTATCTTATCAAAATGAATTGCACACACTGGATTCTCGATGTATGCGTCCCAATCCAAGGAAGGGGAATGCTAATAAAAGATCAAAGATCCGCTCCAACTTCTTGTGATTCGAGATTGGGGGGGATATAGAATGAAAAAAAAAAACAAGATGATGAGATTATGGAAGTACCGAGTCTTTTTTTGCTACTCGACTGCTTTTCTTCTAGTTTCTCTTTGCTTTTTTATACTTCAAATATAAGTATAGTATAAACCTTAAGTAAAAATGATTCATTTGAATGAAACTTGAGTTATTTATTAGTTCTTATCAATGATTGAAGAAATGAAAAGGGATTCCAATTCCAAGTCTTAAATGAAATGAGTGGACTGGATGGAATCGTTGGTATATAGATCCAATACATTAGAGGTTATCTACCCATCTATTAAATGGGAGATTTTGGACGTGAAAGCAAAACTCACTTCAATAGAGAACCTAACAGCGCACTTAAGCTAGGGCGCTGAGTGACTTCAACAAAGAAGTTTCTTAAACCGCCCTGGGGATTATGCCTTTTAGACATACAAAAATGGAGGCTTTAGCCTATATTATATATAGCATAGCTCTTAGAACCCTTTCCCTTTGGGTTGGGGGCACCTCAGCTCAACTTACAATACAAGAAAGGGCGATCCCTTTCGATCCCATACCCGAACCCAGCCTACTTTACTTATTTAAAACCTCCAATCGGTATGAGATACCCGGAATGGGCGTATTGGCATAGACACCTGACTCTTCGCCTTATGGTAAACCTTCTAATCTAATCGGAGAGGCCGGACGCTAAAGCAAAAGAACTTGTGGAGTTGAAATCAAAGTAAAGGGATCCCGCTTAGTGACGTGGACAAACCGACCCCTTTGGGGAGGAAGGTCAACCCAATCTTGAACCCTAGGGGGAATTCCTTCCATACGAGATTGGGTAAAGACCAGACTTCTAGCCCATTACTTGGCAATGGATCAAAAGGGAAGCCAACTCACTTATCGATCCCAGAGTGCGGTTAATCTGCTTATTCCAGTGAACAAAGAAAGCAACTCCATGGGGTTAAACCCCTAAATCAAAGGAGGGTGGACTTGGTTCACTACAGGACAAGGGCTAAACTGGGATCATTACATCCCAAAGGCGGGAATAGAGGACTATTATCCGACAATCCCTACAATCCCTACTAAGGGGAGGTAAGCCCTACTCGGGTCGGAGACAAGCTTGATTCAAAGAGGGGAAAAGAAAAAAATACAACAAGAGAGTATATGCTAATTCCCCTAACACACGTGGAGAAGAGAGTGGAAATGCAAAAGCCAAAAATAGGAAATAATAGACTAGCGGTCTTTGATTACAAATCCATTTGGATAGTAAAAGAAGCGCATGAGGAAGAAGGGAATCAAGCTTGATAGCGCTAGCCGTTAACTCCTGTTTACGTTTACCTTCCTTTTAGCCTGCCTGGAACTCCTGAATTCACTCTTTAACTAGAGGAAGCGCCTAAAAGAAAGCCTTTTTTTCAAACTTAGGCCGTCTACACCTATATCAAACAGCTTTAACAGGCCTTTTGACAAAAGATAAATTGCCTTCTAGCCTCTTCTCTCTCTCATAACAGAAGAGAGCTACTACGGGGAGGGGGAACTCTTTCTAAAGGGAGGAATGAAAGCAATCAAAAAGGTTGCGATCGTTAGGCCGAAAAGTGGAGAAGTAAGTAGGCCAATGCCAATTGAAAGCTAACTAGTTGTCCCTCCTCGATTTCGATGACAGAAAGATCGAGTTTTTGTTCATTTTCTCGTGTTTTTGGCTTGTTTTTAATCGGATTGGCGGGTTTGGAGTGGAGGATAAAGACTTAGATTGGTTTCGTTTAAACCTGTTTTAGCCCTTTTTAAACTAAAAATCCTGATCCGCCTGAACGAATCAAGGAAGAACTCCTTGCCTAGTCGGGTGGAAAAGTAAAGTGAGACCTTGCACACGGGCTTCCACCGAAAAGAGAGTTTCAAAAGCCAACAGACGAGTGCCCCGACTGAAACCAAGCTTCCGACTTACAACTTGAAAGAAACATGATCTTTTCCAAGTAGCCTTCCGAACGAGTTCCCGCCCGCTCAAGCCTTGTGCTATCTTAGTTACCCGTTTGCATCGAAAGGAAGATTTAGAGATTCAAGGTTGTTAAACAATATTCATCGAGGGCGGAAGTGGAAGGCTATAGTGCACTTGATGAACACATTCCATATTTTAAATTAGTTAGCGAGGATCTAGCAAAGTTAGTCATAATTTTCAAGCACTTCTTTATATGAATCAGGTTAGTAAATATCTGTATGGGTCTGCTAACCCCTTTTAAATGGGCCATTTTGATGGTAGGACTAATGTGTACGCCCAAGGTGAAAGTCATTAGTGCATACATGGGTTTTATTGCACACAAAAGATATTCTTTTAAATTTTCCTCTTTTGGTTTGTGTATATCCAATCGGCTCTCTTGAGGATGGTTATTTAGGCTTAGAGCACTCACATCATGAGTGCAAAATACAAAACGTTGTAAAATTTACATAATATGCCTAAAACTCACACACATTAAACAGTGCATTGCATTGTTGTGTAAATATCCAAGCAACTGTGTATATTCACACACGATTCTCGTAGCTTTCTATCGTATTATTTTATTATTATCCTTTATTTTGGTTCGTCTCTCTCTCTCTCTCTCTCTCTCTCTCTCTCTACACAACTAAACTCCTCTCCTTCTCTTCTCCCTCTTCGTGCATTCTGCCTCGCCTCTCCCATCTCACTGATCTCAATTCCAAAGATTCTTAGTTGCTCATTCTCTTCACCACAAAGCAAGAATGATCTGAATACAAAATTGACCCAAAATCAACAAAAAATTAAAGCAAAATCAACAACCAAAATCAACCCAAAATCAATAGAAATTCAAACTAAATTCACAAAAAATGATAGTAGCATTTATCCTCAATGTAGAAAAGTCATTTCACCCTAACCCTACTTCATCTTGACCTATTTCATCACAACCCAAAAAACCCATGTTTGAGTTGTGTGATATCAAACGATAAATATAGAGAGAGTTGTTGTTATGGCATGATGTACCCGTGATTCCTTAGAGTTGTTGTTGATCAAATTGAAAGAAAGAAGTTGGGTCTTGGTTGGGTTAGATCAAGAAGAGGATAGTGGTGGGTTTGATGGTGGGTCAAATTGAGAGAGAGGGAGGACGACTAGGGTCGCCCACCACTCGCCCACCCGAAGGCCCACTTGAACTTGATGCTCTCCACCTAATAGTCGCTCGATCCAAGCGATAATTCGATCGGTCGTGGGTTGCCGATGCCAGGACCTGATATTGTTGGTTTGAGTGGCGGCTTAGTTGTCTAAGAAAGTGATGAACTCGACCTGCTGAAGACTTGTTCTCTCCTCATCAGAAATCGCAAATTATAGTAAAAAATCTGGTAAGCTTGAATTCTAACTCCGTTTATCTGAGGAGATCTTAGCCAGATCCAACAAGATCTCGACCAGATCTCGCTAGATCCGAAGGATTATCGGCCATATCTCGTTAGATCCTACCCAGATTTGACGAGATCTAGCGAGATTTTGGCCAAAATCTAGAAAGATTTGCAAACTTGAAACTGACCAATACACACCTAAAACTAATAAAACTTGATCTAGCCAATCCGAAACTCCATTCGAGTTGGTTGTGGGTTAAAATTCCCCCCACCCAATATTGTTGGGTCGAGTGCAGGTTGGGCACAAACTCGACCCAGCTCGACCCCTGGATAGCCCTAAGGATGATGATGGTGATGAAATTAAGCTGAGAGAAGAGAGATGTTTGAGATGAGGGAGTTAAGAGACGAGAGAACAAAGAGTTAGAGATGAGATACACATTTGAGAGAAGATAACTAGAGATGAGAGAAAATGGGAGAAAATAAAGGTAAAATAATAATAATAATAAATAAATAAATAATGATTATTTAAATAGAATGGAGTGTAGAATAAATAATTTGATGTGGATGTTTTGTAAAATTGGGTAAGTAAAAAGAAAAAAAGAAAAGCAAGCTCTTATGCTAAAACAGATAGAAAAATTTAGACAAATTGAAATGAATGCTCTTACGGGAAGAAATGAGAAAACCCTTAGGTAGGCCGTAAGGGTCTCTTGATATTCAAGTATATCTTCCGACCCCTAAATTTCTCTTCAAAGCCTAATATATATATATATTACTCTAGTAAAATTATGTCACATATCATGGCACAATGAGACATTGCATACCAAAACCTAAATACTGATAGCCCAAATAATTTGTCAATTAGTAAAGCAAAGCTTAGGAATAGGTCAAAATAATGTATCATCATAATATAGACATTGTGGGGGATTGCCTAGCACATTTCCTATGCTTTTTTTTTAAGAAAAAAACACATTTCCTATATTTAACTGAACTTCCAGACTCATGTTTCTAGTTTGAAACATGATTTTAACCTTTACTTAGGTTAGGAATCTTTGAGACCTTTGGTAATAAATTTTAAAATCAAATAGAGATAAATGATTAATCACACCTTAAAATTTTAATTATTGGTGACAAACATTTATACACGAATTTACCATAATAAGTTCCCCATATCCAGATTCTCAAAAAAAAAAAAAAAAAAAAAAAAAAAAGTTCCACATATCCATAAAGTATATACATCCAAAAACATGTGTCGTCAAATCGTGAAGTCGATCCTGAAATCCAAAGAGGACACATGTATGTCTTTATGCATGTCTGTCTATATAAAATTATTAGAGGTTCGATATCATCGCTTAGAACTTGGAAGTATTTTGTCTTAAAAGTGACATTTCAAAGATACATAAAAATATAAGCAACTATAATACTTTCTTTATCTTTTTATCTACTTCCGCACATGGTGTGCAGGGCAGGCTGCTTGGACAGCGGTTGTTCTATGATGAATTACCCTAACCCGAAAAAGGCCATCTTATTAGTTGATTGACCCTTCAGCTTCAGGTGCATCATACCTATCTGGCTATCCATATTTCTACTAGTTGACAAATTAGCTGACTGGTCACTGTGTGTGTTTGTGTGCGTGACACAGAGTGAGTTAAAAGTTCTGAGTTGCACGTCTCATACGACAAGGTAACAGCAAATAAGAGCATATGACAAACTAGGAAAAGTCACCGAAGGAAAAATAAACATAATTTTCAGGGTCACAAAATGAACATTGACATGTGATTTCACTGAGGACATATTGGGAAAAGGGATCACAAAATATTCACTTTTGGCGTCAAAGAGCAATTCAACGGTCAGGTCACGCACTGACAAGGTTGAAATTAGCCTTTGTGACTTTTATTCAATATTAAAAAAATAGAAAAGCCAAAGTAGATTAAAAAGTAAGAAAAGATGGAAGGGAAATAATCACCCAAAGAAGATCCAAAGTGCCAAAAGGAAATTAGAGTTCCACTTCCACCGTCCACGGCCAAAGAATACTGGAATCCTATTTCATCTCCATCTCCATCTCCTACCTTTAAACAAACATTTGCGTGTCTTTCGGTTTCCACATTATTATTATTATGTACCGGATAGCATATGTTGTTCCAAACTCCTAAACAGTATCTTCACTCTCTCATTTCATTTTTCAACCTCTTTACCTTCCGTGCCTCTCTATAGTTTCAATTCAGAGAATAGTTTCACTCCCATCTCATCTTCTCATTTTCTTGATTCCATAGCTTTGTGTGCCTTTTATTTATTTATTTCCATCTACCTACCTTCTCAAGTTTTCAATCGAGCTCAATCTCTTTCTATTACCCTCTCCAGTCTTCACTTTCTTTCACTCCTGCCCATATATATACTCTTTATCTATTTTAGTTACTCCTTGTCACGTCTGCACATCTTTCTCTACATCATCTCTTTTGTCTATCTTTCTATAAAAAGTCAATTACAAAATATAGAGGATACATTTAAAAGAGTCCGACACAACTAGTTTATGTTCATGGTCATGGTTGTGTCCTTGGTGTTGGGGACTCTAGAGGCAAGGTTACGTGATGAGCAGCCACCACTAACTGAGGCACCACCAACTTTAACGATGGTGGAGCCAAATCGCTACACACACCGATCAATCGAGACACTGGTGGTAGTTTTAGCAGTGATCACTATTGTAGGTGTCATAGCAGGAATCATTGCCCGACTGTGCGGTGGAAGGCATGGGGAGAACGATATAGAAGGATGGGTAGAAAGGAGGTGTAGGAGTTGCATTGATGGTGGAGTTCCAGAGGAGCCAAAGCCAGAAGCAGCAGCAGAAGCAAAAAAGTGAAAATGAATGACATAGAATAGAATAGAGAATACAAGTTAATGTACTAAGTTAATTTTGAGTGTGAAATATGATCGATGAGTCCTACTCCTGCACATCACAAACTTCAGCTGTCGTTTAGTTGTCTAAATCATCCAGTGTCTGATCAGAAAATGTGACTGGGATTATTAGCCCTTATCAGTTATCAGAGAGCTTTACCTCAATGAGGATTAGGAGAAAGCTACATTGTAGTGGTTCAGCTAGCATATATAATTGGTATTAGTATTAGAAAGTAGAGCTAAATCATATGTGTACCTTACAACTCATCTTTTCTTCTATAATGAATTGGGTTTTCAGTTTTTTTTTTTCGATGAATATTTCACTTTTCTTTTTGTTAAGCCCTTCTAGTTTCACTACTGTAAAATTTATTTTTTTCACTAGGTAAGAACTTTCCAGCTTCTTTGTTTTCGCTAGTAATCTTCATTCTGCATATGCAAGATTAAACACAGGATTTCTCACCCACAATCCTGATTTTAAGAGAGTGAAAGTACTATTTGGGCGACAGCCCGTTGGCAACTGGAGTTCATTTCCCAGCAGACAGCTGTATGCATAATCTAGTGGAAAACTTTTGAAAAACCTCTTCAAAAGAAATATCACTTCGATTAGGATTCAATTACAATAGGAATAGTAGTTACAAATGATCTACTCACAAAATCTATGCATAGTCAGACTATCTATGTGGGTTTGGATAGGAATGGGTTTGCATTGCTATCCGCGTTTGCATTTCCTTGGGTGGGTCCCGTGCATTGTTTACGGGACCTACAAGTATTTCTTTCAGCAAATATAACTTCTAACCCGGGTCTCATGACACTATTCACACATTTTAAAATTATTTTGCTACAGTATTTTCAACTTTCAACAATAAGCGGTATCCAAACAGACCATTGCACATTTGTAAACGATGCTAGTAGCCAAAGAATCTTTAAAATCTTCTCAAGTTAATTTCCTTTATGACTAACACGCCTGCAAAAAACCAGAATCTTTTGCACTTTTAAGGATCTCCTTGAAGATTTGTTGTTGTGAATTCACTTAAAAGAATTTCTATGGTTTGAAAATAACCTCACAATCACTCTCTTTGGGATCAAGATGAGTTAGTTGTATCTCAACATTTTGCAGTTTTGTGCATGGAAGAGGTTTTCTCTATATTACTCTAGGTTGACAACTTTTTTTTTAATGCTTGAAAATTATGCAATGAGTGAGTAAATATTGGTTGGTTATAAAGCTAGAACAAATCCTTCTCCTTACAGAATTAGAATTCTGTTTTACACGATTTTGCTTGAGCGAGTAATAAGTGGACTTTCGGTTCTTTAATGTTTCACCTAGTTTCACTTAAGTGATATCTTGGAAATCTTAAATGTAGGCCTGTCTAACAAAACCGAAGACTTGACCCACCTAGCCAAACCGACCAAACCCGAATCGTCCGCCGTTCGACCCGACTACTTGGTGGTTGGCGGCGGTTCCCCGCCATCCCAAACCGATTCCGGTGGGTCGAGTGGTGAGTCTTCCCTTCCAAAACTTGATCCACTCGACCCAACCGTGATATATGTTGACACCCCATTTTGCAACTTGTATTTGACCTTACATGGAAGGTAAAAGGGTAATTTCACCTTGGGCATATGTATCTTGATTTTGATCATTAGATCCTTAATCTCATTTCACCAAAATAATCTTGATATTGTAATGATCAAATCGACCGGTCATAAGCCTTAATCGGACCATCAGATTGAAAGTTATCATCAAATTAAGTTCTAATGGCCAAGATGCATTATCACAAATTGAGTCTGACTATATGTGATTATGAACAATTGATTTCAATTGGTTATAAGTATAATCAATTTGAGAACGATGATGTGTCATAATTTGATTGATTAGGACTACATTTTATGGTAGGGTTGCACACACCTAATTAACTAGATTATTAAACATTAATTATTCAATGAGTAATTTGTGCAATTATCTTTTAATTAGGATAAATTTGGAACCAATTAAGTCTAAAATGGGAGTGATTGGAGCCATTTAATGTTAATTGGGAGCTAATTTGGGACCTATTAATGTTAATTGTGCTGAAACCATTTTCTAACAAATGACCTCTACTCACCATTTCATCGATATCTCTCAGAATATTTTGAATCTGTAAATGGGGTTAATTTTCCCAAAAACTAGACATCCGGGGCTTTAATTTGAGCACAAGAATGAGACAATTCCGATCAGAATTGAGTCAGATATGATTTTTCGAAGTTGTCTCTACAAGCTGTTACAGCAGTTACGGAAAAACCGAACTTTGCTTGCTCCTCACTCTCATCAATCTCCATATTTAATGCACTAGATTTCCCCAATGGCTAAAATGAGGTCTAGGTTTATGATTCTTTGTTAACCCTCATTAAATGGTCTTCTATTCATATTTCCTCCACCACTACTATATAAACCCCCCTCTCTCCTTCATTTCAAAGCACACACAAAAACCATCTCTCTTCCCCTCTCTTGAGTTCTAGTGAAATTGAGTAGTCTTGTCATATCTTGGTTTTTCTGAGACTCAAGGTATTGAGTGAAACTCACTCTTCCTTTCCTAACTCTTCTTTTTCTCCCCCCTTAGGACCTCTACCAAGAGTCTCCTCCTCTATCATATGGATCTTGCATGAAAGTATAATCTATTTCTCTAACTTGTTTTTTATGTTTCCATAATGAGAATTTAAGATTAAAGTATGATAGTAATTATTTAAATTCCTTTGAATATGTTTGAATGTTCTTAAATGTTCTTATGTGTTCTTTACATGTTATTGGTTGTTCATCACATGTTTATGGATAACACTAGTTTTAATCTTAAATCCACATCAAAATTATGAAAAATATGTTCATTTCATAATTCTTTCAAATTCTTAAATTTAGGATATCACCATCCACACACATTCATTAGAATTTATTTTTTAATCCAAATGCAATGCTTAATAAATTGAATTAGGGTTTATCATATGCACACACATTAAATTCAACATGTAAATTGATTGACATATTGGATGATGTGATATGAATGTTGATCACCATAGTCTAGAAGGTGGGAAGCTCGGAGGCTATGTTACAAGGTGGGAATGTGTTAGGCACCCACCTTACCCCGGTGAAACTGGTCTTCTTGACTATGGTCTTCTAGAACACATAAGAACAAAATTTAAGAACATTCAAACATATTAAAGGGAATTTAAATAATTACTATCATGCTTTAATCTTAAATTCTCATCATGGAAACATAAAAAACAAGTTAGGGAAATGGATTATACTTTCACGCAAGATCCATATGGTGGATGATGAAACTCTTGGTAGAGATCTTAAGGGTGGAAGAAAAGAAGAGTTAGGAGAGGAAGAGTGAGTCTCACAAAATACCTTGAGTCTTAGGAAGACCAAGATATGACAAGACTACTCAACTTCACTAGAACTCAAAAAAGGGAAGATAGGGGTTTTTTTTGTGTGCTTTGAAATGAAGGAGAAGGGGAGTTTATATAGTAGTGGTGGAGGAAATATGAATAGAAGACCATTTAATGAGGGTTGACAAAGAATCATAAACCTAGACCTCATTTTAGCCATTGGGGAAATCTAGTGCATTAAATGTGAAGATTGATGAGAGTGAGGAGCAAGCAAAGTTCGGTTTTCCAAGAGTAGCTGCTATAACAGCCTTTAGAGCCAATTTCGAAAAATCATATCTGACTCAATTCTGATCGGAATTGTCTCATTCTTGTGCTCAAATTAAAGCCCCAGATGTCTAGTTTCTGAGAAAATTAACCCCATTCACAGATTCAAAATATTCTGAGAGATATCGATGAAATGGTGAGCAGAGGTTATTTGTTAGAAAATGGTTTCAGCACAATTAACATTAATAGGTCCCAAATTAGCTCCCAATTAACATTAAATGGCTCCAATCACTCCTATTTTAGACTTAATTGGTTCCAAATTTATCGTAATTAAAAGATAATTGCACAAATTACTCATTTCATAATTAATGTTTAACTATCTAGTTAATTAGGTGTGTGCAACCCTACCATAAAATGTAGTCCTAACCAATCAAATTATGACACATCATCGTTCTCAAATTGATTATACTTATAACTAATTGAAATCAATTGTTCATAATCACATATAGTCGGACTTAATTTGTGATAATGCATCTCGGCCATTAGAACTTAATTTGATGATAACTTTCAATCTGATGGTCCGATTAGGGCTTATGACCAGTCAATTTGATCGTTACAATATCAAGATCATTTTGGTGAAATGAGATTAAGGATTTAATGATCAGAATCAAGATGCATATGCCCAAGGTGAAATTACCCTTTTACCCTCCATGTAAGGTTAAATACGGGTTGTAAAATGGGGTGTCAACAATATATAATTTGTAGTGCTCGGGGTTCTCGGTTCTCTCATTCTTTCTCCGTCTTAAGGCTCTCTCTCACTCTCTCAATCTCTCAACATCTCCGATATGTGCCAATCCACACCGATATCTCAACATCGCCAAGCTTTCAACCTCCATCATCGTCGATTTGCGTCGAGCTCTCAACCTCCATCATCGCCAATCTACGTTGATATCTCAACCTCCATCATCACCGATCTGCAATTCTCTTCCATTCACCATCGTCGATCTGCAATCTCTGCTATTCACCATCTCCGATCTGCGAGTCAAGGTTGTAGTTTTCAGTAATTTTCTTTTTATTTCTTTGTTTCAGTCTCATGCAAGTCCGGTTTCTATTTGTGTACTTTGGATTTGTGGGTTATTGGTGTTTGGGTTTGTAGATCTGTTCTTGATGTAGATTTGTTTTTTCAAATTTGTGAAATTTGTGGTCTTTGATCTTTGTCTTTCGGTCAAAATTGGATCCGACAGCTGTGCACCCGAGCCTGATTCGACTCGACCCATGATTTTTCACGATTAGCGGCGGGTCTGCCACTCTGCCACCCGATTAGATCGGGTCGGTTATGGGTTGAGCACAAACCCAAACCGAACCGACTCATGGACATCCCTAGTTAAATGTAGCTCTTGACAAAATTTTTACAATAACCAAATACAACCAATTTCAAATATTTAAATACAAACTTTGTCATGGAATCAGCCACACTTTAAAGCTTAACATATCATAATAATCATTTCTAGGTTACTCATATAGCCCATTTTTTTAATCTCTTCACTTAAGCGAAGAGATAGATAGTGTTTGGATAGTAGTGAGTTTTTCCATAATGGGATTTTAGTGGCAATTAGTACGATTAAGAGAGATAAAGTGAGCTATTTAAAGACTTACAATTTTTTTTTTAAAACTGAATACTTAAATGATATTGCTCCTTTGTCATTTCACTTTTCCAACTCACCATTCATATCTCTAAAAAAGAACACTTTAACTATATGTTCAAACTATGTCAAAGACTAACATGCAATTCCCATTATGTCTAAAAATTTTACTAATAATTCATAATATAATAAACAACATTGTATGGGTTTTTAAATAATATCACTTTTTTTAACTGATGCAAATTGAGAAAGTTTTGGCCACACAATTCAACTTGGTTCCCACGAGAGAAAACAAAAATTGATAAGAATAAAAAGAGGAAATCAAGCAAGTTAAAGAGAGATTTGTGAGTATGAATCGGAAAATAAACAAAGTCGTATCTTTGTATATATAGGTATATACATGGATTGTGAACGGTTTTATGAAATATTTTAACTCCTCATACATACCTTTCGAAGGGTTATAACCCTATGGGTATAAATAGAGGTTAATCTCCCCAAAATAATAAGTTACCAAGAAACATAAGAAATCCTGTGGGTATTCTCCAAAATTACTATTTGTAGAACCTAATAAACTTGGTTGTATCTTGGGGACAAGTTTATTGAAATCCTTTAGCAAGTTGCGTATGGGGACAAATATTGTCTAACGATAACATTCAATTGTGCTTTCAAGTCAATTACTAATTTCTATTTGCTTGATGTGTTCATTTGTTCTTTCACAATTACTCCTTAATTTGGTAAAATCCCCAACAGTATCTAGATGAGTGATAGGGGTATTTTTGACTAAGGCTCAATAATCCTAGACACACCATGCAAAGGAAACCGATGACACCTACGGGCTCGTCAATCCCACAAAAGCAGATAGAGGATCCAAAACGATGACATGAAAAGCGATGAAACCACACTAAAACCCAACGGGATGAAAGGCTGATGGGGTGAATGAAAGGGCGACAGGGTAAATAAAGAAGCCGACGGGTCCAGCGTGGCTTTACTTGATCCTCACGAATACTTATATATGGAAACGTCTTGCGTATCACGCACAAAAACCCTACTACTCACTCATATCTCCCTCATATGGAAAGGCACCCTAAAATCTCGGAAACTCTAATATCGGATCTTCCCTACAAGGAAAAATCCCCGCTCTTAAGGGATCTCGGTTCATTACTCACCATTATATAAGCACAAGACCTCCTCTTTTCTCAGATACGCAGGAAATCTCTAGTTCTCTCACTATAGAGTTTTTAGAGATTTCTCATTCATTAACTTGATCGTTGGAGGGTTTTTGGGCGATATGTTTTCTCTGTTTGGTCCATTTATTCTTATTCCGAGAGGTACCTATTGGAGCGATTTGGAGCTTACAATTCACCGACGATTTCAGCACATCATCAATGAGGAAAAGTAGATTTTTTTCCCCCCTAGAAGATAGGTCGACCCACTTGAACCATGGGTCAACCTAACTGTCCATTTAAGTGAGTCGGGTTTAATTTAATCTGTTTTTTCAGTGGTCTAAAATATCCTTAATATTTCTTTCTATTTTGGTTCCGAGGGGCAGGGACCACTTATTAATGATGGGAAATAAAATCATAATGGCTTCAGTTAGGCACGAATTTTGGCACATCATACATGGTCGCCAAAGTCGGTGAAACATCATAATATGCAGAGAATTCTTCAACCATTGCACTGAAAGTAACGTACAAAATCTGACCGTTGCTTTCCAAAAGCTATTCCTTTCTCTAATTGATTTTTCAAAAGCTTTCAAAAACTAATCGTTGCAAATTCTTTTCTCATAAAGATAAGGTATGGGCTAGGACACAATTTTTTACTATTATTATTATTATTTTTTTTAAATTCTTTAGCTTATTTTTCATGAAAAAACAAAACAGAGAACACATACATGAATAAATACCAAAACAGAGCAGGGAAGGAACCTAAACAGGGGCACCTAAAACTAAAAGTTACAAAGGAACTAGCAGCACAATAAATCAAAGCAAAACAAAAGCAGAACACCATTGCAGCAGTAAAATGACAGCACTTAGCACTGCACCACAGGGCTGCCTAAGATCAAACCACAACAAATGGTAGCATTTAAAGTTCACTTCTAGAACTTTTTTTGAAATACAAGCCGAGCTTTAACATCCTTGATAATGCTTTCTCTTGATCTGTTCTTCGGTCCACATTGTTCCTTCATGAACCATGGCATTCCTTTGAAGTTGACCACTAACCAAGTTTGCATGCTATATGTCTCTCATTCCCTTCCCTTTTAAATGTCTAATATCCCAAATTCCCAAGCAACAAATCTTCTCACACAAATTTAATTTCCTTTAAAAAAAAAAAACTGAAATCAATAATGAGGGAGACAATTTATATGCATTATTAGTTTCCCTAGACCCAATTTTACAACTGTTCCATTTATCCTCATTTTGTTTTGCATGAGTGGTAAGACGCCAAAACGTGGCGAGAATACGATTATTTTGCCAAAAGCCAAAAAAGCAGTTCATCCAATTCAGCAATATTTAAGGGTGTTAGAATGTATGTCTAAGCCCGTTGTATTGTTTAAAAATTAGGTTCAATGTTCTACTGTTCTAGTATGACTATAACAATGTCGTTCTCAAAAAAAAAAAAAAAAAAAAAAAGACTATAACAACGTCAACATACACTTTACTTAAAAAAAAAAAAAAAAAAAAAAAAAAACGTAATTTTGTACTATTTTACCTAAGTCATTATGCTATATAAAGGCCCTCTAGCATAGTAAATACTTGAAATCGTGAATTACAATAATTACATTTATATTTAAATGATAGGTCCGGTTAATGTATGCCCTAAGAGTATAAATTAGTTATCCATTTTTGGAAACATTTTATGAAGAATTGAAAAAGCTGTAAAAAAGTTGGTAATTTTTTCATTTTTTCATAAAAAATTTCCTAAAATAGTTTTCTAATGTATGCCTTAAGGGCACTGTAAGGACACGTTCAAAAACAAACCGCAGTAGTATTGGGTCCGTGCATGAATGGGCCCGAACAATATCATTTGTAGAGAGTGGGTTCGAAAGGCTAGGCCTTGGTTACCCAAATGTGGGTTTTGTGGTGTTCCTATGTGATTAAGGTGTCTTCGCCCTTGGAGTATTTCTCTTGGAGGTGGATTGGGAGGCCCTTCCTTTTTGCCCGTCCCCCTCTCCAGTTTACTTATTTTTTCTTTTATACTAGCCTACGTTCGCTTTCCTTCGTCCACGTGTAGGGTCGACCTTTCCAAGACCGATACTTGTCCTGTCGGGTCAAGACCAAAGTCGCTGGGAGTGGTTGATAAAGCTAAAGAATACGGCTCTGTTAGGTGCGAGCTATGTATGGGAAGGTAGTAAGGGCGAGTCTTTCCTAGATATTTTAGATTTTCTTTCAAGTTTGTCCCTATACCGTTTTTGCCCCTCTTCTTGGTGGAGCTTTGGGTCAGCCGAGGACCGCACTGTCCTCGGCTGCTTCTCCGAGCCAATTTGTGCTTTACGTTATTGAGTTTGGACTATAACCTTTTTCGGCTTGGGCCTTAGGGCTCCCCATGAATAAGTGGGCCTGGCCCATAAATTGTTGGGCCCCACAATAGCCCCTCAAAACCGTGCTGTCCGACCTTCCGGTTGGAGAGGGGGGTTTTGATAATTCCGAGCCTTTATTACGGCTCATTTAATTCAACCTTTCACTGGCGTTGGCAATTCTCCACCTGCCCAGGAAATGCTCCATTCTACGAGATATTCTTCTTGATTTATTCTCGATACATTCCTGCCATTTGGTTACCCAGAGCATGTCTTTAATGGTTTCCCTTCACAAGACCTCTCAGATTCAATGGCTACTGATGGTGTGGGGGAGCGGAACAGGCGCATTCTTGTTTGTAATTTTCCTTGGAGATCTGAACACATTTAGTACCATCCTCTTCGTCCTTCATATAAAGAGGGAGGACAAGAATTGTTTCTTCCATATATGAATCCCTTAATCCCCCAGAAATCTGAAATCCTTAGATTACTCCCAGAGTTTATTTTTACCTTCCGATTATACCTCAACCCGTAATACGTTCACCACAGTCATAGGCAATAAAGAAACCATTCCCCTCCCAAAAATACCATGTTCTAATAAAGCTCGAAATGGCTCGGTCGGGGCAAGGATGGCGGAGACTCAAGATTTGCCTCACCTTCCCTTCAGCCAAAATCCGAAGCAAGGACTCGTCACGTCGCACTTTTGGCGTGATCGAGCCGAGGACACCTATGATCAGTACCACCCGCTCCCTTATGAGCGTATCTAACATGGCATCGGTGTGTTAGGAGTCGGGGATGGGACGGGGACTAAGTGCCTCTGCTTCTTCCTCTCTTCGTTCACCGGCGCCTCCTTTTACCTCTCTTTCTTTCTTTTCATCTCTTCCCTCTTCTTCTCCTCCTTTTTACTCATGTCCTCCATCTTCCTCATTCATCTCCTCCATCTTCTTCATTCATCTCCTTCATCTTCTTCTTCCTTCTCCTTCACCTTTTTCTAAAGAAGGTTCTTCTCTCAATATGGGCGATACGAGGCGGAGATTGGAGAGGCATTGAAGACGAGTTTAAACGACACCCGATTGTTTACTTATCTGTATTGCTGATTTTTTTTTTTTTTTATTGTTTCAGCAGTTCACCTTTTGTATAGGCTTGTTTAAGCCCCTCTTTGTACGTTGTAATACATCTTCATATTAATAAAAATTGTTGTTATTTTACTTCGCATGTTTTGTCTCTATGTTTTTACAAATTTGCAAGCGCTGCTCGGCACAATAATATGGCGTTTGAATCAATGACAACTAAGGCCAAAATATTTGCTAATAAAAAGATGTCACCATAACTTTAATAGAATTGTTTGACACAACAATGCCTACCTGTGAAGAACGATACTTACCCAAGACAATGCCGAGATGAGAACGGGATGCTCTATGCGGTGTAGGAAGTAATCATCCGAAGATATATCACCCGCAAAAATGAACAGCCCCCTTAGGCTACTGAATAGTGAGGCGTCCCTCCATCATCCTAACACTCTTGTTGGCCTTAACCTTTTTACGATATTTGAGCCGAGGACTTTCCCCATCCGAGTAGTTGGCTTCCCCATAGACTTGAGTCCGAGGACTTCACAACACCTTGGTTCTGCCCAAAGCCTAGTTTTGTCATCCAAGTAGTTGATTTCCCCGGAGGCTCGGGTCCGAGGACCATACAAGGCCTTGGTTTTGTCCAAATCCTGTATTCTCTTTGTAAGTAGTTGGTTTCCCCGCAGGCTTGGGTCCGAGGACCATACAAGGCCTTGGTTCTGTCCAAAACTTGTATTTTCTTTGTAAGTAGTTGGTTTCCCCAGAGGTTTGGGTCCGAGGACCATACAAGGCCTTGGTTCTGTCTAAAACTTGTGTTTTCTTTGTAAGTAGTTGGTTTCCCCAGAGGCTTGGGTCCGAGGACCATACAAGGCCTTGGTTTTGTCCAAATCCTGTATTCTCTTTGTAAGTAGTTGGTTTCCCCAGAGGCTTGGGTCCGAGGACCATACAAGGCCTTGGTTCTCCCTTTCTTCGGGTATTTCATGAGGCGCCAAGCAGGGGGTTGTCCTTGGCAATAGCCACTCCTCGGCGTGGGCCGTAGCCCCTGGGCTCCCACGCGAGACAGGCCTGGGCCGCGAATTCACTAGGCCCAAAAATTAAGGGGTACTTTTGTAGTCTTTGGTCACGCAGTACTATTTGGCGTCCCAACGTTCGAGGTGCGCCTTTACGAGACCCCTTTAATCTCGTGGTTGCGGGTGGCATTGGAAATTGAGCCGGGGCCATTTGGTCTGTAGCATTCCTTGGGACGCTGTGTGAATTAAATGCTACCACTTTATCTTTTTAAATAAATAGGAGAGAAAGTTGCTTTACCTACGCACAAATCCTTCAGTTTCCTCCCAAATCACAACTCCCATATCCAGTGCTATCCTCTCTTAGCATAACATGTTTGAGGCGAGGGTCGGGGAGAAGGAACTCTCTCCGCCATAGAGGTGCCGTGTCCTCCCGAGACTCAGAATGGTGAGGTACGGGCAAAGGAAGCATAAATTCAAGAGAATATTCCGCTTCGACGGAGGGGAAAGGGTGTTTCTCCCTCTTTTAGTCAAAATCCGAGCGGGTTACTGTTCATGCCAGAATTTTGGTGTGTCGAAAGAAAGATTCTCCGCCATCATCGCCTCCGCTGTCGTCGCAGACAAATTTTTGGTGAAGGCTCCTCAACTTTCGGCTCCCTGCACCTTTCCTTCAGCGGTGTGAGGCTCAAGTTGGGTTTCTTTTGCTGCCTGAGTTATGGGCATGTAAAAGCATTGAGGAAGAACAAGGTCTTGGAGCAAAGAGCCAACCTCTCCTCTGTGCCACCTCCTCGGCTTTATCTTATTCTCTTGTATCTTTCTTTTTGGTTATGTGGTTAGCTTTAGAAGCCAACCTCTCGTCTGTCTTGCCTCTTCGGCTTTGTCTTATTCTCTTGTATCTTCCTTTTCAATTATGTAGTGAGCTTTCACATAAGCTGATTCCAGCTTTTCATTGTCTGTTGTACTATTTCTTTGTTTTAGTAAAAATGGAAATTTATTTACTTGTTTTGAATACTGTTCTTTTGGCAACACCACTTTGTGAATGGGTGTGCTCCATGCGTGTGTTTTTCCTCGGCGATATTTAGAGCAAGAACCCTTGAAACACAATCCAATTAATTCTAATTTGCCGACACTACCAGGCATAATAATAATAATTCATAGTAAGTTAAACTTTGGAAACTAACCGAGATAACGGTTGAATGTTCTGTAATATGTGCGAGAATACTGTCCGAGAATGATAAACTCTAAATAATTCACCCGAGGGGGTGACCGAGCATTGAGTGACTTCGATTATGTTTTTGGAAACATGTTGCTCCATTCCGTCTTTGTCCCTTTGGTGTTGTGGATCCGAGGGCAAACTAGAGAATCCATGTAGTTCAGGAACTAACCCAATTGTTAATGGGGAGTTTTCCTCGGGGAGATTCTAAGGTCCACGTAACGTAGTTTTTCCTTTTAAGTAGTTGGTTTCCCCAGAGGCTTGGGTCCGAGGACCATACAAGGCCTTAGTTCTGTCCAAAACTTGTGTTCTTTTTGTAAGTAGTTGGTTTCCCCGGTGGCTTGGGTCCGGGGACCATACAAGGCCTTGGTTCTGTCCAAAACTTGTGTTCTTTTTGTAAGTAGTTGGTTTCCCCAGAGGCTTGGGTCCGAGGACCATACAAGGCCTTAGTTACATCCAAAACTTGTGCTTTCTTTGTAAGTAGTTGGTTTCCCCGAGGCTTGGGTCCGAGGACCATACAAGGCCTTGGTTCTGTCCAAAACTTGTGTTTTCTTTGTAAGTAGTTGGTTTCCCCAGGAGGCTTGGGTCCGAGGACCATACAAGGCCTTGGTTCTGTCCAAAACTTGTGTTTTCTTTGTAAGTAGTTGGTTTCCCCAGAGGCTTGGGTCCGAGGACCATACAAGGCCTTGGTTCTGTCCAAAACTTGTGTTTTCTTTGTAAGTAGTTAGTTTCCCCAGAGGCTAGGGTCCGAGGACCATACAAGGCCTTGGTTCTGTCCAAAACTTGTGTTTGCTCGTTTATTTATCCACTTCCTAAAGGTTAGCTCCTCGAATAAGGTGGGGGAAGCTAGCTTGATGTTTGAAGCCCCTAGACTTGCCATGCCACTGGCATTACGAGGCGTAGCCCCTAGTGGGAACTTGTGTCGGAACAACAACAATGTGTCGCCGGTCATAAAGGCATCCTCGTAGACCCTTGTTTAACAGAAGCTCAACTCCACCGCCGCTCGAGCTAATGCGCAAGCCCCTTCCCATAGACGAACCGCAGTAGTATTGGGTCCGAAAGTTCAAAAACGTGTACAAAACACTTTTGAACGTTTAGACCCCCAAAAATTAACTTAATCAACACAAGCAATATGTTAAACAACAAGTGTGCGGAAACTTAACATATGCTATAATGTGAAATAGATTAAACACTATCTAAGCCATAACATAATAAAATCACAAAGAGATAATATAAGGCGAGAGATAGAGGAAGGAAGATGCAAACACAAGGACAACACGCGATGTGTTATCGAAGAGGAAACCGAAGACCTCGGCGAAAAACCTCTCCGCCGCCCTCCAAGCGGTAATCAATCCACTAGAAAATACAGGTTGGGATACAAGGACAGAATAGACCCTCCAAGCCTAATCTACCCAAAGCACCTAAGCCCTCCAAGCTTCTTGCTCCAACGAGATTGCGCGAACCTTTTTCTTTTCTCGGCTTCCCGGATTCCGCTACTATACCATAGCATCAACCAATGTAGATTGGCTCCTTCCTAATCGCTTCCCGAACTCCAAACGACTGTCTCACAAATGATGATGATGGTGAGAACCAGGTTTGGTATAATACCTCTCAAGGATTTGACAATGGAGAGGAAGAGAGTTGAGGAATATGAAGAGACTCTAAGGTAGGGATTGTGTGTGAAACAATCTTGTTTTTCTTTAGGGTTTCTCTCTCAAAATTCTCTCTGGAAGCTCTCTCTCAATCGTGGGTAAAAGGGGTATTTATATTGGAGTGGGAGAGGAATGTGAAACGTCGGGTTTTACAAAACAGGGGGTGGCTCGCGGCTTGACCTCGCGGCTTGACTAAGTCGCGAGTTCCGATCGCGAGATAACCGTATGGCCAGATTGTCTGTTTTGTCTGTAGTGCTCCAGCTAGCATGACTGTTCATCTTCCAAAGATGCTTGGCACGTGTGCGGTTCTCAAGGGTTGAAGCCGCGAGTCCACCTGCGAGTCCCAGCCCGCGACTCTCTTTTTCTTGCACACTCTTGAGCAATCTTCACTCTATCTCACTCACTACCCTTACAACAAACCCACCTAAATACAGGGGTTACTAAATGCTTTGAATTACAAGCAAATTTGGCACGGAATAAAGCCAATTAGATGGTTGAATAAATTCAACCTTACAATCTCCCCCTTTGGCTATTCCGTGACAAAACCCTAAAACAGACTCTAGACTTAACATGTGAGTTGGGAACAGTTGAACAAAACTCACTCACACCTAACTCTAGAAGTCATGAAGCACTTGAATCATATGAACAATATACTCTGAAACACAACAATACACTATGATTATTGTAGGCAGAAAATTATAAATGCATATGAAACAGGCTGAATGTGATCAAGCAAAGATGGAGTAATATACAAACCATGGCTTGATCAACCAAGTGACCACCTCAAGGTAGTGATCACGGTGTTCATTCACACTTGGAATGAACACAAGGACATACAAGTTAACAAGCACAAGGCAAGACACTTGTATGCTCAACACTCAACCAATGCATAGCACACAAGGCATATGCATCTAGGAACAATCCTACTAGGGCACAAGAGTGACAAGACAATAAACCAAAATGCAGAACATTTAGATCAAAGTACTGATTTCAACAAGTATAAAGGCTGCATAAGCAAGGTACATACCATAAAGCCTACAAATATGCATAAAAACATAACCCTGACAGCTTACAAAAGCAAATGGGTACAAACACAGAATTTCCTGAATAACATCAACAACTTATATTAAAGATTAAACCAATAGTATAAGTTATGAATTAGAAACAACTACACACAAAATACCCAAAAACATAAGCGTATATAAACAAAGTTTTTGAATATGATAACTATGACAACTCCCCCTCAACACATTACTCCCCCTTAAGATTTGCTTGTTCCGCATAATTTCTCCCCCTTTTTGACCGGAATGGCCAAAGGGTCACCGGTCATCTTTGAGTAGTGAAGCTGTCAAGTGTAGCAGCCAAAACATCAATCTGGTCTTGCATAGCCCTCATTCTCGTCGAGTGCTCGGTTTGGACTGCCCTGATCCCATCAAGCCTTTCCCGAATGATCCGGAAAGCATCCGGAGGTGCATCTGCAGGTTGAAGCTCTAGACCTTTTGCCACTCCTCCTGGGTGTTGAGGTGGATGCATGCCTGCTGCCTCTGCATCGGTCTCCATTGGGACTTCCTCTCCTTCATCACCTTCATCTTCTTCTCCTGGAAGCCTAACACCGATCCTTTTGCGGGTAAGTTTGTTAATTGCGAGAGGGTGTGGACATGTGACTGATGTCTTGAGGAATTGGAACACCCTTCCTTCGAAATATCCTCATTAGGAGACTGGAAAGATCGGTTTTGGTCTAGATGTTGTTCTTGTCTCATCCACAATGATGTCAAAGATGTGGGAACTTATATCTATGAAGTTCTTCTCTTTGAGATCCATCGGAAAAATTGCTCTAGCACAATTGATTGTGGTCAACTTCTTAATAGGATAGAGGTTAAACATCATGATTATGGTTAGAACCCTCATGTCCACTGGAAAGGCGGTGGTATTCAAACACTTCCCTTCTCTCTGCCCACCTATCCTCTGTTGAACTGTTTCAATAGAGACACTCCTATCCTTGAAATTGATAAACTCCTCATCATCCAAACCCTCAAGCCCTAGTACATCATCTATGACATGTGCATCCAAAATGAATTCTTTCCCTCTAACCCAAAAATTTAACTCATTCTCCTTTATCACAAAGATTTGAATAAAATTCCCTAATCGGGGTTCACACACCAAAGGGAAATCACTCAAAAGTTTTTCCCATCCTCTTCCTTCAAAACAACTGGGAATAAAAGTTTGTCTTAAGTCCTCCAAATCTACAAACCTTTCTTGAATAATTCACTGCATTCGGGAAGTTATCCTTGTATCTCTCAAAGTGATGGATGAGACCTAAACAGTTTGGAATCCATTTTTAATCTCTTGTCGGCCTTCTTTGCGGTAGATTTCTTCTTCGAGGTGAGGGAGCCATCTGTGAACAATCGAGAAAAGGCCACAACAAAGATAGACAGATATATGTGTAGAAATAGTCGATTACCATGATTATCAAAAAGATATCATCCTCACAAAATAACTATGAACACTTAAGCAAAAGGCTACTTAGATCAATCTCATGGGAAAACCAAGCCCGAGAAAGGAAACACATGAATAACAAGGAGAAACTATCCTAATGACATTTAGACAGATAATGGAAAAATGATATGGTGCACACACAGAATTATGAGCCTAACAGAAGCTCCTAACAAATTAACACACTAAAACATGCGAATTTAGCACAAGAAAACTCACAACTTTAAAATGAACAAGTAGAAACAACTCAACATCTCAAAGTTGATTGGAACAAAAGAAACACTTAGCTAAGCACAAGATGAAGAGCGATAAGGAAATGATTATCATCAACACAAACTATAGCAACATCAACCACAAGCGAAGCATGAACACGGAGCAGAAACCGAAACAAAACCCATTTCAAAAACACAACCATATGCGAAAAAATCAAAGGGAAAAACACAAAATCAAGTAGAAAAGAGTGTAGAACAGAAAGCCCATACCTGTATCTTGACGATTTTGAGCTACAAGAGTGCAACAATGGAGATTGAAAATGGAAACACGGAGTGTTTGGGAGGGAGATAGTTTAGAGAGAAGATGAACAGTCACAAAAATTCGAGGGAAAAACTGAAAAAGTTTAAAAACTGCTCTGTTTACGCCAAACACGCGATTTTCGCGACTTGATCGAGTCGCCACACGTCGCCACTCAAGCCGCCAAAATACACAAGAACAAAATTTTGAAAAATTTTTCTAAGTGTTTTTCGCGACGGAAAGGTCTACCCGTGAGTGAGTCGCGAGCCGAGCCGCGAAAATCTCTGAGTGAACCTCGCGACTGGACCTTCCACTCGCGAACAAGTCGCCAAAAATGACCAGCGAAGATGCGACTGGGGCTCACGACTTGACACACCCGCGACCGAGCCGCCAAAACAGGGCAAAACTGTATTTTTGAAATTTTCAGATTTTTCAACCAAAATACTTTCCAAAAACACCTAAAACACTCAAAAATCTTTTTGTGCTTGAAATAACAAAGATTGAGCATGTGAAAACATATTTCATCAAGTACAATCACACAAATGAATATGGCATTTATTGAACATAAACTTGTGTGTTGTGTGTGGATACCAACAATGAGATAGTCCTTCGTCTAATGTGACGCTTCAATGATCAATTCAACCAAGGCATACACAATTAGCACCAGATCATGTGACTAATCTCAATTATAGAAATATGTATATATGACCTCCCACACAACTTGATAACATAACTTGGAGCTTTTCATTTGACTCCACTTTCAAACACAACATTTGATCTTTTTGATCTTTTGAGGCAATCATCTCTCATTGTGAGAGAGATATATAACATTTCTCTTTGAAGAACAGGCCTTTGGCCTTTTTGAATGAATATTCACTTTTAATATAAGGTCGCTTACCCTTTTTCCTAGTCAAATACTAGAGTGTGCGACAGGCTTTTGCACTCAATATCTCTTTTCATTTGGAGATTTACATTTGGTGAGCTCTTTTTAGCAAAAACATAAAATAAATAGTGGGAAGAGATATAGACACAAGTCTATGCATGTCTCACGATCAACATAACCATTCACTAATCATTCATGACAAGTTTGAAGATCTATTTACAACAATCACATAGATTTCAAGATTTTTCCCACAGAGATATAGGTGCATGAAAACAAGCAATGCTCGAAAATGCACAAAGCCATTTGCACAAAGGTACAAGGCAAAACAAGTTTTGAGACAAAATCTCAACAAAGTCAATCAAGCTTTTTGATTTTCTAATTTTTATGTGATTTTTGGATTTTTGACACAAGACACAAAAAAAATTGATAAAACAAACAAACACATATTCACAAGAAGATAAGCAAACAACCAACATCAAAACCAGCAAGCAAACCAAACAAACATTGTCACAAAGCATAGGAAGTATTAATGCATGGACATGTTGTAATGCTTATGCATGAGTACCCCTTTTCACCCACACGTCACTTGCGTTTGGGGTGATTTCCTTATAGGATTGGGTACGAGAGTTAGGGCTTTCAAACCTTCGTGAGAAGCTTTCCAAGCGAGTTGGTGAATGCACCAATCATCTTCATCACGTTCATCATTCCGGGATCTCCATTTTGCTCTCTGGATTGATCACCCGCCCAAGTTCTCCTATCATTTCTCGGGTCCTCCCGACCTTTGAGGAGTTGCACTGCTTCTTTGCTCTCGACTTTTGGCAATTTGGTCGAGTATGCCCTTGAAGTCCGCAATAATGGCACACATAAGTTCCTCTAGGACCTCTTTGTGGTCGTGGACGTGACTTGGCACGAGATTCGAGACCTGCCCACGAGGCGATTACGGGGATTCAAAGATCCGTTGGTTCACCAAATTCTTCTTCTCCTCCACCTCGAGCTTCTCACCAGTAAGTTCATCTACAACTGGATCTTTTGCCTTCACAAACTTCACTTCTTTAGTGACATTTACAGATGAACTGCTTCCTCCGGTAAACCCCAATCCGGATTTGTCTGAGAAGCTCTTTTGAGATGATATAACATCATCTAGCTTCTTGGTGGTGACCCTCTCTATTTTAGCATTCGCTTGCACAACTTCATTCTCAAGAAATCTCACTTTTGTGTAAGCTTCGGACAACTCACCATTCAGTGTTTCAATCTCACATTTGGCCTCCCTATATCTGATTAGGAGACTTTTGTAGTCCTCTTGACCTTCTTCATCTTTCTCACAAAGCAGCCTTGGCAACCCTTGTGTACTCACCCGACTTCTCCAAGAGTGAGTTATAGTTTTCTTGAAGATTTCTTTGTGCTTTCGGTTTCTTGATTCGATTCTTCAACAATTCCTAATGATTCATCATCACTATGTTCTCAAGGTCTTGAACAAGCGATTTAACTCCTCCGAAGACTCAACATGAGCAATAGTCATAAAAGCTGAATAGTTCCCCTCTCCATCACAGCTCTCTTCAGATTCTGAGTCAGACGAATCCGAGTCACTCAAGGTCATGGCATACACTTTACCTTTCGATTTCAAATAATTCGGACATTCCTTCTTAACATGTCCATGCCCGTTGCATTCAAAACAAGTGACACCTTGTGTGGATTGGGATTCTTTTCCATCTTTCTTATTGAAATCCCTCTTCTCCCTTCCAGAGCTTTGGAATTTTCTTTTATCATCAAATTTGCCACTTTGTTTTTGAATTTCAAAAACTTCTTGAAATTTTTGACAAGGTAAGCTACATCTTTGTCAACCCCATCTTCTCCCGATGAGTCTTGATCTTCCACCTTCTCATTAATGGTCTTTAGAGCAAGAGATTTACTCTTCCGTTGATTGGGCAAAATGACATCTCATACATCTACAGAGAACCAACCAGCTCCCCGCACCTTGATGTCATCAAGGTCCTTGCTCTCTTCAATGGCTGTCACTTTTGCACGAAAACTTTCCGGCAATGATCGAAGGATCTTCCTTACAATCTTTGAGTCCTCCGTTTTCTCCCCCAAGTTAAACTTACGACAACCACCTCATTTAGCTTCCCATAGAAAGAGTCGAAAGACTCATCCTCACTCATCTTGAGCTCCTCAAACCGAGTGGTCGACATTTGTAACTTGGTATCTTTCACTTTCTTCGTGCCTTCATAAGTTGTTTCCAGAATTTCCCATGCTTCTTTGGCAATGGTAATGTGAGAAATCTGTGAAATTCATCCGGAGACACACCACGAGAAAATAGCATTTAGTGCTTTATTGTTAGCATTTGATGCGACAAGTGCTTGCCTTATCCCAAGTGGATTTTGCTGCCTCGGGTTTTGTCCAACCAATCTCAACAGCATCCCAAACAGATTCATCAATAGAACATAGAAAGGCTCTCATGCGAACCTTCCAAAAGGCATAGTTACTACCATCAAAATATGGAGGTGCATTAAGGGATTGAGACTTATCCATCTCAAAAGGGAGTCAAGGATCACACAATGGTAATGAAACCAATAACAGTGTACCCCGCTCGATACCAATTGAAAGTTCAAAAACGTGTACAAAACACTTTTGAACGTTTAGACCCCAAAAATTAACTTAATCAACACAAGCAATATGTTAAACAACAAGTGTGCGGAAACTTAACATATGCTATAATGTGAAATAGATTAAACACTATCTAAGCCATAACATAATAAAATCACAAAGAGATAATATAAGGCGGAGATAGAGGAAGGAAGATGCAAACACAAGGACAACACGCGATGTGTTATCGAAGAGGAAACCGAAGACCTCGGCGAAAAACCTCTCTGCCGCCCTCCAAGCGGTAATCAATCCACTAGAAAATACGGTTGGGATACAAGGACAAAGAATAGACCCTCCAAGCCTAATCTACCCAAAGTGCACCTAAGCCCTCCAAGCTTCTTGCTCCAACGAGGTTGCGCCAAACCTTTTTCTTTTCTAGCTTCCCGGATTCCGCTACTATACCATAGCATCAACCAATGTAGATTGGCTCCTTCCTAATCGCTTCCCGAACTCCAAACGACTGTCTCACGGTGATGATGATGGTGAGAACCAGGTTTGGTATAATACCTCTCAAGGATTTGACAATGGAGAGGAAGAGAGTTGAGGAATATGAAGAGACTCTAAGGTAGGGATTGTGTGTGAAACAATCTTGTTTTTCTTTAGGGTTTCTCTCTCAAAATTCTCTCTGGAAGCTCTCTCTCAATCGTGGGTAAAAGGGTATTTATATTGGAGTGGGAGAGGAATGTGAAACGTCGGGTTTTACAAAACAGGGGTGGCTCGTGGCTTGACCTCGTGGCTTGACTAACGCGAGTTCGATCGCGAGATAACCGTATGGCCAGTTGTCTGTTTTGTCCTGTAGTGCTCCAGCTAGCATGACTGTTCATCTTCCAAAGCATGCTTGGCACGTGTGCAGTCACGGCGGGTTGAAGCCGCGAGTCCACCCGCGAGTCCCAGCCGCGACTCTCTGTTTTCTTGCACACTCTTGAGCAATCTTCACTCTATCTCACTCACTACCCTTACAACAAACCCACCTAAATACAGGGTTACTAAATGCTGAATTACAAGCAAATTTGGCACGGAATAAAGCCAATTAGATGGTTGAATAAATTCAACCTTACGAGGTCCGTGCATGAATGGGTCCGAACAATATCATTTGTAGAGAGTGGGTTCGAAAGGCTAGGCCTTGGTTACCCAAATGGTGGGTTTTGTGGTGTTCCTATGTGATTAAGGTGTCTTCGCCCTTGGAGTATTTCTCCTGGAGGTGGACTAGGAGGCCCTTCCTTTTTTGCCCGTCCCCCTCTCCAGATTACTTATTTTTTCTTTTATACTAGCCTACGTTCGCTTTCCTTCGTCCACGTGTAGGTTCGACCTTTCCAAGACTGATACTTGTCCCGTCGGTCAAGACCAAAGTCGCTGGGAGTGGTTGATAAAGCTAAAGAATATGGCTCTGTTAGGTGCAGAGCTATGTATGGGGAAGGTAGTAAGGGCAGCCTTTCCTAGATATTTTAGATTTTCTTTCAAGTTTATCCCTATACCGTTTTTGCCCCTCTTCTTGGTGGAGCTTTGGGTCACCCGAGGACTCGCACCGTCCCTCGGCGCTTCTCCGAGCCAATTTGTGCTTTACGTTATTGAGTTTGGACTATAACCTTCTTCGGCTTGGGCCTTAGGGCTCCCCATGAATAAGTGGGCCTGGCCCATAAATTGTTGGGCCCCACAAGCACATATTAGTAAAACCCTTACATGATATCGAGTTCTGATCTTGAGAACTTTTATTTGTCATCTTTCACCATTGTTTTCCATTTATGCTCCAGTTTTAAAGTGCTTATTTTGTAGTAAAATATTTGGTCAAAAGTAAAATATTTTTAGTGAACCAAATCAACCTAAGCAAATTTATGTAAAATATTTTACACTTAAAATTTTGGTAAAACATTTTACATTTGCTCACTCCCTCACACCCCGATACTTATCACTCTTTTCACTCCCATAGTCACTTTGCGCTCAAACTCTCCCATCAATCACCGGCTCCAAGGTTTGAGGCACTATTGGCCAGCCCCAGCTTCCACCGCATCGCCCATCATCGGCTCTCTCTCACTTTTCTCTTACCCATCTCGCACAAAAAAAGAAAGTCATGAGGAGGGCTTCTTGTTAGGGAGTTGTGATGCTGGTGGTGGTCAAGGAAGTTTTCCAGGATGACCTGGATAGCGGCGATCAAAGGAAGGTGCAATGGTGGAGATCTAAAATTGGTTTTATTTCGTGGGTTTTGATTTGTCCGAAATGGAGACATGGGTTGATGTTGATGGTAAATCGTAGTTCCGTTTCGTTTTTGCGGGTTGTCTCTACGGTGGATGGTGGCCAAGCTCCTCCGATTTGAGTTTTTGGCTTGGTGGGTTTTTGGGTTTTCAATATGGGTTTGTGAGTTTTTTTGGCTTTCTTTTGGGTGGTTTGGTAGGATTTGTGGTTTAATGCTCATATGTTGTTGATTGTTGGTGGTTTGTGCTCAAATTTGTGGTTTAATGGTGTAGTGGACCTTTTTGGTTATATCGGGCTAGGTTGCCGCCTACGATCTTCGAGCCCAAATATTCTGAGTAAGGGAGTTAAGACCGGTCTAGCTGCAACTCAATTTGGTCTGGCTTGTACGCAAATTATGCCTCGTTCGCCAAGAGCGCGCTTTACGGCAGACAAAGCTATTTTAAATGAGTCGTGGCAGACAGATATGATAATAATAAGACAAAAGAAAGTACTTTGACTTCTTAATTAAAGTGAATAGATAATCCCTAATCAAGAAAAGATAATCACGGTTTAATAACAATTACTTTATAAAGAAAGTAAGGAGAATAAGTGGGTAGTATATGGGTTATTCAAAAGAAGAAAGAAATCGATCCGATCGATCCGAGGGACCAAAACCAGAGAGGGAAGAACGTCTCCTCTCAATGTGAATAATCTCCCAGGGAAATCTTGCTGTGAAAATTAATCACTTTAAGGGAAATGGACCTGAATGGTTGGTGCACAAGAGAATTCTTAGTTTCTAGCAGAGAGTAGGACTTTGAGAGGGAGAGAGGGAATCAATATATTGGTGCATGCCCGCCACTCATATTCTCTATCTTTTTCTTTCATTCTCTTCTAATATTCCCCTTTCTTATCTTTTTTTCTTTTTTTTCTTTTTTTCAATACTTGTTTTCTATTCCCGGCTTTTCAAGTTTCTATCTTTGTGATCCTGGTGTCCTGTACACGACAAGGGTCTCTTTTTATAGTGCCTGCCGTGATCGGTTTTTTACTATTTTAGCCCTTAACCACCTTTGTGCAGTGCAGGTGTACTTGTCGACCATCACTGGTTTGTTTGTGTACCATTCTCCATCACTGGGTGCCTTCTCTCTCCTTATCTCTCATGGCATGCACCTAGTGGTTCCAACTCGCTTTTGCTTCTTTTGGGTGATATGTCATCTCAGCAAGACACTTTCCCAAAAAGAGTTCGAGCAGGTACCTTAGAATAGGTTTTTTCCTTCTCCCCACCGCCAAACCATGCCCTCTTACCTCTGACCCATAACCTCATCGTGTCCTGTATTAGCTGGGTGCAGGCTGGTGATGTCCGGGTCTTGTGCGTGCTTCTCTTCCATGTATGTCCAAAATCATCTGCCTGCTGCTCATACGTTCGCCGTGGTTGGCCTGCATGCTTTGCCATCCGTTTTTTGACTATTTTCTGGTTCCCTTTTCTTTTATGGCTTGCCCCACTTAGGGGCGGGGCCTTCTTGACGGTGAGTTTTGCCTTTCTTCAACCCACCCTTTTTCCTGCTACTATCTCCTGCCATACCACTTTATCGTTCTTTCTGCGAAATTGTTTGCCCCAATCCTGCTGGGCCTCTTTAGGCCTACCATTTATTCTTCTCCCAATGATCCAAGACGGCCATTGATTCTTCTATTACATCACCGGCGGGCTCCTGTGTCCCATTTGTTTTCTCTTAGGCGTCCCCGACCCATTTGCTTTTCTTGGGCTTACTTGGTTCTTTTCTTAACTTTGCATTCTCATGAGTTTTTATTGAGTTATTTGGGCCTCCCCAGCCCAATTACATTATCCCTCATCCTTGGGGCTCAAGGACTTGCCATCAACCCCTTACTTTCTTTGCTTTCATTACTTTGGGCCTACCGTGACCCATTATTACTTTTCCACATCATATATTGCCCATGGTTTGTTTTTTTTTTTTTTTTTTTGGTTCCTTAAAGCCCATTTCCCTTCTCAAGGTCCATTTGTTTATCTCATGGGTTTATGATCCATTATTCCTGCCGCTTGGGCTTAATGGGTTCTCTATCCATTTACCAACTCTTTTTTGTTCACATTGTTGGGCTTCTCCTTTCCACTTGGACTTCCAAAATGTCCATCAACAAATGGTCAGATTGTTAGGTGGTGTTTGTCTTTTTCCTCTCTTCTAGATCTAGTTTTTGGGGTGGTTGGTGGTGGTTTAATGGTTTATGCTCATTTTGGGGTGGTCATTGGTGGTTTTTACTCATTTGGGGTGGCTAGTGGTGGCTTGCATCTTCATGTGTTTTGTCATTCCAAACACTTGAAAATATTTTACAGAAAAAATTTTTATATGTAAAATATTTCATATTTGAAAATATTTTATATCAAAACAATCGAAGCGTTAATGTTATCCACTTGAAAAGGCATATTGATTTTTACAATTTTCATTCAACTTATTGCCTTTATTTAATTTTAAAATCAATTCATCTTTTAAAAATTCGACCTTACTTAATTTTTCTTGAATTTTTTAGCAATTTTATGATATTTGAGACAATAAGAAGTTTACAACGAGACTTAAGGATCACACCCAAGAAATTTAATCTTACACATAGTAACTCGATAATAGTTTGAAAAGTAACTTTAGACCCCTTGGTTGATTTTATAGCATAATTAATCAATTTAACAAATTAGCCAATTATGTAGTCCAATTATGGCTAGTTTAAATGGAGGGAGAGTAGAGTAGAGTGGAGTTGGCTGAAAATTGCAACCAATTTCTGGCCAACTCTACTCTATTCTACTCTCTTCTCTCCCCTCCATCCAAATTAGCTATTAATATTGGTTAAAACTGGACACATCCTGAGGAAAAACATTATAAGGGTTCCCAGACCCCAAGAAGAAAATCAATAATATAATTGAAGTTTTACAATCTAAATGATATTCATGATTCTAAACTCTACCAGTAGAAAACTTATTAATGTGACTCCGCTATCAACTCTAAATCACTTGGACTCTTTCATCTTGAAATACTTTCATGAATTGCATTCGTGACTCAAAAAACCACATTGAAGATTTCGACCCCCACATCAAACACACTAGTAGAGCATGTCTTCGGCCTCACTAATTAGTAACATTGTCTTGAGATTTACTTTTTGCATTCACGAGTAATGGTGAAAATAGAGGTTCAATGTTTCTTAAACTTGGTACACGACAATCCTCACAAAAATCTCTTAATGAGTGAATTATAATGAACCTTTTAAATAGATATGCATGTAGGACATGTCTTCCAAGTCAATTTTTGTCTTATTTAAAACTTCTTAGAATCAAGATTCATGTATCTTGATTAAGTGAGCCTCGTTCAAGAGTGTGTTGAGAGGTCAGATTTGATTGATCAAGGCACAATCGAAGGGCAATCGAGATTACAAAATACACCTTCTTTTGAGTTGGATTTGGACACTTGATCTTGACCTTATGATTGAACATTATAACTCAAACAAGAATACAAGTCATGCAAATTTTGGGCCTCTATTATTGTTGTTGTTGTTGCTTTTTTTAATTATAATTTTTAATTTTTTATAATAGTTAATTTTTAATTTTTAGATCTTTCTTAATTTGTTCTATGTTAACACTCATGCTATTTCTTTCAATGCAAAATGGGCAAGAAAATGATTAACTTGTCAAAATGTGTGTGGGTCTAATAGATGGGGCTGGAATAGTGGGAGATATGGGTTTGGGATCCTCTCTTCTGACTTCCTTAAAGTGGCAGCTTAGGTTTAGGAGATCTAAGAAGACTCGCACACACGAGTGACCTAGATGCTTTTTTTTTTTTTTTTTTTTGGTCTTAATTGTGGTGAACTTGAATGTGTGATTGGGTTTATTATGAAAATATTGTGGTCATTTGTTGTACTTTTACCTTTATTGTATAAACTTATTGCTATCTAGACTGTTTCCATAAGCATTACTACTAGTACTACATTTATCTTACTCTTTTTATTTTTTATTTTTATAAAACACTTATCTTACTTAAAATAGACGCAAACTTGTATAAAGTTTTTACAACATAGATTAATTTCTATACAAGTTAGCATTGCTTTTTTGATGAATATATTGAAAAAAATAAGAGGAGAGATGTAAGGAGGCCAAGCCCATGGAATACTTTAACTCTTAGGATCGCATTTATGAAGTCATCATCCAAATTCCTCCTTGATGATTTGGGAGAATACCTAAGTTTTTCTTTAACTAATAAATATGTTGAAGAAGAATAAAAATAGATGAAAAAGGTCCCCTAAGCGTAAATCTCAAGTCTACCCCCATCACTACTCAATTTGTGAGGGAAAAAAAAAAATCTCTTAGACAATAATAAAGAAAGAATTATTTATTCTTATTTCTCTTTTGAAGTCATCAAGATAAGTTATATACTGTATTAAATAAAATAAACAATTAGTTTACAAATTTAAAATGATTGATTTGATGTTTAAAGTTGGGATTAAAAAGAAAAAATGGTTAGGATTGTATTTTGCTTGGAGGAATTAAAATGGTCTATAGTAAAAAAAAAAAAAAAAAAAAAAAGAAAAAGAAGCTAAAAATAAAGAAAGATTCGATAAGGGCGCCTAAGAATAGGGTGACGTGGCAGTCAACTTAAGCTCTCTCTCACATACTCCGCGTTCAAACCGCGTCTTTTTGTCCTAAACTAAATTGAAAATACACAGTACACAACACACCTCATATGATATCTCTTCTCTCGTAGAAAAGAAAATCAGAAAACAAAGAGAAACAAAAAGAAGAAAGCCAAATAAATTTTTTTTTTTTTTTTGAAAGGAAAGAATTGAAAATGGCAGACCAGCTCACCGATGACCAGATCTCTGAGTTCAAGGAGGCTTTCAGCTTGTTCGACAAGGATGGCGACGGTCCGATTCTCTCTCTCTCTCTCTCTCTCTCTGATTATTATTAATTATCAGATCTAGTTCTTTGATAGATCAACGTTTTTTTCCGCCTTCCATGTTTTTTTCAATAATAGCTGCGTCGTTGATTTAGATGATCATTTCTGGGTTACTAGACAATTTAATTATTATTTCCCCTTTTTATCTGATTTGGACCGTATTTGTTGTTTCACCGTTCCCTTGCTTGCTGGGAAGTAAGAGATTGACTGAATCTCAGATTTGTTTATTTTTTGGAAATTGCCATAAAAAATTACCAACAAATCTTGAATCATTTCTATCACCAGAGTGCTCAATTGTGTGTTTATTTTATAAAGGAAACAACCTTAACCTTGGAAAAGTATATGTGTGTTCAATTGTGGTGATATTGTTAGCTGATTTGATTTTTTTTTTTTTTTAATTTTATTTGATTTTTTTTTTTTTTTTTTAGATTCTCATCGAGAAATTGTGAGATATATATATAATTTTTTAATAAAAATTATTTTAACTGTTATATGATTATTTGTCTGGACACTCTAATGTAATTTGTGCATTTGTTTTGCATGACTCAATGTTTTGAAGACCATGTTACTATAGGAGCATAAGATCTGCCATTGTAGATCATGAGTTTGTTCCTATGTATTGAAATTGTTGGTGTATTTTTTAATTGATAGATAAATTAGCAGTGCATAGAGATTCTGAAGCAACTGGAATTTAATTTTTATTTAGTGTGATTGCTAATGTTTTCATTTCCAACATGAGCACACACTCACAACTCTTGAACTTCATTCATCATCTTTCATTGTTTTGGTGTATCTGTCAGACAAATTATTTGATTTTGTGCAATTTTGTGTAATTAGTCTGGGTAGCAAACATGTTTTCAGTGATCATTACATTAGCGTTAGCAACGAGAGGGGCCAAAATTGTGGTTGTTCCTTGAGATAAAGAATATGTTTCTTCAGGTCCACGGATTTTTAAATATGTTTTTCCACTTCTGCTTTGTTTGCTTGTTAAATTTGGGTTTTGATAGAGGTTGAAAATGATTGTAATGTTTTGGATGTAGTCTGTGTGTAGTTAATTGGCAAGTTTTAACCTATGTAGATTTAGTGTTTGTTCCTCTAACCGGAATAGATGGGAATTAAGGGCTGATTTTAATAATTTGAAATGCAGGTTGCATCACTACTAAGGAGCTTGGGACTGTGATGAGGTCATTGGGCCAGAACCCAACTGAGGCAGAGCTCCAGGACATGATCAATGAAGTTGATGCTGATGGTAATGGAACTATTGATTTCCCTGAGTTTCTAAACCTCATGGCTAGGAAGATGAAGGACACTGACTCAGAGGAGGAACTTAAAGAAGCCTTCCGAGTTTTTGACAAGGATCAAAATGGGTTCATCTCTGCTGCTGAGTTGCGCCATGTGATGACCAACCTTGGGGAGAAGCTCACCGATGAAGAAGTTGATGAGATGATCCGGGAGGCTGATGTTGATGGTGATGGCCAGATAAATTACGAGGAGTTTGTCAAGGTGATGATGGCCAAGTGATGAATCTGCCTTCGTTACTAAAACCTTAATGAAAAATATCTTTATTAAAAAAAAAAAAAAGGGGAGAACAGGGTTGACTATTATGGGACTTAGTTTCCTTCTCTTAATTTTCAGTTGATGGGTTTTCAAATCAAGCCTTTACAAGAAGTAGTAGTATGTTCTGCTGGTGGTGTTGGTCGAAGAATTAGAATCCTCTATGTTCATCCTTAGTGTGTCTTGTGACAAAGTGTCTTGGCAGTTTTATTTTATTTTTATTTTTCCTGGTCTCTTGTGAACATGAACTACCTGGGAGAATTCGATGTTCTATGTTGATTGGATGACTCATTTTATTGGCACCCTATTTCTTAATGCTCTTTACTGTGTTCGAAGGCAAGTCTGCATAAGAATATATCTGTTTTGTGATGTGATGTTAACCATACCATTCTAATGCACTTTAAGATTGCAGGGGAACCAAATAATCCTGGCTTAGGAGGTAGGACCATGGATTTGTGTTGCCTGATCATAAAGAGATTTGCATTCAGGGACATCATAAAATTTTATTGAAATTTTTTTTTATCTCATGTGCATGAAAAATGAACACAAAGGAGTCTAAAGAGAATTATGTACGACTCTGAAAAATTAGTGATGGAGTTGGAAAGACAGTTTGAGAAAGAAGAATTCTTCGTAGCAATTAAAAGTGTGAATCGAGACAAAGCCTTGGGCTTCAATAGATATTCTAGCCTCGGTTGATTTATATTCTTGATTGCATCGCCTATGAAATATTTGGGCTTACAATTGGGGGGATATTCCAATGAAATATGGAGATGGTTCTTGAAGAAAAGAGCATAAATCATGTTTAGTGTCAATCAATGTTATTAATTTCATTTCAGATTGTCTAGCGGAACGAAATATTTTGGTACTGATGTATTTCAGCGTACCGTTTCAAGGTGTCTCGGGATTCTTAAAAAAAACTAAAATATATATATAATTTTTTTTTCTTACTTATTATTATAATAAATTAATGCCCTCACATTGTGTGATAAAGAAAATTCCACACCTACACTCTGTATTCAATGTATTTCAATAGGCGAGTAGATACTAAGAGTATTAGAACCCTATCTTCCATATGCCATATGTTAGTATATTTTAGCATTAAGGCACTAAAACAACCCATTACCCGGTCTTCCAATTCCAAAAAATTTTACAATTGTGCTACAATACCCTCATAAATTTATGATGGTCCTGTAGCACCATTGTAAACATAAATTATATTTTATTCCGAGTATCTTTTTTTTTTTTTTTTCTCTCTTTTCAATCTCTCATCTCCTCTCTCTTGTTCTACTCTCTCATTTCTTCAAAGCCATCAAGGCCGGACCCCATCACAAAGCTAGGCTGGAGTCACTCACCATTCCTTGATCCAAGTCCTCAAAAATTTCAACAAAATCCGCTTTCTTTGAGCTTCCCAGTAAAACTGCTTCCTTCGAGCTTTAACAAAATCAAGCTACCTAACAACAAATCGAGCTTCTCAATTTTGGGTTTTTGTCGTGTTTGTGGGTGAAGATTGTGTGGCTTCACAGTGGGTTAGTGGTGGGTCGTGTGGGTTAGGTGGGTTATGATTTGTGTGGGAGTGGGTTTTGGGTCACTAGGTGGCGCCGACATGATGTGGTGGTTGTTATGGTGAGGTTTGAGTTTTGGGTTTTGTTTGGGTTTGGGTTTGTTGTGATTTGCTGGGTTGATTTGGGTGGTGCAGCAATGGTGGGGCGGTGGTTGTGTTATTGATGATGGTGGTAGTAGGTTGTGAGTTGTGGGTTAGGTGGTGGGTTTGGATGGCGTGGGTCACCTGGTGGCTACATGGGGTTGTGTGGAGGTTATGGGTCATGTTGTAGTGTGGATTGATTTCAATAGGTGTGATTTTGGTGGGCGGTGGTGTGGTTAGTAGGTGTAGTGGCGTGGGTCTGGTGGTGCGGTGTGTGGGTAGGTGGTTGTGCGGCTTGGGTCTCATGGGTTGGTGGAGCTCATTTTCTGTCCCTCTCTTTCCCTTTGAATCAAGACTCCATGGGTCTCATGTGTTGGTGGAGCTCATGGGTTCAATGCGGTAAATGTGGTAGATCGGGGCTGTGGTTGTGTTGTTAATGGTGGATCAATGGGTGGTGATTGGAAAGTTTTGGGTGGATCAGTGGGTGGTTATGTTGTTGATGGTTGGGTTGATTTGGGTTTGAGAGGTGGTTGTGTTGTTGATGGTTGGGTTGAGGGTTTATTTGGGGTTTGTTTGAGTTTCTATCTTTGGGAGTTTTTGGGTCTTCACGATGGTGATGGAGGTGATGAGTGGTTGAGAGAGAGAGAGAGAGAGAGAGAGAGAGGAGGAGAGGGGGGGGGGAGGAAGAGACAAATTAGAGAGAGACAAATATATTTTATTGCGTAGATATATTATTTTAATGTGTTGTATAGGAAATTAAAAATTGGGATGTTGAGTGTGTTATAAAATGGTATGATATAATTGATAAAGTAGCTTTTGAAGTGGTTGTTGAGGTGCGAATTTTCGGCCCCTAATTTCATTAGCCCACTTCCTAAAAAATACCCACACAAGCCCATAAATTATTTTGAGCCCACATAAATATTCCCCATATATATTACCCAAATATTCTCTATGTTATTGGGCTCCCATAAACATTCCTTATATAAGTCCCATAAATTGCCTTGGGCCCTCTCACAAATATTACTCATTATATCCCACATATTATCCAATTTGGGTTTTCACAAAAATACTCACCATATTGCTACCAAAATCAGGCCACAAAATTATGCTTTCTCCACAAAAAATCCCAACAAAACCCCCCTCTAAAGCTCATTACGATACAACACCTCTAAAAGCCCGTTGTTACACGACACTTCTTAAAAGCCCGTTGCTACACGACACTTCTTAAAAGCTCGTTGCTACATGGCAATATTTTTACAAAATCCTACAAAGTCCAAATATTAATTTGGCACCTATTTTACAAAGCCCAAATATTATTTTGGCATTATTTTACAAAGCCCAAATACTAGTTTGACACTTATTTTACAAAGTCCAAGTACTAATTTGACACTTATTTTACAAAGTCCAAATACTAATTTAACACTTATTTTAAAAAGCCCAAATACTAATTTGACACTTATTTTACGAAGCCCAAATATTATTTTGGCAACTATTTATAAAAGCCCAAAATACTATTTTGGCAAAAACAATTACATTATGCTCAAAGCCCAAAACTATTTCTTGGCAAAATCTAAAGTTCCTAACTCATGAGAAATATAAATTACTCATCTCTCAATAATATTTCTCTCAACAAAATTTATGGGAACTATGCTTATTTTTCCATAATCAACTAACTACAAAAGCCCATGTATATCACCCATGTCAAAACTCTTCATTTTGTAGGGATAACCAAGCTCAAAGGAGCTCAACTACAAAGTCCAGGTGAGCTAGCCCAGCCCATACACAAATCTTAGCGGTTGGAGCTCACGTGAGCTGACCAGCCAAATTTCAGCACAACTTAACAAACTGGAGCCTATTGCCATCAAGTTCCAATTTGTCCAATCGGATCAGAAGAGGACACGTGTCCATCGGGAGTTAAACCCTTCATTCACAAGCTGAAATTCCATCATTTCTCATGTGACATAAAGCTAAAGTGACATGACAAAAAGTCGGGAAGCTTCACCTAGTTGTCCCTTCTTTCTTCTCCACCCATTCTCACAAGAACCAGGAGTAGCCATGACCAGGCCGTGAAAGCTCCTGAAACAACTTGAAATCAATTCATTTTTATACCAAAAACGTGTACTCTCTGGTTCATGAACCCCAAATGGGGAAACTTAGGGAAATGTAGTTTGGAGGGCACCAAGGGGATCCTAGCAGAGTTCCCAACAAGAGCTCCAAGATTGACACCTGGCTTGGGGTGATACAATCTGTCCTAGGGAGTTCTGATTCTTGTAGAAGCATAACTAAAATCATTAGCCTAAAGCATGCTTTAATTCCATCAATTAAGGCCAATCAGCATTTAATGCTAAGTCAGAATTCCAACTGTTATTACCCAAAACGGCAAGAACCTTCTAAAAGTTGAGCTTACCACTCTTAGCTAAAATCCTAGGAACGATTCTCTAAGGATTTTCTCAAAATTGAGATTTAGCAGAGATTATTTGCTAATTACCCCTAAAACCCAAATATAAATGGAACTCTCCATTAATGCTTCACCAATAGACAAAGATATACACCAAGAAAGAAGAACTCTTCCTTAACCTCTCTATTTAAGCCTTCTCTAAGCTTTGAAAAAGTCACTGAGTTCTTAGTTTCAAGCTTAGAAACTAAGTTTCCCAGCTCCTAACTCACAAACACTCCTCATAGCTTTACTTATAAACACTTATCTACCCCCAGTAGAAAGCCCTAGCGGCTTTACTATACACACTCTCTCTTACTACTGATACTACCTGAAATGCTCCTCATTACTCACTATATTCAAGAGCATGTCTTGACACCATAATGATCTTGCTACGCTAGCTGGGATCTCTCTCTCCCCCAGCTGGGATCTCTCTCTCCCCCTTCATCTCACACTAAGTTTTCGTCATTATTTGTTATAATGAAACCCATGATATTTACTTATTCATTTACTATTGAAGGTTATGATGTAATCATTACTATATAATTTTTCCCTCATATTGTTGTATTAGAAGACTCTTCTCCAGAGCTAATGGATGATGAGTTTGAAAATGTAGATATTTTCCTTAATCTGTGAAATAGCTAATAGCTAGAGGTTTATCCTGTTTTATTTTACTTTCTTGTTGGGACATTTTACCATTGGGCTAGTTTACTGTAGAAACACTTTATCTTCTTTGGGCTATTTTCTCCAGAAACATTTTATTGTTGGGCTACTTCTTACAGATGCTTTTTAATCATGCTGACATGTCTGTTGTAGGGATTGTTTATGGGCCATTCTTGTCGGTCTCAACCTAAGCCCAAGGCATAGGATACAATGAATTCTTTGGATCTTCACCGATGGCCTTTGAGCCGTGCATCGAGTCCATTGTTGAGTTTCGATTTAGGCCCTCAATCCAACATAAATCTCATTTGTCGGGAGGGAAACTTTGTTGTCCCCGACAATGGTAAAATGAATTTTTAAAGAAACCGGATGCTAATGCTCTAATAAGTAATAACCCATCACACCATTCAAAAATCAAATAAAATAATAATTTTCAAATTCACTAAAATACAATTATATCTTAGAAACAGGAGCCATTCAAAACTTTACCAAACCGGATAACCATTGTTCAAAAATAACAAGTCTCGGGTTCTTAGCATTCAGCTTAGCAAAGAAAAAAAGTCTCAAGCTCTTAGCACTCTAAAGGTTTGACAAAACGTGAAGACAAGCAAGCAAGAAAACATAGTGCAGAAAGAAAATAAAGCCAAAAATGAAAAGGGAAAAGAAAAGATTGAGCATGCAAATGAAGTTTAGACGCTGCCATTGTTGTTAATTTCCTTCTCTCTTCTTAAATTTTTTTTTTTTGGTTGTGATTATTTTCTTTTGAATTTAAAGCTTTAGATCTTGTCAAAATAGAAGCTTTTCATGTGTGAATGGATATGTGAACATTTGATTTGAGATGTAAAACAATGTAGTTGCGGGATAGAATTTTTATTTTTATTTTTTATTTTTATTTTTTTAAGGCAAAACCAAAGAAGAGTTTAAATCACAATTCCATCCAAAATTGGTTGGAATTGACCAGAACGACAGAAGCACCTTGAAACAAGCCGAAATTTGACCCGAGGTAGAATGGGTGGTAGTACCATTCTGGATTACACACATGCATGAGAAATTCCGGCCAATTCCGACTAGAACAAAATGAAATTAATAACATTGGTGTTGTTTATGTTTAGGAAGGAAATTGAATATTTTTGAAAGGTGTTGGAAGTACTTAACATTAGCCAAATTTTCGGGTGACTTATGTATTTGACATTTTTTTTCCTTCTTTTGAAATAAAGAACTTACATTCCTTAAGAAAAAAGAAAAAGAACTAAAAAAAAAAAATCATAAAATATTATTAATCATCCCGATTTAGCTGAACCTCGATGGTAAAATACAAAATATATTTTTTTCCCTAAAAAAAAAAAAAGGAAGCCCTATGTGAAGGCCTACAAAAGAAAACCCAGCCCACAAATCAAATATTAGAAGGATTTTACTAATGTGTGCCCTAAGGACACACATTAATTTTCATTTTTGGAAAAAAATTTTCTCGAGAATTGAAATAGTAATGACAACTTTTTCAATTCCTGAGAAAATGTTTCTAAAAATAGAAAGTTTAATGTGTGCCCTTACCGGACCCATATTAGAAAACCGAAACCCCACCAAGCAAACTCTCATCGTCTCTACTCTCAGGTCGTAATAGGACGGACTTACATGGGGCCCGCCCCCCCTGATATTCCTAAAAGAATTTTTTTATTTTTTATATATAATATGAGTCCGGTTAATGTGTGCTCTTAGGGCATACATTAATAAATCCATTTTTGGAAAAATTTTATTGAAAATTGAAAAAACTGTTAAAACTTTTTCAATTTTCAATGAACTTTTTCCAAAATTGGTTTACTATTGTGTGCCCTTAGGTCACACATTAATAAAATCCATATAATATTGCTAAGACCCAAGACCCTTGCTTCAAAAAGCTTGCCCCTTCTCTGAAACAAAAATCTTAACCCAGTCCAAAAAAGTCAGAATTTACAAATAAAAAGCTTGACCCTTGCTTCAACCCTTTTTACAAATAAAAACCCAGCCCAATAAAGTCAGAATTTACCCATTAATTAAAAAAAAGGGAAAATTAGAATATCAAATTGAGAGAGAGATTCATACAGACAGTACTCACACAATGCCGACACAGCAGTCACAGAGGGCCAGCCGGCCAGACCCAACTGCCAACATCGCCATTTCCGGTCAGCACGACGCCGCCCTCTATCTGCCAAGTACTTTTCTTTTTCTTTAAAAAACTCCAAGTGTTTAACTCCTATGATTTTTTTTTCTCCCAATACTTGATAACTGATAAGGCTGTGCTAGTCTGGTAGACTGGTATACTACTGTTCTGTGATTGTGTTTTTTTATATTTGGGTTTATGGTTGTGATTTTGTGATTGTGAATTCTCAGGCTGTTGTTTTTTGAGTTTTTTGCTCAGTTTTGTGTTTGAGATGAGAATGAGATATGTGAGAGTAAATTTATATTATAGAGAGAGTGTGTGTCAGATAGTAGAGAATTAATAATAGTGTTATTAAGTGTTTGACTGTTTATCGGCAGCGGGGGCAACAACAGTGGTAAAGTGGGTTAGCAGAGCAGTGAGTCGGGAAAAAAATGGTAAAGCTAGGAAAATGGTATGTTGGCATAGCACAATAAATTTACAGTGTCGTAGTGGGCAACAATCTATATAGGGTTGAATGTTTAATACACTATTGTCCCACAAATTGAAGAACATAACAAAGACAAATACATCATAGAATAAAAATGTCGCACAAATTGAACAAAATAAAATTGTCACACTTGTACACGTTGCTAACTCATAACTCATAATAATGCTTTAATTATTATTTTTAAATTATATAAATTTATGAAACTAATAAATCTATAAATTGAGAAGTCTAAATTTAAATTTGATGCATTATGTATATCACCCACTTTCTAAGATTCATCTTTATTTAGTAATAACAATTAGTCATTTTGTAAAATTTAAAAGAGCGTCGAGTTCCCTTTTTATAGATGATTGCATTATAATGCATTAAGAAATAATGGTGTTTTGTGTTTTTTGTCTTTGTTGGTAGATGATTGCATTTTAATACGTTAAGAAACAATGATTTTGTCTATTTTTCTTGGTTGATTGTTTGTTAATATTATATGGATGCTCATTTGGTGTTTTTTTTTTTTTTTTACTTATACTCTGGCCCCCCCTAACGTGAAATCCCCTGGGTCCATCTCTGCGGTCGTAGATTTCTAGAAAGAAAGAAAGAACGAAGCAAAACACACAATAAAGCTTATGGCTACTGCTGGTGATAGACACACATTTCCCTCAATAATAATAAACCAGGAATTGAGTCTGAGGCCATTTGAGATTCGAACGTGGTAATTGACAGTGAGTGATGGAGATGTTCACTGGAAAGTAGAGAGAGAGATAGAGCATTCTTCATGAACTGAGTCGTCGAGTCGGCGCTACTATTCTCCTTCTCCGGACAACTCCTTTTTATCTCAAAGGTAAGAAAACCCAAAAAAAAAAAAAAAAAAAATTCTGTTCTTTAAACCCTATTTACATATTCCTTCCTTACAATGGGTTGGGAGAAAATTCTAAAGATGAAGTTTATTATTCATTATCAGCTGCTGTCTATTAATTTGATAAGTTTGAGTTTTCAGTAGTGACTAGTAGTACATTATTGTAAGTATTGATTTTGATATCTGCCCTGTTTGAGTCTAAGTCTGAGTATTTGGCATAATAAAATGTTTCAGGAGTTGTTTGTCAATGGAGTGCTTTGGTTGTTGTTGTACTAATTATAGTAGTAGCGTTGGGTGGCCAAGTTTTGTGTTCCAATCTCTTAACACAAAAAAGAGATTGCCATTTCTCTTTTCACCTCCTCTCCACCACCCATCTCCATTTCTTTCCATTTCCACCCCTTCTATTATTAATAAACAAATTCATCCTTTTCAAAATATCAAACTCAAACCAAACTCTTCTCTCTTTCTTCCTCTCCTACTCGGGGGTAATGGCAACGATGATGACAACAACAACAACAATAACAACAATGGTGGTTCGGGTTCTTGGTGGTGGCATGACAATTCCTCTGGAGGAGGCTCTCATTTCCCCTTTCCCCTCTTCTCCATCATCTTATTTTGCTCCTCTATCTTATGCTGCTTTTGCTACCTCCATTTGTCCAAATCTGCTCTTGCAAGAACTACTACTAGTACTACTACTTCTTCTACCACCAATTCCTCTACCTTTCAGGACTCTGACTCAACCAAGTCTTCTTCTGTTTGGGAAGTGAGCGGAGGTAAAAGGACCAAGCTCATCCCTGACCCTTTTCAAGATGCATTCATTCTTGCCAATGCTAATGCTATTCTTAGCCCCCAATCCTTCCTCCCTCACAACTTGTGGTTGTGTTGCACTGAACTCTTCTACTGTTTCATGCTCCCTCAAGGCTTTCCCCACAGTGTAACCAATGATTACCTCGAATACTCTATCTGGAGAGGAGTCCAGGGTATTGCCAGCCAAATCAGTGGTGTTCTCGCCACACAGGCCTTGCTCTATGCTGTTGGCTTGGGGAAAGGAGCTATTCCTACAGCTGCTGCTGTCAATTGGGTACTCAAGGATGGAATTGGTTATCTCAGCAAAATTATGCTCTCCAAATATGGTCGTCATTTTGATGTCCATCCCAAAGGATGGAGGCTGTTTGCTGATCTTTTGGAAAATGCTGCTTTCGGGTTGGAGATGCTGACTCCTGCTTTCCCACATCTTTTTGTTCCTATTGGTGCTACTGCTGGAGCTGGACGCTCTGCTGCTGCACTCATCCAGGTTATTCAATTCTTATTATAAGCATTCTGGCCCCCCCCTCTCTCTCTCAAAATTACTTGATCCAAATAATGGCTGTGTATATTGACTGAGACTTGAAACCTATTATTGCACAGGCTGCTACTAGGAGCTGTTTCTATGCTGGTTTTGCTGCTGAAAGGAACTTTGCTGAGGTGAAACATAGTTTTTTCCCCTCTTCTTATGTTTCAAATTCTTAAATTTAACTATCTTTCAGGATGCATGGAAAGCTAATAACTTCTTTTTACTAGCATGGAATTGGATTTGCAGTACAAATGCCACGTCTATTTTGCTGATACTAGAATGTGACTTTAATGTGCTTTTCAAATTGGTCTGTCATACCACTTTTCTGAGGGGAGTTATTCACTGTAGGTAATTGCCAAGGGTGAAGCTCAAGGAATGGTGAGCAAGTTTATTGGTATCATGCTTGGAATAGGATTGGCTAACAACATAGGCTCCTCTACATCTCTTGCCCTTGCTTCTTTTAGTGTGGTGACTTGGATTCACATGTTCTGCAATCTGAAATCATATCAATCAATTCAACTCAGAACTTTAAACCCTTATCGTGCAAGTAATTCTCTTGCCCTCTCTCTCAATTTTTTATTAGACGAAATTGTTGTCATTGTGATCTCCTTAATGTGGTAATTGGAATGAATTAGTTTATTGTGGGTGAAGAAAGGTCAATTCATGAGTTGAAGCTCTTCTTCTTTCAGACTTTGTTTGAATGGGCAAGTGCTTTGGGTGTTGTTAATTTCATTTCTCTTCCTGATATGATGGATTTTTGTACTTCCATTCCTGTTTAGTTTTTTTTTTTGGCCTTTTAGCACACTGCCTGTGTGCCTTGTTTTTATTTTTTCGTAATATTGATTTTCAATGAAGTTTATTACTTATATAAAAAAAAAAGTTTATTGTGGATGATACTAACTATAACGTTCACATCATTTATACTTTGAAAACTAGAATTGGGTTGTTTTTATGAGCATAAAGGAGTTAGACAAGTGTCACATAATTGGCCTTCATAATGATTTAGAAAAGGAGCATGTGGTACATTACAATCATACAGAGGGATTGCATGGAGTTGAGAGAAGCACTAGTGGGCCTATTCAATTGCAATGCAGAACTGCCAATTCTATTGTTATATAATTGGATATAAAGTAGATAGGGCTTTTGGGAGGTGTCAGAACATGTTCAATGTTCCCACTCCTTACTATAACATGGCATTAGGTAGGGCCTTTGAAATTTGGGTTTGGCTTTTCTAAGTATTTTCTCAAGTTGCACCCAGCCAAACCGCACCTGGAGTTGGGGGGATAAAATCATTGATTACCACATAAGCATTATCAACATAAAGCAGAAAAAAGTCATGTACACTGTTTTTGATCCAAATCTTTGACCTTATAAAAGCATATTTCTCTCTACTCCCTCTAATTGGCTTTCTCTTCTTTATGTTGTTCATCTTCTTTAGTCCCTTGTCCCCTTACCAATGAACTAGATGACATCTTAGAGGTTTGCTGCCATTACATTGTTGATATCTACTGTTGACACAAGGGTGCTACCAGTTCGGCAGTGATTATTTGGAATGGTCGAAAGTTGCTTATTTAACAAAGTGAAAGCTTCATCTATTTTTGTCCATATCAAGAGTAATTTAGACAATTCTTATGAACATTATCATGATGAATTTTATAATTATTGTTGGGGAAATATAGTTCATTGTACAATGGCCAACTTGTCTTTAATTTTAATTGTCTTATCAGGTTTGGTCTTTAGTGAATATCTCCTTAGTGGTCAAGCACCTCCAATCAAAGAAGTCAATGATGAGGAACCACTTTTCCCAGCTCTACCATTTTTAAATGTAAAATCCTCATACAAAGTGAGTAACTTCTGCACTTCCTCTATGTGGCTTGCGATTCTTCTAACGTGGGAAAATATAAGTGTTGAACTCGAGAAATTCTTTTTGACTTTTGGATAGGTTAATTGCACTTGGCTGTATCTTGTGTGATATATATTTTTTATTGATAAATAATGAAAGTTCATTAATCAAAATATTCAGTTTCACCAAAAGTGTACATGGATAGCAGTACATCAAGCTCGTAAATTACAATGATCAAGCATATCTAAAAAGTTAGAACATGAAAAAGAATTAAAAACAGAACTCCAATCCAGCAAAGAGTGGAAAAGGAAAGATTTAATCTCGAGAATAGACCGTTCTTTTCCCTCAAAGCATCTAGTGTTCCTTTCTCACCAAATACGACATAAAACGTGGGGCAGCCCTCCACAAATATATGTTTTGATGTCTGCCGAAAGGGCCATGCCAAGCTGAAAATAAGTCAGTAACACTTTGTGGCATAACCCAAAGAACTCCAAAAAGGGCCCACACCATAGACCGTAGCTCAAAAGCAATGGGACAATGAAGAAGAAGATGATTTACCGATTCCCTGCTCCTTTTACACATATAACACCAATCCATAACTGGGACTTCCTTATCCCATAATCTATCAAGAGTCAAAATCTTACCAAAAGCAGCAGTCCACTTGAAGAAAGAAACTCTAGGAGGGATTTTTGAGTGCCACACATGTTTCCAAGGAAAAAGAGTGTCGGGGGTCGAGGAGAAGGATAAGTAGCTCACTAACCTTAAAACCTTATTCTCTGCCAGCTTCCAACAAAGTTTGTCATGTCCCTCACTAGTAAGAGGCATAGAATAAATAAGGTCCAAAAAAGAAGTTAAATATTCCATCTCCTAATCTTGGACAGCTCTACAAAATTGAAGATCCTAGTGAAGCCTCTGATTAGGAAAAAGCATGACATCTGCAAGAGAAGATTCCTTGTTACAACTAATGCTATAGAGTTCTGAAAATGCCTCTCAAAGAGTTCAGCCCCCACACCACAAATAATGCCAAAACCTAACTCTATTACTAGTACCAACCTCGAAAATGATGGATTTAGAGAAAGTTGGCCAGCTTTGTCTTATGGTTCTCCAAAGACTAACACCATAAGTATTTGTTTCTCCTTTTGTACACCAACCGCCCCAATTATTCCCATACTTAATCTCAATAACCCGCCACCATTCATGTATTGTCTCCGTACCATACCTCCACAACCGTTTACCTAACAAAGCTTGATTAAAAATTCTCAAATTCCAAACACCCAAACCACTAGACTTGAGAGGGCTATAAACTTGAGCCCACTTAACCAGACGGAATTTAGGGGACTCATCAATAGCACTCCATAAAAAATCCCACTGGAGCTTCTCAATATGATTAGCAATATCCGCCGGAATAGGAAAGAGGGATAGGAAACAAGTTGGCAAGGTTGAGAGAGTGCTTTTGATCAAAGTAACCTTGCCACCATTTGATAAATATAAACGCTTCCAACTTGCTAGTCTTCGCTCAAGTTTTTCAAGAATAGGGTTCCAAATTGCCTATCCTTGAATTTAGCGCCCAATGGAAGCCCCAAATATGTCATTGGTAGTGAGGACTGCCTACAACCTAATAGGGCCACAAGCTCGCCCATATTGGACACCTCTCCAACTGGAACCAATTCTGATTTAGCCAGATTAATATGCAACTGAGACTGCCTCAAAGGAAGATAAAATCTCTCTCAATTTATCTATCCGACTAGGAATAGCATCGTAGAAAATTAAGGTATCATTCGCAAAAAGAAGATGAGACACCATATGTGATATTCCAGGAGATATGTTTTGTTTTCATTGGAACTTTATATGTGAAAGCATTTTTTTTTTTTTGGTAAGTAATAATATTTTAAACTCCAAAGTTTTAGGACTAATACTTGGTTATTATTGTAGTAGTTAGTTTTTTATTCAGGGAAAAAACAGTAAGTTTTGCAATCCCTATGAATTAAGGATATTGGTAATTGACTTGAGTCTAGAATATTCTATGAGATTTTAAGTATCTTATGTTTATTTCCTTTGAGTCCAATTTAGTTTTTATTTTTGATAAGTAAATAAAAATTTTATTGAAAAAAGATTACTGCATGTACATGAAAAATGAATGCAAAGGAGTATAGGGAATTACAAATAAGAGAATTATTTATAGCAAGGCAACGACTCTACAAAATTAGTGATGGACTTGGAAAGACAGTTTGAGAAAGAGGAATACTTCACAGCAATTAAAAGTCTGAATGGAGACAACGCACTGGGCTTGAATGGATTTTCTTTGGCCTTCCTCTAGGTTTGCTGGTACATTTTTAAAGAAGATATCATGCATGTATTCAACATTTCCATACGCAATATACAATTGAAAAAGCCTAATTGCTACTTTTATTGCTCTTATTCCTAAAAAGGTTGGGGCGTTAGATTTGAAGGACTATTGACTTATTAGTATGGTTGGAAGTGTTTAAAAAATTATGGCTAAGGTGCTAGCAGATAGACTGAAATTGGTGTTGGGGGAGCTTCTATCAGAATCTCAAATGTGTTTATCAAGGGAAGACAGATTCCAGATTCTATTCTTATTGCGAATGAATGTGTTGACAATAGACTCAAATTTGGCATTCTAGGGGTATTTATCTAAGTTGGATCCAGAGAAGGTATGTGACCATGTCGATTGGAAATATTTGATATATATGTTGGAATGATGGAGAAGCTAGATCCATTTTTATTTTCCACTGTTAAATTTTCTATCCTTGTTATTGGTAGCTTAGGTGGATTTTTTTAATTATTTATTTTATTTATGGTTCACTAGGCCTTTGGCAAGGCAATTTGTTGTTGCCTCTTTTATGTGTGATAGTGATAGATGCTTTGAGCAGATTGATCTCAAAGACAGTAGATGGACACTATATGAGTAGGTTTACTATGGGGGGCAAAATAAATGACCTGCTGATATTATGGAGTTCCCTAGACCAACCTGGCTATTTAAAATGTGTTTTATTGTTCCCCATGTGCACTAACAGTTTCAACATTTGTTAAATGTGATTAACATGTTTGGAGTTGTAACTAACTAACCAACTAACTAACTAAATGCGACATTACAACAATTATTATCTATATACGTATAGGAGTTTCTAACACTTTGATTAAGAATACTCTTTTTAGCTTATCAACGAATTTCCTTTCTTTGTTTCCCCTGCTTGTTATTGTTGCATGTTGCGGTGAAAAGTTGCAATGGAATTTTATATGTGTATTATTTCAAATTCCATTCGGTAAATTGGAAGAAAATATACAAACTAGTTCAAAGTGGAAGTTTGGGCATCAAATGCTTGACGCACTTCAATCAAGCTTTATTGGGGAAATACTTTTAGAGTTATGCAATGGAAATAGAAGCTTTGTGGCAAATTGGGATGGTTGGTCCTTAGGGGTGGTGATTAATGAACCACTTGGCGTTAGCCTTTGGAAACATATTAGTAGCAAATGAAAAAAAATTTCAGGGATTATTACATTTGTTGTTGGCAATGGTATTGGAATTTGTTTTTGGCATGATTCTTGGTGTTGGGGCATGATACTTAAGGATGCCTTTCTGGATCTATTCCGTATAGCATGAGCTAAAGAGGCCTCTATGGCTCAATGTATGTGTTGGAACAATGGGGATGTTCATTGGGATATTTTGTTGATTGGGAGTTGGAAGTCCTTTGATCTTTTTTTGATCTTCCTCGTTCCATTAATATCAAGAGGAATAGAGAAGACTGCATATTTTGAACTTCTACTAGAAGTAGCACTTTTGAGGTAAAATTCTTTTATAAGGTTCTTTCTACTAGAGGCTCTCAATCCTTTCCTTGGAAGAGTATTTGGAAGGTAAAGGCTCGCATAAAAGAAGGTTTATTTATTTATTATTTTTATTTATAAATTTAATTTAATTTAATTAAATTAAATTTTTTTATGACGTGAACAATAGCTAGGGGAAAAATTCTTATGATGGATAATCTTTGTAAGAGTAGTATTTTTACAGTGGATTGGTGATGTATGTACAATAGAAGTGGAAAGTTTATAGATCATCTTCTCCTTCATGTGTGCATAATCTATGGTCACTAGTGCTATGATCAAGTTGCAACTCCTGCTCGTTTAAGGATGCTCAGACATCCCTAGATCATTTGAAATCAATTTGAAATCCTCTTTGATTCGTACCTTGTTTGAGTGGTCTGGGGCTTGGGGCTTTACACATTATACTTTTGCTATTGAGTTTTGTTAAATTACCAATTCTTCCAAAACCTTAAGTTGTTAGGAAATTGTAAATTTAATCACTTAACCATAATTTTAACACTCTCTCTCACGTGTAGGCCTAAACTTCCCCTTAGTAAGTGGGAGCCCAACATGTGGGATTTTTAACATTTTAAATAAGAGATAGAGTAAATACATGGATCTAATTTAGGATCTCTTGCTCTAATACCATGTTAAATTACCGATTGTCTCAAAAGTTCAAATAATTAGGAAATGGTGAATTTAATCACTTAACCGTAATTCTAACAAGTTTCATAGTTCTCTTAGCTTTTCTATTTGAGTTTTTTGCTAGATACTTCGCGTTCATCATTGTGAACGTGAAGTAATTAAATTTTTAATAGAACTTTCTACTTATATAAAAAAGGGTCTTATGTTTGTTAGAGATGCATTGGGTTGTGCCAAAATGGTCTTGGATTTGTTGGGGTGTTGGAGAGGAGGTTTTGGAAGATATTATGTTGTTGATATTTGGGCATGCTATTTGTTTGTGCGTTATGTGGACTATTTAGAGAGCACAACAATGGCATGTTTGAAGGAAAAGATCGATCATCTTTGGGGTTATAACTGTTGTTATTACATTCCATGTATGATTGGATGTCTGCCCTAAGTATCCATTCTTTTTCTAGTACGTAGGAATTTTTGGATGTGTTTTTTCAGATGATTTTATTGACACTGCGATGATTTTAAGTAGTCATTCATTTTCTAATATGCTGGGATTCTTTAAGGAATGTTACCATTCTGAGCTTTCCTATCTTTTAATAAAACATTTTACTTATATAAAAAAAAGATTTTATTAGCAACCCTTGTAAATTTCCTGTGTACATGGGTTGTGATGTTTCTATTTTTGAATGAAAAGTTTCAGTTAGTTATATACAAAAAACCCTACACAGTTCTCATACACTTTCTAAAACTTCAAGTTTTCAAAGCCTATGGAGGTTTCTTTGGGGGATATTTTTCCTCCTTTTGGACATACCACCTAAATAAAATTACGATTGTATTACAAAAAGTTATAAGTACATAACAATTATTATTATCTTTTCTTGTACACTATAATTTATCTCTTGTATGTGCATTCTCCTTGTAGTTATTGTATTTATTATTTCCATTAGTTTCCTCTTAAATACCATATGTTTCAAGTGACATACAAAGGGTAGTGATTGTTGCAGAGTGTGTATTTACGGACTGTATGCAAACAACAAAAATCGTTTCAAGTTTGAAATTGTGACTTAAAGTCATGATTTCTGTTGTTGCACGCAGTGTGTGTATGTACGCATTGTGTGCAAAAGAATTATCCTTATACAATTCCTATTTATCCTAATTTTACCCTTTCCCGTCCATCAAAGTGCGAGAACCCTTGCCCAAATTTCTATTATACTCAGGCTCTGATGTAGCGTGACACTGATAAGGAACTTCCAACCTAATCCCCCACTTCTCTCTGCATTTGGAGTCCAATGTAGTGCGTTGCTAATAGGAGATCCTCCCAACTTGTATGTGTAAAGGATCCATTCTTGATGAGTGTTAGATTTTATGCTAGCTGTCAACTTACCTCTTCATTTTTTTGGGGTTTGAGACTGATTTTGAGCAAAATACACCAGACTAAGCACTGATAAAGACATAAATTAATGATGCAAAATAACTTATATTTTGTATATGATGCAGCAAATTAATGATGCCTATATTTCTGATTTTTAGAAAATTGTATTCTTTGATTAACTAGGCAATGTAAGGTAGGATAGATGTATAAAAATGTATGTAATAGTTGCCACTGAGCTCTAGCTCAAATGATAGTTCTTTCTACCATAATAATGGAGGGTAAGGTCATGGATTCAAGATCCCTTGGGCGCATGTGTAACATATTAATAAAAAAAATAATGTTTTTAATAGTTGCTGCATTGTCTGATTTTTGTGCATCATATTTCATGGATTTTCTCCTTAGGCACAACCAACTGTATTATCTTCCAAGGCAAAGGATGCAGCTGCTGAAATTGAGCATCGGCTGCAGTTAGGATCTAAGCTCAGTGATGTTGTCAGCAAAAAGGAGGATTTACTTGCACTGTTCAATTTGTATAGAAATGAAGGCTACATCTTGGCTGAGCACAAAGCAATTTTCTATGTAAGTTAACCGTTCCCTTGGTTTTCAAATCTTCATTTTCTCTTTATGTTTTTATTTATTTATTTAGGGTAAAGTATTATTTTGGTCCCTAAACTTTCAGAAATTTATTTTTCGTCCCTAAACTTTGCAAAATGTTTTACTTTAGATCTTTCTGTCTAAATCCGTTAGTTTATATTGTATGTGGCCTAACGGAATGCTGACAGGGTATCTGACTTGGACTAAGCAATTTATTTTAAAAATTATGGACACATGTCACACAATGCTTAAAAAATTTTGGTGAGACAAAGTTACCCCACTCCTAAACCCAGTTGTGCTACGTTAACTCAAAATGCCAAAAACTGAAACCCCAACACCCAAAGACGTCACAGTCCCGCCCTCAACTGGCGACCCAGAACCAGCGACGGAGTGTTCTCAGTTTAAATAGTGCTAAGTCTAATCTCTCTCTCATCCTCTCCCTTTCTCTGGTGCTTTGGTCTCTTTGGGAGTTGGAAGCTCGTTTTAAAAGATAAAACTTTGAACAGAAGCAGCTTTGGAATTATGGCACAAAGGAGTCATTGCCATCATCAACTTCTAGGGATCCTTCTGAAAAGCAGTGTTGGGTACTTTTTTTCCCTCTCACTATCCCTCTCTCCTACCGGTGACTCTATCCAGATCTGAAACTGGGTACTTTTTTCCCCTCACTATCCTTCTCTCTTTTTGGCAATGGGTTGTTTGTGTACAGGTAATCCAGAGGAAAGATCGGCAATCTTCATGTTGGGCCGCACTTTACACTACTGCACCACCCACATAGAGAAAAGACTTCCTGGTGAACAAAAATAAATAAAATTTTTATTATTATTTTGATATAAAAAAATGAAGGGCTTATGTGTTTTGGGTTTATTTGAAATTAATATTCGTTGTGTTTGTTTATAAAGTTATGCTGCCAAGGAATGAATTGTTTGTTCTTTAAAACTCCACATTTGGTTGGAGATTTTCTTTCATATGTAATATGTTTTGTCTGGTTCTTGGGACAAAGAACATCGGTTCCATGAGGGTGGGATTGTGACATCTCTGGGTGTTGGGTTTCAGTTTTTGGGCATTTTGAGTTAACACAACATGACTTGGTTTAGGAGTGGGGTAATTTTGTCCCACCGAAATTTTTAATCCACGTGTGCCATATGTCCATAATTTTAAAATAAATTGGTTTGGTCCAAGTCAACATTCTGTTAGGCCACTTAGGATATAAACTACTAATGGATTTAGACGGAAGGACATAAAGTAAAATGTTTTGCAAAGTTTAGGGACAGAATACAAACTTTTCTAAAAGTATAGGGATGAAGAACAAACTTTTGGTAAAGTTTAGGGACCAAAATAATATTTTACCCATTTATTTATTATTTTTTAAATTAATTTATTTTTGTGTTTTGGGTTGCCACCCAAGAGGGGGTGGGCCAGTGGGGGTTGCTCATTCTCTGCACCTGTATGGTTATTGTGTGTATTTATCTAATTTTTTGTTTTGTCGTTATAATTGCCATGCCTTTTTCTATTTTTATTTTTTATTGAATTCTTGTAGTACTTGTCACCTTGGCCAGGCACACGCAACAATGCACGTGAGGCCAACATTTGCCTCTCAAGCCCTTGCATCTCTTGCAAGTTTGGGGGTTTAGGGCCAAATCACTACTCAGTCCATGTGGATTTTTCTTTGACATACCATTTCACCTTCTAAATGTCTAAACCATATATATATATATATTTGCATACTTCCTCTCAAGGATAGCCTAATAATTCAAGAATTGAAATGAGTATTCAGAAGTATTAAAAAAAAAAGAACTGTTTTTGACACCTGATAAATTCCATTATGATAAACCAATTGTTTAAGGGGAAAAAAAAAAAAAAAACAAAAAAAAAAACTGAGACTAAAAAAATTAATACAGGCCAATGATAGCATTGACTTTTGGTTTCCCTTATGTGCATATATGAATGAATAGAAGACAGTAAACAAACTTTGGCGTCTGTTGCCCTTATTTGTGATGCATGATTTGGGGTACACGATGGCAAACTAACTATTACTATTTACTATTTCTTTTTGGGTTGTAATTGAAATATTGGGATGGATCAGGTGGTGCTAAAAGAAAGTTCCTCACCTCATGACATGCTCAAGGCATTGTTCCATGTCAATTATCTGTACTGGTTGGAGAAAAATGCTGGATTTGAAGCAAGAAGTGTTTCTAATGACTGCAGATATGGAGGGAGGCTGCAAATATCTCTAGAGTATGTGCAAAGGGAGTTCAATCATGTTAAAAGGGATGGGGAGTCAATGGGTTGGGTCACAGATGGGCTTGTTGCAAGGCCTTTACCTACCAGGATTCGTCTAGGGCATGTGGCCTCTTCAATTGCTTCTTGATATCACATATGGATCATAATTTCCTTGTGCAATCGCTCTTACAGCGTTCAAGATTACAAGCAAATGCTAAAGTAAATCATATTTCAGGTCACTGTTGGACTCAACTCTGTTGCCTTTTTACTCATTCCTTGCTGCAAGTACATACACGTCCAAGTTCTCAAACAGTGAAAATTTTTCAAAGCCTTGGGGGGTCACCTAATGTGACATTGAAATAAGACAGAGCATACACTTGATAGTTGATCCAACCATCGTCTATGATTGATCACATGATGGGGAAGCACATAATATAAGTTGGTGCGTGGCACTTGCTCAAGCATGGTTTTTTTAGAAACTATTGATTCTTACAATGGATGTCTTGTCGTTGGCATCATCATTCACAATATTAATTCCTTGTAATGTACTTTGTTTTGCGATCTTATGAAGTCCACTCTGTCCTTTCATGGAATTCTAAGAAGGTGCCTATAGGAATACAAAGTGGATCTTTTATTCTTTGTAGAAGTGCACAGCCCTAATTCACAGTTGGATTGAATTTATTTGGGTGATGATTTCCTCAATTGTGTGGCATGAGAAGGTATGGATATCTAGTGTTTATAGAAAATCAGATGTTCTATGGGATTGAAGATTAGAAAGTTCTTCACGTGTAAAATTCAAAGTCCTACAATTTCATTTGCAACATCAGATACGTTATAAAACATGAATTTGAAACAAGCACTTTATTTTTTGGCTGGAACCATACATAGATGAGTACAGTGATGGATTGGGTCACTTTGAAATTGTTGTTAGAGCATCTCATTTGCTTTAATACCGGTTTAAAACTTGCACCTAGAAGCAAGCATATTTAACTGGATCCAATATGTTATTAAATAGGTCATACTCAATGCACACAGCTTATAAGGGTATGTAGGATATGGGAGAGGTGATTGTTTGGTAATCTAATATAGTTCATTTTTAAAGCTAGATGTTTACTAGTGCTTATGTTATATGATAAGTAGTTCATTTCACTTGTAATAGAAAGTTGATAGATTGGTAGTGATAAGTGCAATAGCCTATCACTACCAAGACAACGAAGGAGTCTTCTTCCACCACCGCCGATGACGAAGAAGAAGAAGAAAAGGCTTTGAGTACCAGAACCCCCCTTCTATTGCGAGCAAGTTTCTTATCGGCAATCGGCGGCAAGTAGGGACCACCAGCAACCAACTTCAATGATGAAGATGATGATGATAAGGTCTTCATCGACATAATTTGCGCTGTTTGGAACATTGCGTGAGACATTTCTTTTTTTCCTGTTTGGATACCAAGAAAATTACATAGGATAGGGTTTTTAATTTTTTTTTATTTTTTTTGTTCTCTCTCTAAGAACGGGGACCGTGTTAGCAAGAGAGAGAGAGAGAGAGATGCGAAGATGTTAAGGGAGGTTTTGATGTAGGTGCGAAACTCACACTATTAGATGTGGAGAGAGAGAGAGAGAGAGAGAGAGAGAGAAACCCAATCCGAAAGTTAATTAGGTGAGTTGACTCGGACGTGTTTAGGTGAGTCAAGGCCGGGTTTTATTTTTGGTTCTAATGGGTTGGGTTGGTCTGGGGTGGCCTAACTAACCATCACCGGATGGTCTTCACTCTTCTCCCGCTCCAACTAACCATCACCATCACCATCACCTGTTGGTCGTTTCTTCCAGGCCTCAAGTTGCTATTACGCCCCCAAAATCCTCTTTATCAAAACTAGCCTCTGCCCGTTCATCCAACCAATTAAAAGTATACAACTATTGATAAGTTAGGCCTAGTCTACAACTAAAAAGGTTAGACCCTTTTGTAGTTGTATTCTGGTTATGTAATGTATTATAAACCCGGTTTAAAACACTATTATTATTTTTATGTGTCATCTAATAAGTATTATTGTTTACTCAAAAAAAAAAAAAAAAACTATTGATAAGTTAATAGGGTTTTAAAAAAAAATTGAAAGGGATAATGATAAGTTAATGAATATTAATCATAACCTAAAAAAAAAAAAAAAAGGCAAAAATTAATGGGTTTTGTATAGAAAATGCAATGAATAATTTCATTCCAAATTACATAAATTTGATAAATTTCAAGACTAACAAAATTTTTTGATAAATTTCAAATTAATAAAAATGTTATAAAAAAATGTTATGATTTAAAAAAAATATATAGCAGTTGGGAATTTGAAAAATGTAATTGTTAGGAATGAATAAATGAAGAATATAGAAAATTAAAAAAATAATAAATGAAGATTAAAGAAAGAATGAAAAAGTAATATTTAAATAGGATAAAAAAAATTATAGAGTATGCTGAAAAGTGTATTTGAAAAAGCAGATAGATAAAAGACAAAATATGCTATTTACTCTCTAAATGTTACAAAAATATAGAGAGTCGGCTAGAGTTAATAGGATAGTTATCTGAGTACTATTTATGTACTATGAAGGTCCTGAAGTAAGGAATGAAACTTAAGCAGAAATTTAACTAAAAAAAGTCTATCCTCCTTGTAAGTTCAAGAGGCTAGTCACCTCAAATTGATTAATCTATCTTTTAATTATCCCAATTCACAACATTTGGAATCAAAGCATTTTGATTAGCATCTCCATCAAAAAGCCACACTAAAAAAAAGGCTTTGTCAAACCCACCTTTGTCATCATTAAAACCTACATCCTACTGGTACCGTCAATAATGCACCAAAAAAATCATATATATATATATATATTGTGTTTCCACTTTACGCTAGATCATTTTGCTGAAACCAACATTTTTTTCCTAACTTGACCCATTACTCAAAACGTCACCCATCCCACTTGGCAAAAAAAAAAAAAAAACCCTTTGTAAAAATCAGTTTTTGCATCATGCTCAAAGTTCTTCAGGACTAGCCCATATCAAAACTTCAATCTTGAAAAACAACAAATAATGTTAGATCATGCTCAAAGTTCTTCATGACTAGCCCATATCAAAACTTCAATCTTGAAAAATAACAAATAATGTTAGAGCATGTCAACCGAACGTTAGAGATTCTCAAGGACATGTCCAAAAGCATACCAAAGATGGAAGCAAAGATGCAAGATTCTTGATATCAAATTATAGAGGTCTTAGATAAACGATCCAATGTAATTTTGTAAATCAAAGAACAATCAAAAGTACAAGGATCTCATGAAATTTTGGAGAATCAAAGTGATGTACTCCAATCATCATCAATAATTCTAGAGTTGTAATATGTTGGAGGATGCACCTGCTATACAAATTGGAAATTCTTTTGAATTTGAATGATAAATTAGCAATAGTAGATTAGGTTGTTATTATTTCAAATTTGTATTTGATAGGAGTTAGTTCTTATTTGTTAAGATAGTTATCTAATTATGAGTATTATTTATGTAAAATGAAGGAAGGTGATGGTGAACCAAAATTTGGACTATCTCCGGTTTGTCCATAGTGTCGTCCAAGATCAAAGAAGGTTAACCCAATATAAAAAGGTCGTCTACCGTTAGAAGGTCGTCCATCATGGAAGCACCTGGACGGCCTCTCAACACTTAGAGAATTTTCAGAACAGATTTATGTTCAAAAGCTTATAATTCGGGTCATGTTCTACTATTTTGAAGTATGAGCAAAATCCTTGTTCATCATTGTAATTTTCCACTAAGTTCTTAACTTCTAATGGTAGTTGTAGAAGATAAGATTGAACCTTCTAACTCCTATAGCAGTTGTGGAAGTTAAGTCCGAACCTTCTAACTTCTATGCATGTTGAGGAAGTTACCAAACAAGTAACCACTCCAAAGCTCACTATATAAGGACTTATCCACATCAAATGAAAGTAAGTTTCCACTACTCCTAAAGTTGGAATTCTTGAGTTCTATAAGGAAAACTAACTTAAGCATCGGTGGGTTCTTGGTCGGTTCACCCAATCACCTTTGATCTTGTGTTTCTTTCTTTTCTGGCCTTCCAAACAACTACTATCCCATTGAAGCTCGGAGCATTCAGCCTACTGATTTTCTTTGCATCATCGGTTGGCGCCGTCTGTGAGAAAGTTAAATTTGTATTTTGCAATTTATCTTTCTTAGAAAAAAGGCTGTATGGTCCGGACAAGGTCAATGGCCACTAGTCCAGGCCACCAAGAGAGTGGGAATGCTTCCAGCCACCCCAACCGCGCTCACCGGTCGGACTGGTCATGCAATCGCCTTCCATCCAACAAATACAGTCCATGGCAATCGCCATGGCAGAGTTAATCCGTTAGAATCAAGAACTGACCTAGGAGATTAACCAAAGGAGGCAATGTCATGAATGACGCGTGGAAGGACAAGCTTAGAGTCAAGAAGTTAGAGAAGGAGAAAATGTTGAGCGCGAGAACCACTCAAGGGGTACCGCTTCACATAGGGTGCCATACTTGGAAAGGGCGATGGATCAAATGAGGAGAGACATGGAAGAAATAAGGGAGAATATGAGAAGGACGAATCACGTAGATGATTTAGTTCATTGAATCGATTCCCCTTTCATAGCTACCATCAATAGTCATCCCCCGCCTTCCAAGTTCAAGATGTCTTTGTTGGATTCGTATGATGGAACGCGCGACCCATGTGACCACATTGTAACCTTCAAAACCACAATGCACCTTCAAGGAGTTCTAGATGAGATAATGTGTATGGACTTCCCAACCACCCTTAAGGGGCCAGCACGAGTGTGGTTCAGAAAAATACCTCCAAACACTTTTGGTTCTTTCGAGGAGTTGAGTAAATTGTTCATCAACAACTTTATTGGAGGATAAAGGCATAAACGCTCCTCGTCTAGCCTGCTGACTATAGAACAAGGAGATAATGAGAGCTTGTCCTTTATCACTAGTTTCAATAGGGAAGCTTTGACGATAGACGAGATGGATGACAAGTTGTTTGTTAGCACCTTTCACAATGGAGTTAGTTCAAATTTATTCATCCACAAGTTCTATGATCAAGAACCACAAACCATGGCTGAGCTCATCCATTCAACCCAAAGCTTCATGAATGCAAAAGATGTGATTATTGCCAAGAAGAGGAAGAGAGCAGAGTGAATGGAAGCGGACCTCCCACGTCATCCTAAACAAGGCCCTCGTCTAAAGAAGGCCCAGACGGGAGAGAAGAAGGATAGAGACAATAGGAGGCAATTTCATCTTCAGGAAGGAGTCAGCACTACACGCCCTTAAACGTTCCACTTGATTAAGTCCTTATGCGGATCAAGGATGACCCATCCTTGAAGTGGCCAGAGAAGATGAAGGGAGATCCCAACAAGCGCAATAAGAATAAGTATTGCCACTTCCATAGAGATCACAACATGACATGGAAAAGTGCTATGACTTGAAGCAATAAATTGAAAATCTCATCAGGCAAGAAAAGTTGAGAAATTTTCTTGGGCGAAAAGCTAAAAGGAAAGATGATTTGTTTTTGGACTTGAAAATTTTGGAGGATCCAAAATCCTTATCATTTGAAATCTTTGAGGGTCATCATTTTTCCCTTCTGTTTCATTTGGTTTTGAAAACCCCGTTCAGAAATTTTGGAAATTCATTCATGGTTAAGAAAATTTGTTTAAATGCATGTACCACAAGAAGGGCTCGCTAAGGCCATGTTTCCTATGTGGTTTAAGAGTGAATGTGCTCAACAGCTATCATTTACCCTGAATAGGGAACATGCTCGCAAGCAAGGATTTCTTGAGCAAAGTGCTTGTGTTTACCAAATGCATGGGTGTCCCTTTTTAAGCTATATAGGGAAAACATGAATGATGTGTTTGGCTTTTTGAACTCATCGGGTGGGTTGGGAGAGGACCCTACCCTTTTTGAGGCATGACGCCTTGGCATAAGCGAATGATTCCGTCATCAATGATTGACCAAATGTTCAATGTGCCACGACCAACCAATCCTCACTCCTCGGTGATCGGTGAGGTCTTCATTAGGTTGAAATGTGGCCTTAGGGTTAATTGGGTGCTTGAAATGAAGGGTATCGGGCTCAAAATTTTCACACGTGGGTGATTATTTGGCATAAGCTCCACAAACTAAGTAGTCACTCTTAATCGGGAAGGACTTTCTTAGGACAGTAATGTAAGGACATGGGTTTCCTAAAGTCAAGGATTACACTTCATCAAAAGCATTTTGGTTGCCTCTTATGCTCGGCTATTTCCTCAATTTGAGTCCATTTCTAGAATTTTGCCTATTTTATTTTTGGTCTTTATTTTATTTTCTTTGGCGCATGTTTCTTGATTGTTTCGGGCTGAATTTTTCTTTTGCCCTTTCTTTGTTTGAGGCTTCATTAGACTTGATTGGCCCATGACTTTTGTCATTCGATTTGGGCTTTTATTTTTTATTTATTTTTTATTTTTTTTTCAATTAGAGACTTATTTGATGGACTCAAATATTGGAAGTCACCTAGCATGAGGTCCTTGTAACCATCTAACTCGCCCCAGTGTGGGGGGTAATCCTTGGTTCAAGGTTAAATCAAGAAAAGAATTCAACAAGCTCAAATAAGCTAGCAAGGGATATTTCTCTGCAAGCGGGACGGTAGTGAAATGAATGCATTTCTCCGTCATCTTGAATGCTTACTTCTTAGCCTTAGGAGTTTATGTGCCAAATTATAAATTTGGGTGATTTTTGAAAAACATTTTCTTTTTGGCTTAAAAGGGCTATCAAGTGATATACTTGTTTGGATAACTGAAACAAATGCCTCCATCATTCCAAATCTAATCAGTTGGTCAATGAAACTTGAACATATGGTCTTTCACTGATTCAAGGTCCACGCCAATCTTGGGTAGGACCTCCCCAGGGGGGGTTGATTGTCAAGAATTGAATGTGCACTTTGCAAAATTGGTGAACATTTCATGAATGTGGAGTTGTTGAGATGGGATATCATGAGGTGAGTGTTTGGGGATCACATGCCCCTTATCCCTTGTAAGGGACAACCACTTCACTCAAACAACTCTTTTCCCACAAAAGGGGTTTTGGCATTGACTTGCCGCTCTTAGAAGATGCATGCGCTTTAAAACATAGATTCTCATAATTTGATGTTTAATTTGAACCTTTATGCTTTGATCTTATTTTGAAAATTTTCTTTTTTACTTTTTGAAAAATGTGTTCAAAATTGCAACAAACCTAAGCCAACCGAGATGGGAGAAGGTTTTGTTGAGATAGTGTTTGGGATGTAGTGACAAGGCCAAAACTGGGTTCCAGTGTTTTGAATGGATGGCATTCTGAATATCCAAAAGCTTTCGCAAAGATCCACTTAGGGGATGGAGGTCTTCCCCTTGGAAAGAAGCCTTAGGTGATTGATTCCACGCTTGGAATACTTCTTGGGATGAAGATTTTTTGATCCGTGGTGAAGATTCTAGTGAGGTACAAGTAGGAAACTTCGTTTTCCATGTCAATTGTTGAAATGATCTGTCAAGGTAAACATACCACATTAGGGATCTAAGAAAAGCAACATGAGAATGACAAGAAGGGATGTTTAATTCCCTGAAATTTTGATGGGGCACTCTCACCCATATGTTGAGTAGGTGAATGGCTCTATTCATTGAAGAATGCGATGTGAGTGACGTCTCTTTCGTTTGACTAAAGCATGATTTTGAAAAGGAAATTGATTGAAGGGAGTTAGTGACATGTTCGAGCTATGACAAACCTGATAAAATTGGAAGTATTTTGGCTCTCATTCGACCAAATTTAATCTATTTACTCTTCCTCCATGGTTCACATGTGGGCACTCATTACAAGCAAGTTCTAACATTGTATTGCTGAAGTAGCTTGAGCTGATTTCTCATGGATTTGAGATTTGTCAAGTGAATCACCATGAATGAGGTGGTCCTAATACTATTTGAATGTTCCTGAGAAGGAAATGGTCCAAGTTAAATGAATGTTTTGCCCATGGCAAGATCCGATAAAACGGAGATAGTTCATGATTCTCCCTGAATTTAGGCTTGGTTTGCCTTCTTCTATTGTTAATGCGGAAGTCGGGCTTCCAAGGAATGCTTCGAGCAAGCTAAAAGATCTTCTGATGGTCTTGCAAATAAATTGCGACTGTGGTCCTCACTAAAGTTCAAGATGCTGTTGAGGCTATTGAAAAGAAGTCCATTCGGAGGGGAAAGGCCGTGCGAAAAAAGTTGCCCCAGTGTGGCCTTTTTTATGGTCTCTCGATCACTTTCACATCTTGGTGAGATTTTCAACTCAAGGGTGTGAGGATTCACATATTAAGATACCCTTTGAGAGTTTTTTTTTTTTTTTTTTGTCCGAGGAAGACCCGAAGGAATCACCTAGACTACCCGGAGGTGAGTGCAAATCTTATATGAGGAATATCCGAAGGAAATACATAGACTACCCAAAAGTAAAAGAAGATATCGCCTTGGAAAAATACCTGGAGGAAATACCTAGACTACCCGAAGGTAAAAGAAGTTTTTTTTAGGGGAATTTGATGGAACCACCTAATCTACCCAAAAAAGGGAAAGAAGATTTTGTCTTAGGGGAATATCCGAAGGGAACACCCAGATTACCCGAAGGCCAAAGAAGATTTTTTGGAGGAAGACTCAAAGGAAAAGCCTACTGAGGCAAGTTAATGCTAACAAAACTTGAGCTGTTTGATCTTGCTTGAGAGATGTTGGGTTCTTTCACCCTTTTGAGATGCCTTGACAAAAGATCTTGCAAACTCAGACGGATCAACTCAAATTTTTGGCAAAATTCTGCTCCTAGGCTTGCAGTAGCTAGCCTTCATGGATAATGTGAAGGTTGCACAAGATGGATTTTTAGTGGTCTTATGGGAATGAGACCACTAAAAGTCTACCCCAGTATCATATTGAGAGCTCCTAAAGGCTTGGCCTTCTTCCAGTCCATATGGACGTCTTGTGGATCATTGATCTTATCGGTCATCTTGTTAATGCTTTGATAGAATTGGTTTGATAATGTTTGAGATAGGGAATTTAGGACCTTTGGTGGCTTCCTTGAAAGAAATTGGTTAGAATTCATTGGAGTAGGCAACTCGAGGTTATGCCTCCCTAGATACTTGATGGGCAAGCCAATTCCTAAAAAGGAAATTCAAAAAATTGAAGTTAGTAGGGAATCTTGGTCCTAAGAAGATCTGATAAAATTGGAAATACCTAGGCCCTCCTCCAATAGAGTGGCCTCATTCATCCTTTCAATTGTCTATTCTTATATCCAACATAGATGTCTCATACTAATTGACGAAGATGTTGCATCCACAAGATAACCTGAAGCAAGTTTATTGCAATCTTCGACTCCTTGGAGTGAGTTCTTGAATGAGCTATTCAAGGCTCATGTATTTAGAAATGGTTCCACAAGCTTATGTCATGACCTTGACTGAGGTGGATTTGAAGAACATGGATGACCCTTCGATTTGTTGGAGACAACCCCGTGAAAATTGCACTGGAACTCATGATACTTTTTATCGCCATCGCCTTCATCCCTTTTTGCATGGGAGAAGGATTGAGAAAAATTCTGCCCTAGTATGGCATTTTTTTGGTCCTTGAACCGTCTAAACAGCCTCTTGAAGATTCTTAGCTAACATGAACCAAGACTTTGGTTTGCAATCTTTGTTTTTGCACATGTCCTTTTGTATAAGCCGGGAGATACAAGAATCTCGAACTTCCTGTATTTTTTCTCACACCTCGGGATGGATTGGGATATTTTTATGGCGGAAACAAAAACCAAAGTACATGTTAGTCTTATGTCCAAATGCTTTAAGCATGCCCCTATTTTATTTTGCAATTATGGGGGAGAAGTTCCATGATTTGGAATTCTTGTTATTGAATGAGTTCCTAAAGTGATGCAAATCTTAACATGACCAAATTGTGGCAAGCAATTGAGCATTAGCATAGGTTTTGAAAAGTCTTGGGATGGACCCTTTTACACATTGAAAACTTTAAGGTGCAACACCTTGCCCTTTAAGAAAAAATTTGGCCCACTTTGTATGGCAACAGCTTTTGTAATGATATTCATAAAGGTCCTTGGACAAAGAAGCCAATTTTAATGCAAAGGCATTTGATACAAGGAAAACAAAACTTGATTTTTTTGCAATTTTGAAGAAAGAAACTTCGCCCTCTTGCATGTCTCTATGGAAAAACTCAGTTGCCTGCCACCTAATTTATTATCTACACAATTAGGTGGGAGATATCAGAAAATGCATGCATGCCCTTGTAGGGTCGGGGACCCTTAGGACTTAGGTGGGTTCTAATGCACAAGCGGTTTTGAAATTGTTTCTCCTAGGGTTTCTCAATGTTATGCAAGCAGGTAAAGATCATACCTTTATTGGAGAATTGCTACTCTGCAAACAAAATGCTTAAGGACATGCTCCTATCATTTTCAAAAATTGGCTTCACACCTTTGATCGGGTATTTATCATGGTGAGTTTCTACTGTGATGCAAGATTAATGCACAAGATTGGCAAGTAACCGAAACTTTCATGACATGCTCAACAATGTGGGAAGGACCCTTCCTTTGATTATATGCTTGTATTTGATTTGCTTTTACAATGTTGTGCTCGTTGGCTCCAATGATGGGCCTTTTACAAGAAATGCAACTACGATAGAGAACTCGGCTTCTGATAATGTGGACTTCTCAGGAAAACTCTTGGACACTTGGATCTCTTGGTAACTTGGACATCATGGATCTCTTGGACCTTTGGATTTCTTGGGGGAGTCCTTGGATTCTTGATATCTAGGACCTTTAGGCAACATGGATCTCTTGGCAATTTGGATCTCTTAGCAATTTGGATCTTGGACCCTTTTAGCCACTTTGACATCTTGTGATCTTTGTGATGATTTAAACCTATGGGCAATCTTTTTGGATCTTTGCTAGGAAAGCTCTTGAACTTTGGAATTTTTCAGTAGTATTTTGGTAGCATTCCCTCCTGAACGAAGTTTCGGCTACATGCCATAGATTTTATCGTTGCACAATTAGGTGATGGAACCAATTAATGTTTGCATGAGTGCCCTTGTAGGGTTGTAAACCCTTAGGGATAGGGTATGATCTAGCATGTACAAGCAACAGGGTTGCTTTCCCTAGGGGTTTGATCATGGATGCTATACAAGCGGGATAGAAAGAACCTGTTACAAGACACATTCCCCTGACCTTTAGTCCTCATAAGTTTGACATAACTAGGTCAATCGTATGCAAAAGCTTAACTGGCCGGTGGTTCCTGTCCTAGGGTACTCAATTGCCATACCCCTTTCTTAATGGAAGTTAGGGGTAGGAAGGATCGAAGGGGCCTTTTCAGCTACTCCTGTCCACCCATGGACCCAGTAGTGCCTACCACATCAGCCCCGAAGGTAACTATGGGTAACACTGCCAATGTTTTTATCCATACACCTACAGATGGGGTGATGAAATCCCCAGAAGAGATGAGACTACGCCAGCGGTGATCGGCCCGGGTTTGGCTCGAAAAGGTGTATATGTCATGCAATTCATAATGAAGGGGAAAGACTTCTTCAAAGCATAGCAGATATATATATATATATATATATATATATATATGGAAAGCAGATAAAGGTGTAGCGAAAATTAAATTTTGCTACCCTATGTTTGCATGTGAAGGAAAGTCAGAAAGCATGTGAGGAAAGCGGTAAAGTATGTGAGGAAAGTGGTAAAGAATGTGAGGAAAGTTGTAAAGCCCCATGTGAAAATACCTCAAAGCCTCCCTAGAGGCCAATGCCAATTTCTGTGTTTTTGAAAGCCAATGTCCAAAGATTATGGTTTTACCAAAGCTCTAAAGGCTAAAATCTCATCGATCCTTAATGGAGTCGCCAATCTGTCGACGCTTGGCCTCGATTAGAACGGAACGGCGGAAAAATAGTTGCGATCGTCGCGGGCCGTCATTCGACCACCTATCATGGAGATAGCTCCCGCGCGTGTGGGGCCCCGTTGGAGGGCCCTTCTTGATGATCGGTGCGTGTGTTTCACGCGGAGCTTTGGGTGCTCTCTCCCTTGATGGAGGGAGGTAGGTCTACCTTTGGCATTTATGGCAGGAATCTAGGCCAAATTTTAAGGGATTACCAAAGGTAAGTGGATTCGCCACCAATCATTGGGTTTTTCTAAGATGTGATTGGTAGTAGATTTTATTACCAATCCTAGGTTAAGAAAAAAGAGCATTTTTCCTAATCTAATGTGGATGGAAAAAAATCTTGATTCTTAGGTCCGAAAGTTTGGTTACGTGTGGGGAAGGTGCTAGGCACCCCACAACGCATGTCCAAGGATAGTCCTTTGTTTTGGTAAAACCTTAATTTTCAAAAATTGGCGATTAACATGATTTCGGTATTGGCTTTCGGGGTTTTGTACTCATGGGGGCTTTGAGGTTTGGCTTTGAATAGGTGTGGTTCCAATCTATGCTTTCCTAAGGCATTCGAGCAAAATGCCAGATTTCCACGATGAAAATCTGACGACATGTCACCTTACTTTCGTAGTGGAAATTAGGCATAGCTTGCCTTAGGTGACACGGATTGTAACAATCACACTGAAAAGGGGCGAGCATGTATATATATACATACATCATACACAATGCAAGCACATAAAGCGGGAAAGTAAATGCCTGCATCCCTAGAGCATGGCCTAAAATATAGGTGCAAAAAAATAAATAGGGGTTACCATACTTTAGAGATGAAGACGAATGGTACACAACATGATATACCTAATACAAACCATCTAAGGGAGAAAGGGAGGAGGAAGGAAGGGGTTTAAAAGAGTACAAAACTGAAGGTAAATACTAAAATCCTAAACCTCATCGAACATAGCCGCTAGGCTTATATCAACATGCTTGCGCTCGCGCCCTTTTTGCTTGTGCCTAGAGGATCATGCCTTAGCTCCATGTGTCCTCGCTCCATGTGTATACATGCAAAGGCAAAGACAAGAAACCAGTAGACAAGCAATGGAAGGAAAAGATGCAAAATGCCTATGAAATGGGCATAAAGCGGATAGACATGATAGACATGGCAAGCATAGAAACAAGGATGTGAACAAATAAGTGAAAAGGCAAACAAGCAAGAGATTAAACAAAAGGTGGTGTCCGCGAGGGACAAATGCAAGTTTGGATTTGATGTCCATAGCTTTATTATTATGTTGAAGTATAGATGACACACTAGCAAGCAAGACTCATGCATGGACATATAAGCAAGCGTGTAAAGATGCATATAAAGTTAGTGAGTGGTACAAACAAGCATGGCAAGCATAACATCGCACGGAGCAGAAAAAGGGAAGGTGCACAAAGCAACTTGGCACTTAGAGACGCATCCTAATTGGTTACACCTGAACAAAGCCTCATGGGTGTCAGATGTAACCACACAACCACAAACCCGCTAAGGACGTCAAATGTGGCAAAGCCTAGAACTAGAGAGGCTAGCACGGAAGATAAAGAATAGAAGCAAGCAAGCATAGACATGCAAAATGGGAATGATCCAAACCCTTTGATGTGGGCCTCGGTGTATGGACAATGACAAAGACCATAGGGTCTAGATCGGGTTCTAACCATTAGGCCAAAATGCAAGAAAGAAAGATAAAGCGATAAAAGGGTTACAATAGCACATGGCATGACAAACATAGCCTAGGTCTACGCACAAAAATATGGCATGGAGCGTACAAGCACATGGAAGATAGCATAAAGCATGTAGAGAACATAGATCCTAGAACACAAGCATGTGAAAACATAGATCTAGACATCTAGGCATAGAAACATGCATGTCGGCATATGAATGTACATCTAAGCACGTGGATGTAAGCATAAAAGCATGGAAGAACACAAATCCAAGCATATAAGAATGTGAAAACATAGATTTAACCATGTAGCATGGAAATAAACACATAAAGCACATAGATCCAAGCAAGGCATAGCCAACAACATCATACAAGCATGTGAGCATGTAACCCTAACATCAACATAAAACCAAAAGAGGAACAAAACATAGGAAAACATAGCATAAAGCATAAAACATGTAGGAAAGACAAATAGACATGTAAACAAGCATAGAAACATGTTGATCTAGCCAAACAACACATGTGAAAAATAGATCTAAGCATAGAAAGCATGGCATAAAGCATAAAGCATGTAGATCTAGACAAATAAGCATGGAAGGATGTAGATCTAAGCATAAAAGATGGCCTAAAGCATAAAGCATGTACATCTAAACATATAAGCATGTAAAGATGTAGATCTAAGCATAAAAGATCGCATAAAGCATAAAAAGCAAGGAGATTTAAGCTAGAAGCACAAATAAAGCAAGAAACATGCTAGAGAAAACAATAAATCATGTTATACAAGTAAAAAGAAATGATAAAAAGTTTGATGAAGCTTTAAAGAAAAAGGGGTATGGATAGTAGCTAAAAAGCTACATCCATACCCCTTAAACCTCAAATCCAAGGTATGGAACCAAGGAGAGGAAGATGGAGGGTATGAACACTACCTTGTATTAAGAGAAGAATCAAGAAGTTTTTATGTGTTTTTGTGTTTTTTGGGAGAGAAATATGGTGAGAAAAGAGAGAAAAAAAAAAGCCCAAACAGCTCCCAAAAACCCCATTTTTCGATTTGGTCCAATCTAGGGTGATAGGGGCTATTTATAGCCCTTGGCACACTTCCCGAGGCTGAAGGGCTGCCGGTTCGGGTCGGAGGCCCTTCAAGGGCCGTTGCTGATGTCATCGTGACATCAGCAAATTCGTCCTGTAGCACTTTTTCAGTTTTGACTTGAGAGGCACATTTAGAGGTCTTCCCGAACTCGGATTGAGGCAATCTTGGTGTCCCTGGAAAAATATGGATGTCCAGTTTTTAGAAAGGTAAAGAAATTAAAAATCCAATGGTTGGATCAAAATTTATGACATTGGGAAGTGTGTTGACGCACTTTTCACAATTTTCTCAATATCTCAACCATTTTAACTCTAATTTCGGCTCATGAATAGTCATTGGAATGAGAATTTGATTATCTTCACAATGGCATTAGTTTCAACTCATTCTAATAGCCAAATCAAAATTAGGGTTTTTAGGGCCGACTACGAGTCAACTCTGGGTCAAACTTGGTTAAACTTACTAAAAATCTCTAAGGAGCTCGGGTTTGATATAAAACCATGAAAAATGTTTTTTTTGTGAGGATTTTGACCTTGTTTGACCTGTGGTCAACCTAGGGCTGACCAGGGGCATTTTGGCTAAAAAATGCACTTTGAGTGCTCTGGTGCCCAAACGGGTTGCGCCACGCCATTATATATGTTCTCGTGACCCCATGAAAAGAAAATGATATTTTTGGATTTTTCAGGGTTTGGAACGCAATTCGAGGGTAGACAAAATACAGTATCAATAGTATATATGTCCCATTCAAACTTGATTTCTTCATGTGGGCTTGGCGGGAACAAAAGAAGGAAATCATATGGCCAATAAACATTAACATAAAGGAACTGGAAAAAAAAGAAGGGGTGGGGGATTAATTTGTGGTGTCGAACAAATTTACCGATAGTAATAATCAAACTGATCAGTCAACACAAATTTTCTATGCAAATTGTCCAAAGCTTAAACCCTATGAATATAACCAATAATACATGCAACATTAATCATAGAAAAACTAATATATAAATATATAATTCAAGAACAAAATTTTCACAAAAAAGAAAGGAAAATGTTTACTCACCTTTTCTTAGGAGTATGTGCTTTGTTTTGTTAATGGAGACTCTGCTTTTTCGATCTTCATCACACCACTAAAAAAAAAAAAATGATTGCACAAATTGTAGCCCAAATTGGGGAAAAAATAAGAATATGAAAGCAAAGAGAGATAGAGAGAAATGTTGAAGGGAAAATTTTGATATTCCCAAATAGAATATGGGGTAGCCAAGCCAAGCCGAAACTCAACGATGAGCCCTTGAAATAAAGCCCAAAGGCATTCAGTGTCGTGTAATTCCGTCTAAGCAAGAGATAGAGGCTGCAACCTAACAAGAAGACAACAATAAAGTACAATAAACACGTTACTATTGTTAGTTTGTTACATTATTAGTTCTTTTATAGCATCATAGTTCAAATCAGTCCTCTAGCGATGACGGTATTATCTCTAGCGATAGAGTAATTTCAGGTTAATAAGTGTGTTTACATGGTAAAAATCATATATTTTCCTTATTATTATTAAGTCAACATAAGGGGAAACTTTCATAGTATCCAAAACATTATGACCTTTATCATAATAATAACTAGTCACAGACCCGCGCGTTGCGCGTGATTATTTTTTATGGTGATCTCATTATTATTATTATTATTATTATTATTATTTTGTAATTTGAACTAATTTAATGAAAAGTAATGCATTTCTTAATCATATTTATCACAAAATAATTTTTTATTATTGTAGAATTGTTTTATTTAAAATTTGAAACCTTAATTCTACCATAGTTGGTTGACTAATTTTTACATATCTAAGTCAATTAAACATGTTTTGCATGCTACATGTAAACCTTCTTTTCCATAAGGGTTGAAATAATGTGCGTAATATTTTTCTTTTCTATGGAAGTTAAAAAGAATAAAATTCACCTTGTCTTGATGTTTTCTAAAAATTAAATTTGGAGATTCTCTTTCAATAATTGTGAAAATTCCAAGCAATAATTGAGAAGGTAATACATGTTACATGCTCATGCTTTGATTGTATAATTGTATGATTGATTTGGGTTGTAATTTATAAGTTGAATATGGTGGTGTATATCCAAACTGACCTAACTATGTTGTTTAGGATATTGAATATAGTGTTGTGTGTGATTTATAGAGTAGTGACGGTTGTAGTAATTAAAAATTGGTTTTTCATTGTCTTTTAAGTTAATAAAAACCTTACATCTACTTTTTTATATTTCAAAAAACCTTTACATTTTTTTTTAATGTGAATCTTTACATATACCTTAATAAGTAAACCCTATACATTTCATTTTCTTAGATGCATAAAAAAAAAAACTTTTATTCCATAATAATAGTGGCTAATTAGTTTTTTCATGTTCTCATTTATAACGTTTCTTACTATTATCATATTTTTCTGGCTGTTGATTTTCATAATAGAGGCATTAAATTAGAGTTAAATTATTCGAACCTTTCATTAGATTTTAAAAGTCATGGTGTGTGAAGAATATAAGCATTTAAGGACTTTTTAAAATATTTTATTATTTATAAATAATTTTAAATGAAATTTCCAAAAAAAAAAATATTTTGAAAATTTTCATCTCTATTTCTTATATATTTCTATTATTACTAAAGAACGTTTTCCTTTTAGTTTTGATAATAAATATGATTTTCTAGATTAGAGTTTGATTAGTTTCAAGTTTAAATTTTGTATGATTTTATTTAATTGTTGATTATATGATTTAATTAAGTGAATTTAAAGATTTATTTATTTGCATTGTAAAGTTTATAATAACATTCGTAGGGTCATCTTTAATTAATTTTTTACTCCTTTAGCCGTCGGTCTCTTTGTTTTCCAATTAACGGTTACTAATTAATTTAGTTAATTGACGTTTGATTTCTTTTACTAATCTCTTTCTCTCCCTCGTTGTTAACATCCTATTGTTTTCCCAAATTTGATGATAATTCTAATGTACTAAATATGCATATTGTAATGTTTATTTTTATTTTTATTTTACTCCATTTTACTGCCATGAAGTTAGTACATCCATAACTATTAGTTTATTATTTTATGATATGTTTGGTTTGATATTATTATTATTATTATTATTATAAATTTAGTGTTTCTAAAATAAAATGTGTTTTGTATTCTCTTTTTCTATTAATGCATTATAACGTTTTATGGGAATACTTTATAAGAAAATTGTTTATTCTTTTTTTTTTTTTTTTTTTTTTAAATTGAGTCTTTCTAAATTGATATTTGTTTTGTATTTCATTTTAATTGATGCATTGTAACATTTCATGGGAAGACTTTATAAGAACAATTTTTATTTATTGAATAAAATATTATACGTTTAATTTTTTAAAAAATGAGACAAAATATAAATAATTATGATATGGAGGATGTTGCTAAATTTAAATGTTGAATAAAATAAAATGAGAATAAAATAATAAAAATGAAATGTATAGCAATAAACACCATATTATGTTAGTTATGCTATATAATAAAATAATATTATATTTTTATATACTATCTTTATACTGCAATAATATAACATTTAACAACCAATGAGAATAAAAAAAATAACAACATAAAATATAAAACTAAATCATATCAAGCTGGATTACCTGTCAATTCCAATTTTAGCAAACTAACTGACTTCTAGTAGTCTAAAACTGATTTCTGCGATGCATTTGGCGGAGTAGTGGGGATTCCAATTTCACACGGTTCGGACGGTTCCCTAATTTCAGCCCTTTTTTTTTTTTTTTTTTTTTTTTTTAACCCTCTCTCAAAAATCACTCTTAGCCTCACTCAGAAACCCTCTCTCAATCACTCTCAATCCTCACTCTCTCAAGTCTCAATCACTCTCTCGTCTCTGCCTCTCCCTCGTCACCGTCGCCGCACATCACACAGCTCAGCCCAGATTTCTTCCTCAATCCTCACTCTCTCAATCACTCTCTCCCTCGTCGCCGTCGCACTGACACAGCAGCTCAGCCCGGATCTCTTCCTCACTCTCTCAAAGTCTCAATCACTCTCTCGTCTCTACCTCTCTCCCTCGTTGCCGTCGCGCTCAACCCGGATCGCGACTCACTCTCTCACGCTCATCTCTGCCTCTCTCCTTCGTCCCCATCGCGGCTCATTCTCAGTGCCTCGTCTCCGTTGCCGTCGTTGGTACTTTAATCTGTTTTTTCTTTGTTAATATTTGCAAGTTGATTGTGGATGATGATATTGATTTGAAGTGTTGGTGTGTAAATTGATTTGGGTCAATTGAAAATTGATTGTGGATGATGATATAGATCTGAAGTGTTGGTGTATGTGAAGACAAGGCTTGTGATATTATTATAATTGTGAAAATTGATTTGGGTCAATTGGTGTTTCTGTCTGCCAAAATTACTTTGTTGTGTCTGCAACTTCTTGCTGCATTTTTTTTTTTTTTTTGTATTTTTTATTGCTGTTGGTTTCAATAATATTTACATTATTCTCAAATCATTTGCCCCATTACTAAAAGCAATCTCAACATAATTGAAATCCTATAATTAACATAGCATCCGAATATGCTAGATTTCAAATTTACTTAACTACAGCTATTAGACCACATATTAATAAAAAAATAAAAAGAGAAGAAGAAAAATGACCCTCAAGAATAGAACAATTGGACCATGGACTGTTTCAAAATGAGTTCGATGATAGAACAGCAGACGCCTTATAGTATCTTAACTAGCTTTTTCTTATGATGGTGTCCTGAAAACAATTGGCCCTAATGTCTCACATACTTGACAAGCACAATGAAGAAGAAATGACTAATCAAAATGTGAAACAAAAGTAAGCTAATAGCTAGTCAAAGTGAGAAGAAGCAAAAACAAAGTGTGAAACAAAAGTAAGCTAATAGCTAGTCAAAGTGAGAAGAAGCAAAAACAGTAATACAAGTACCAATGACTTGCGAGAAACCCTGTGCTTTCCCGGATAAGAAGACATTATTCTCGAAACCCTATGCTTTCCCAAAGAATACAAGTTAATTATTTAGTTTTTTTTTTTTTTTTTTTTGGGTCATTTGCATAATGAGTAGGTTACTGGAAAGTTGAAAAGGAAAAGTGAATGTGGGATTAGGATGTTTTAGGGATCAGTTTTTGTATTATGGTTCAATTAACTTGTGGAAAGGATGTTACATTTGAAAAGTTTTTTTGTCTAGTGACTTGTTTCTTTCATGCATTTTTGATGGGAAGGAGTTTTTTTGTCTAGTGTGTAACAATGTGTAATTGTGTACTGTATTTTTGTAAGTTTTATATATTTTTAGAAATAAGCTTTTCTAAATGAATTAGGCTATTTTAGTTAATTTTTCTATTTTTTTATTAATTTAATGTTTTTATATATATTTAAAATAATTATTAAATTAATTATGACGTCATCACGGTTCGACCCCGGTTCGACCTCGGTCCAACCTCAAAACCCTTGAACCTCTCCCTTTTACGGTTCAATGAACGGTCCGGGTCTGAAAATCTTGGTGGGGATATGAAAAGTTGAAATGGAATGAGAAAGGTTGAAGAAAGTTAACGTAGAGAGTAGTGGGGATATGAAAAGTTAAAATGGAATTGAAAATTTAATAATAAATAAGAATAATTAAAAATAAGATAAATTAAATATGATATTTTGATTGTAATATAATAGAGTTTTTAATTCACTTTAAATGTTAAAAAATTGTATAAAAAAATTGGAAAAAAATTGATAATGACATGATCACGACGTGGCTCAATGGAAGCGTAGCAACATTAAATGCTACGCTTGAGCTTTTAGTAATATATTGATAGGCTCCATAGTTACAAATAAAAGAGGAAAAATAGGATGGAATGAAGGGAAAGAGAGATCCTAACTCAGTGCAACAAGTATTAAACTAAGATTTTGGTGAGTATGTGTGCGTAAGGCATGGATGAGGTAATGTGGGCTGTTTTGAGTGAGTGGAATGGGATTAACACCGAGGTTAAGGCTCTTTGTGAGTGGTGGGCTGTTTATGACTAGTTGAGAGACATTTATGGGCTATGATTATGTGAAAGGGGGAAAAGAGTATCTAAGATTAGATGAGTGTGGGCTAAAGATGATGAGTGGTGAGCTTGAGGAAAGTTAAACCATGAGCAAAGTAGTAAACAAACCAAGAGTTTCAGCAAGGGTAGCTGTCCTCTAGTCAGTTATGGGATGTTTATGGAGTAAGAAGGTGTAAGTTAGGTGGTGAATGTTGGTGTTATGGTGACTATAGGCTGAGAAAGGTTGTGAGTGAGCTCAAGAGAGCTTGGGGAAGCTTAAAGAAAGCTTAATAAGGATTGAATTTACGTAGAATGTAATCAATGACAGAAATTTTTTAGAGAGGCCCCCTCTTGTGGGCTGAGGTGTGTATGTTTTTATAATGGAGTTTTAGAGAAGCATTAATTAACAAGAATCTAAAAAATGTGTGACTAATCAAAGGTAGTGAATCAAGGTTAATCTTCTTGGGATTTTTGGTCAGAAATAGGAGATTTACTTTAGGGGCTGCCTTGCCTCTTTGGGTAATGATGGGATTTTAGAGTGCTTTGCATTAAATGCCAGGATTTTTGGGACCGAGCCTAATCAATGGGATTAAGGCGTGTATCGAAACGAATCCTAATGCTGCAACTGAGATTTAGTCCCCAAGAAGTGAGATTCAACACCCCAAGCCAAGTGTCAAACTCTAAGTCCACTTCAAGGGGTTCCTGGAGATTCCTTTATGCCCTCCAAACCACATGTTCCCAATTTTCCCCTTTAAGATTCATGGGCTTGGCACATGAATCACGTCTTGAAAGTTTTTAACACTTTTAGCATCAATTTGTTGGAGTTTGGATAATTTGGTTTCAACTCCCCTTCCACCGGAGGTGCAGTCTTGAGGAAGATGATGGAGTTCTATCATTCTTTAGACTTCAATTGATATGACAGCCCTTCGGCACTGTTCATGCCAGGTAGAGGGTGGCAAAAAACTGATGGGATAGCCCCTAGTTCATCCTCAAAGGCTTGGTTCTCTTGTAGGGGTCTCTAGTTGTTTTTTGGTTAGGAATGAGCAAGGGCTGATTGTCCACTTTCAAGCCTCTTCTTGGGGACCTTTTTGGGCTGGAACTCTTCTCCATTTCAGCACTTTTAGTTGGGCCACATGGCCCTTTCTTTGCTCGGGCTTGTTCCCTACTTCATTGAGATTCTTGGGCCTACAAAATGGACATTAAAGACATGCTTTGCCATGGATTTTTTACTCATGGGCTTTAGTTGTTAGTAGAAATAAAATGAATCCATGAGCTTTTATAAAATATTTATGATAGATTTTGGGTATTAATTCCTATGGGCTTTAAATAACAACTTGTTTAGTTTCTCATAATTTTTACTATGGATTACTTTGTAAATGATATTTTCTTTGGGGCTTTTTTAAATGATGACCTCCAATATTATTCTTGAGAATAATATTTACCATGGGTTTTAAATAAATATGGTAACAACCACTATAATGGAATAATGTGATGTTCTTATGAGTTTCTCTATAGATAATCATAATGGACATATAGGATGAATAATTACCATGAGTTTTGGTAATAAATATTATGAATGTTGTGATGTAAGATAGATAGTGAACATGAGTTTATAATATGAAATAAATAAATGTCATGGGTCTAATAATCATAACTTTCCATGGGCTTTTATAAGATGATTGCCATAGGTTTTGAGAATAGATAATTCATAAATTTCATGAGCTTGTAATATTGTAGTAATAGGTTTAAGAATCCAAAGTATCATTCATTATTGGACTTTTAAGTGAAATAATTATGATATTGCATTTTGCCAAGTATTAATAACTTTGGGCTTTTGATAGAATAGTGCAAAGTAGTTAGCTTGGGTTTTTAATAGTGCCAACGTAAGTTAGGCTTTTGATTTTACCAATGAGAATTGGGCTTTGATATTACCAATGAGAATTGAGTTTTAAATATTGCTAGTGAGAACTGGGCTTTGATGTTGCCAATGAGAATTGGGCTTTAATGTTGCCAATGAGAATTGGGTTTTAAATATTGCCAAAGAAGAACTGGGCTTTGATATTGTCAATGAGAATTGGGTTTTGATGTTACCAATGAAAATTGAGCTTTAAATATTGTCAAAGAAGAACTGAATTTTAATATTGCCAATGAGAATTGGGTTTTTCAAATATTGTCAAGCATAAGTATTCTTGGGCTTTAAATAGAATAGGATATGTTTTTTGGGTTCATAGGGCCGGTTTTGTGCTTAGCTAAATAATGATAATAAAATTGGATAAAATATGAGTTTTTGGGCTTTTTGTGATATTTTATATCATAACCCAATTTAGATAATGAGATATGAAACATTTGTGATTAACATAATAATAGAGAAAAAATATTTGGGAAAACCCAATAACTTATTAGTGGTGTTTGAAAATAAATAGGTGGTACTCAAATAAAATTAGATGTAAAAAAAAAAGGTACCCTAACGAGAAACAACCTTCAATGCCTTTAAAAACTCAAAGCAAAGATTATGCATTTGAGAGATAGATGAAAGCTCAATGTGAAGATCTATGCGAGAGTGAAAGTTTGTGTTAGTTTTAACTTTTAAGTGGTGGAGGTGTAGGAATGTTTTTTTGTTTTTTTGTTTTTGGTGGAAAATGTGGCTGAATGTTTCTAAAAAGTTGTATGTTTATGCTTATATGAACAACAAATGGGATGGTAGGGATTTTGTAGTGTGAAAGTTAAATTTTTTTGCTTATGTGAATCAACTTGATTATTGTGGTTTTCTTAACTTCCGTGTTAGGTGTTAATGCATGCACAAAAATTTAAAATTTAAAATAAGATACATGGCGCAAAATTAACTATCCAATTTAGAATTTAAATTATATTTTCTCTCAGCTTGGATTATATATATATATAAAATTCATTTGACACAAAAATTAAGAATGGATTTTAGAGTGATTAGGATTGATGAGAAAAAAAAATAAAACAAAACAAAAATAAATAATAAAAATAAAACAATAATAAAAAACGTGAAGAGCTAAGAGACAATGAGAGTCATTAAAGACTCCTACGTGATTTGAGGAAATTTGTATATGTATGTATGGTGTGATCTTCACTTGATACCCAAATTTAGAAAAATATATTAGGACACATGGCACAAAATTGGAACTCTAATTTAAAATTCTTATTTGATTTTCTTTCGCTTTTACCTATTATTATATATATAGATGAGTGTTGGCCTCAAGAAGATGGTTAATAGCAGATTCAAACTAGTGACCACCTCTTCATGAGGCATGGCACCCAATGAATTCTGCTACTCTTGAGGCAACATTAATTAAACTCCATTAGTTGCATAAAAAGCATTCAAACTGAATGCGTCAAAAAAAAAAAAAAAAAAAAAAAAAACCCAATTGAAATAAAAAGATACTACTAAGTACCAAGATAAAGATGTTTACAAATGCAATATTCATTTCTACACAAAATCCTGTACACCCAATTCTACATTTAACCCATAGGACATGGAAGCTTCAATAAACCATACTAAACTAACAATTGGAACCAAAGCCAAACACCTAAGAAATTGAAACATACTACCAACAACAACACAGATGCTTGAAATTCAAAATTCAATAAACTCAAACAACTAGTAACACCCCAACACATACCGGGTCATCTTTATGGTCATTGATAGAAGTAGAAAGTACACATTTTGACAAGTCTAGCTCACCCCACCTCTCCACCACTCGAGGAGCCCCTTCTTGACTAACCTTAGCGTCAATAACTATTACCCAAAAAAAAAAAAACATAAACACCAAGCAAAGCATCAAAAACTCAGATATATATATGCAAAATAAAGCATATAAAACCCAAAAGACAATTTTTTTTTTACAAAGGGCATTGCTAATTTCGATCAATGAATAAAAGGGTGTAAGTAAAAAAATCCACCTTTGATGAGACCAAGTGTGCCAAAGGTTAGAGCACGAAGAGAAGGGCAACCAGGGCACTCTAATGTGGTTATACGAAGCTTCTTTTTGGTAAAATCTACTTTATCTCTCACAAAAAAAAAGTAACAAACCCGCCACCAAAATCCAAGGAACAAAAGCAAGAACAACATTAATACCTTGCAAACCTTGCCCTGTGTGTCCTTGCATTAATGATTGTTTTTAAAACTGGGCTAACCGGTCAAATGAGATATCCAGAATTGGAAAGTCCAAATTTTGGGACCATAATAAGGCTTTGGGCCTATTATTTTAGGCATGCTCTTGGTACCGGACCCTTATAGATATCTTGAACTTGGAAAACAAATCAAACAAAGGGGGTCTAGTTCTATTGGGCCTTGTAGATATTGTTTCCTGCATTCTCTTTTTATAATTGCATCCAACCTATCAACACTACAAAACCTATCCGAGATGATAGGGGTATTTTTGGTAGAGGATTAAAACCCCGGATGCATCATTCTAGGACAACGATGGTGCTGCGTGCCCGTTAGCTCCACGTAAACCGATGGGAGTCCTAGGCCGATGCCCGACCACTTGATAACCCCTTGGATTGTGCCCGACGGAAACCCTTTAGGGGCCGACAAGGAGGGGTAAATCAAGAACTAGTAGACAGGCTCATAACCTAGATGGAGAGATGAGGCGACAGATGGACTCCTTAAGGTAGATGGATCCAAGGTAGACGGTTTGTTGAAGCCACGTGGCACCTACATGGCATGAGTGGTCTCCAAGAATCCTAGTATGGAAATATCTTGCATTCTACGCCCAACCATAATCAAAGGAATCCCTACAAGGAAAGGATCCCATAAAATACGAAGTATTAATGAGAATCTTCTCTACAAAGAAATACCTTCTTCGCCAAGAAACGGAGGTCAATTCTACACTACCATAAAAACTCCAAAGCCCTCATAAATCAAGGTATGCAAAAAATCCCTAACTCTCTTACTATAGAGTTCTTAGAGATTTCTCATTCACTAACTTGATCTTCAAAGGGTTCTTGGTCGATACCACATCGGTGCCTTCTATTTGGTCCATTTGTTCTTATTCCACAAGTACCCATTAAAGCGCTTTGGAACCTACAACTCACTGACAATTTTAGAGCATCATCACGAGACAACCCAACCCAAAGCCTCGGATTGGTTTTCATGAGTTGATTTATTGGGATGAAAGTTGAAACATTTATTTTAGTCTTGGATTGGGTCAAATTTGGATTAATAGTTTTTTCAAACCATTTGATCTTACCCAACTAGACATAATATATAAATTTATTTTATCACAATAATTTCACTAGTTTATTTTGATTTATATTGGTATTTTGCGAATTATTTTCGATGAATTTAGAAATTTGGAATATATTTTAGGCATATTATTTGAATTGTAATAATTTATTGAATAAATAGTATATAGAGTTGATGAAAACCCATTTTTTTACAAAGAAAAAAATGTTTAAGCCCAATCCACCTGTTGGATATATTCAAGTGTGAATAGTGTACTTAGTTGAGTAATGAAGTCTCGCATTAGATACTAATAAGAAGAATAAGTGGTTAGAAAAAGTTTGATAGAATATCGGAATTCATACACATATGTAAAACAAAAGGATAGATTGTCCTAGATCAAGCTAAAAGCTTCTATTTAGGCAATAAGTGAAATTTGCTAATTGCTCTTTAGCACGCAAGCCATTATGCATAATCACCAGATATATGCAAGGGAATAACTACAACATCCAATCAACTAGTTGCAACCAATATTAAAACTTGTTTCTCTTAAAGGATGATACATATAAGTTGCCTCTTACTTCTTCATAAAACAAAATGAAGATACAATGGCAATTAAGTACAATGCTTTGAAGACCCGAGCTTCGTGAACAATTACAAACTCTATTCATAATAGCCATTGCAAAATTTAACTCAAACCGCAAAGGCCTATATTATTTGTTAAACATACTAGTGCTTTATTTAAAATGAGTGTTGGCTCCAAGATGATAGTTAATAGCAAATTCAAACTAGTGACCACCTCTTCATGAGGCAAGGCACCGAATGAATTCTACTACTTTTGGGGCAACATTAATTAAACTCCATTAGCTACGTAACAAGCATTCTAACTAAATGCGTCAACAGCAAAAAAAAGAACCCAATTGAAATCAAAACTTACTACCAAGTACTAAGATAAAGATGCTTACAAATGCAATATTCATTTCTACACAAAAACCTGTACACTCAATTCTACATTTAATCCATAGGACATGGAATCCTTAACAAACCATACTAAACTAACAATTGGAACCAAAACCAAACACTTAAAAAAGAGTAGAAACATATTGCCAACAACAACACGGATGCTTGAAATTCAAAATTCAATAAACTCAAACAATTTGCAACACCACAACACATACCGGGTCTTCTTTACGGTCATTGATATAAGAAGGAAGTACACATTGCGATGAGTCCAACTCACCCCACCTCTCCACCACTCTAGGAGCCCATCCTTGACTAACCTTAGCTTCAATAACTATTACCCCCAAAAAACATAAACACCAAACAAAGCATCAAAAACCCAGGATATATAAATACAAAATAAAGCATATAAAACCCAAAAGACAATTTTTTACAAAAGGGTATTGCTAATTTTGATCAATGAATAAAAGGGTGTATGAAAAAATTCTCATTTGATGAGACCTAATGCGTCGAAGGTTAAAGCTCAAAGAGAAGGGCAACTAGGGCACTCTAATGTGGTTGTACGATGCATCTTTTTGGTAAAATTTACTTTGTCTCTCATCAATGAAAAGTAACAAACTAGCCACCAAAAACCAAGAAACAAGTGCAAGAGCAACGTTAAACCCCTACAAACCTTGCCTTGTGTTTGTGTCTTTGTGTTAATAATTGTTTTGAAACCGGGCCGACTAGTCAAATGAGATATCCAGGAATTGGAAAGTCCAAATTCTGGGCCCATAATAAGGCTTTGGGCTTATTATTTTAGGCATGCTCTTGGTACTTAGACCCTTATAGATATCTTGGACTTGGAAAAGAGTTAAATAGTGGGGTCCAATTGTATTGGGCCTTGTAGATATTGTTTCACCCATGTAGATATCTTGGACTTGGAGAACAGTTAAATAGTGGGGTCCAGTTGTATTGGGCCTTGTAGATATTGTTTCCTGCATTCTCTCTTTTATAATTACATCCAACCTACTAACACTACAAAACTTATAAGAGACAACCCAACCCAATGCCTCGGATTGGTTTTCGTGATTTGATTTATTGGGATGAAAGTTGAAACTTTTATTTTCGTATTAGATTGGGTCGAAATTGGATTAATAGTTTTTTCAAACCATTTGATCTCACCCAACTAGACATAATATATAGATTTATTTTATTACAATAATTTCACTAGTTTATTTTGACTTATATTGGTTGTAGGGTCATGATTTACAACCCAAGTCCAAAACGTATGGGATATTGGCCCAATGAGCCCAATATAATAAATTTGTAGAGAGTGGGTCGAAGAACTAGACCCTAATGAATTGAACAAAGGCTATTATTGAATTGAATGACAATCAAACACAAGTAAGAGGTTCTTATATCAATAGACTTTCAGTCCAAGGAGGTCACACTTGTATAAGTTAATCATAGATGGATACAAAGACAATTTAGATTGCTACAGTGCTCTATCTCTATTTTTCCGATCCTCTTCTCATGGAGGGTCTCTCACATTATATAGCTCCCTTTGGATTATCTTGACTCTACACTTGTTGATCACCCGAGCCCTCACTTGAGTACTTGTCCTATCAAACACCCTCTTTAGCTTTCTATGAGTTGTGATAGTCAAGGCAACACTGTTCAGAGGTCTTTTCCACATAAATGTGGCTAGAAAAGTAGCTGCAATGCATTTAATGCGGTGGCAGCAGTTTTCCCTTAGATATTTTTGGGTTTTCTTCCTTTTCGTATATTCATAAGGCACGTCCCTATCATTGGAGCTTCTTGGAGGGTCATTCTAATTGCTGGAACACGTGCTTGCGCTACATTCGTCATATCCCGAGGAGGAGTTCCTCCTCGGATCACCTTCCATTCGTTCCTTACTCACGAGACTTTAAATTGGAACCCCTAATGCTTATTTGCCCCTCCTCGAACCATTCAGCGTCCTCAGACAGAGCCCAAGACCCAATACTTTATTCTGAGCCTTTATCCCTACATTGGTATTTTGAGAATTATTTTTGATGAATTGAGAAATTTGAAATATAGTTTAGGCATATTATTTGAATTGTAATAATTTATTAAATAAATAGTTTATATAGTTGATGAAAACCCATTTTTTACCAAAAAAAAAAAAAAAAAAGTCCAACCCACATGTTGGCTATATTCATGTGTGAATAGCATACTTAGTTGAGTAATCAAGTCTTGCATTAGATACTAATGAGAAGAATAAGTGGTTAGAAAAAGATTGATAGAATATCTGAGTTCATAAGCATATGAAAAACAAAAGGATATTTCTAACCCCAAAACAACTTTGTTGTACATAGTGTTATTTATTTATAAGATTTCAATACTGAATTAGTAATACATTCTTTAATAAAGAATGAGTACCTTGTGGAATATTTCATGTGCATAAATAGCTTAACAATGAATATTGGGCACTCCTTTTGAAATAGATTAGGTACAAATGCATTACATGGCCACTTTGCATAACTTATTTCTTTATTATAACTATCTACTTAACTTTGCAATTCATATTAAGTGCTAAATTTTTTTTATTAGATTAGATTATCTATGTACATAGTTATTTAAATAAAAGTTTTTTACCCAATTTTTTTAGTCTAAGCCGATACCTTAAATTTATTTCAGTATCGACGCATTCTCATTTGTTTCTTACTTTCATGTACATAAAATTTATTTCAAATTAATAGAGAGCTCTTTCATAAACTAAATGATTTATTATTTTAGTTGGGCCAAATATACATACATTTAAAACAAAATTTAGAAATCTAAAACTAATATAAATAATGATTCCATGCATGGCCGAGTTACCATTTTGATATTTAACAATCAATACTATGATAAATTATTTTTATGATTAGGCTGCGTTTGAATCGACTTCAAAGTGATTCCGGAAATGATTTTCCGGAAAATAGGTGTGTTTGGTTGGTCCGGAAAATTCTATTTTCCGGAAATTGAAATCCGTTGACCGAAAAAAAGGCCTTTGACCACGGAAATCAATTACCACTTCTATTTTCACTTCAAAGGATTTCCGGAAAAAGAGAGAGAGAGAGAGAGAGAGCACGCGCGCGAGAGAGGAGAAGACCAGTCCGAGCTCGAGTCCGCGCCCGATCTCGATCCGAGCTCCGATCCCGCGCGCGAGAGGATAAGACCAGTCCGACAACGGCGATCGGCGCCAGCGAGATCGCGAAGCGTCGATCGCGATCTCGCCTTCGCGAGATCACGCCGGATCGAGATCGCGATCGACGGCGTGATCTCGCGAAGCGTCGTTCGCGAGATCGCGCCGTTGATCGCGATCTCGCCGCCAGCGAGATTGCGCCGGATCGAGATCGCGATCGGCGGCGCGATCTTGCGAAGCGTCGATCGCGATCGTGTTTGCTGGATTTGTGTTTTCTGGGTTGTGGCTTGTGTCTGGATTTGTGTTTTCCTTTCTTCTTTTCCAAACACTAGAAAATATTTTCCGGAAAATTTTTTGAAGTGCAACCAAACACACAGAAATATTTTCCTTTTCCAGAAATTAGCATTTCCGGAAAATATGTATTTTCCGGAAAACGTTTTACGGCAACCAAACACAATGCCTTAAATACTTGTACGGATTTTTAAAATAATAAAAGTGTTTTGTTTTATGACATTATATGATCATTTGATGATGTTATGGATTCATTTGATTAATATTCCATGGGTTACAATATATGTGATTTTTTTTTTTTTTGAGAAGATACAATATATGTGATTTAGTTGTGTTAATATCAAATAAGAAATATTATAACAACAACAAAAACAACAACAAATCTTTGAGTAAGCTATACATGGATCCTCAACAAATTAGTTATAATTGGTTACATGCACTTTTCCCCCCATTTTATTCTATTCGAAATCATATTTTGTTACTTTCTTAATTAATTGACATGTCATTTCTTACTACTTCTATGAATGTTCTTTTTGATCTTCCTCTACCCTTTTTCATTCTCTCAACCTAAATCAACTCAATTTTTCTTAATTATCGATTCATTAGTCTCTCTCCTTTAAACATTACCAAACTATCTCAAGTAGCTTTCCCCTATATCTTTACATTGATCGGTAGGGAATTAGGGACCACCTCAACATTCATTTGGATTCCTCATTTTGAATCCTATATTTGTGCATATTTCCACTTGTAAAGTGGTGGGTCGTGCTAGTAGTGTTGGGCTGCTTCCTGCTGCACTAAGCCCAAGTTTTTTGGACAAGGGAGTTGGGACCGGTCCAACTGCAACTCAACTTGGTCCGGCTTGTGCGCAAACTATGCCCGATTTGCTAGAAACGTGCTTGTGGCAGACAAAGCTGTTTCAAACAAGTTGTGATAGCGGACATAATAGCAAAATAAAATATCTGGCTACTTAGTAGGAAATGACCAAATGACCCCAAGCACAATCACAATAATAACAATTACTTTTACAAAGAAAAGAAAGAACAAAAGGGAGCAAATAGTAATATATATATGGGTTAATTAGAATAAAAGAGATCGGTTTAAATTCCGTCCGCAGGAGCAAAACCAGAGAGAAAAGAACGTTCATTCTCAGCGCAATAAATCTCCCAGGAAAGAATTGCCAAGGAAATTAACTGCCTTGAGGGAGATGGACCTGAATGGTTAATGCACAATGGGCTTCTTTTTGGTTTCGACGAAGAGCGGGATTTAGTGATGGAGAGAAGGAATCAATCTACCGGTGCATGCCTGCCGTTCTCACTCCTTATCTATTTTTCTTTTTGGTTTTTCTCTTTTCTCTTTCTTTCCCTCCCACTCGTTTCTTTCTATTTGGTCTATCTTTTTAGATCCCTTATTACTCGATTATGGTTCCTCCCGTTGTTGTTATCCCCCTTTCTTGTTCACATCAAGGGTCTCTTTATAGTGTCTGCCGTGACTTGATTTTCTTGTTTTAACCCTTAACCACCTTTGTCTAGTTTGGGAGTACTTGCCGACCACCACTGGTCTGTTTGTGTGCCACCCTCTCATCATCAGACAAATAAGGGTATTTTGTTTGTTTGTCTGCCGTGGCACCCTTTCCTACCACGATCTGGGTTCTTTCTCTCTCCCTAGTGGTTCCAACTCAGCTTGCTTCTTTTAGGTAGTGTGTCATCCCGGTAAGACACTTCCCTTAAAAGAGCTTCAACCGGAACCTCAAAAATAGATTTTTCCCCTTTCCCCACCACCAAACCATGCCCTTCTACCTTTGACCTAAGGCATCACCATGTCCTGTATTGGCTGGGTACAAGTTGGTGGTGCCAGGGGCCATCTGCGTGCCTCCCTTCCATGTGTGTCCAAAATCTGCCTCCTGGTTATTCGTCTATCGTGGTCCGGAGGCTTGTCTGCTGTCCGTTTTCTTTGTCCTTTTATGCGAGTTGCTTTTCGATTTCCTGCTCCTCTCGGGCTGGGGCTTTATTTGGTCTTGGGCCTTTCATTTCTTTTGGCCCATTTCTTAATTGCCCTCATTTCCTGCCATATTATTCTATCATTCTTGCTATAATGACTCAATCTGTTTGGGCCTCTTTAGGCCAGCCGTTTACTCTTTCCTCTAGTGGCTTGGCGGGGCCATTGGTTTTCCTACTTATGGGCTCCAATGTCCCTTTTGTCTTTCTCTTGGGGATCCTTGGCCCATTTGCTTTCTTTGGGCTTCCTTGACCCTTTTACTAACTTTGCATTTCCATGGGCTTTTACTAACTTCATTGGGCTTCCCTGGCCCAATTACCTTATTCTCATCCTTGGGGTTTATGGGCCTGCCATTAACCCCTTACTTTCTTTGTTTGCACTACTTTGGGCCTACAAAGTGACCTATTCTCACTTTTCTATATATACTGCCTATGGGTATGCTATTTCTCTCTTTCCGGGCTTCTTTAAACCCATTTTCCTCTTTAAGACCCATTTGTTTATTTTATGGGTCTGTGATCCATTGTTTTTGCCGCTCGGGCCTAATGGTTTTGCCATCTATTTGCCAAACCTTTGCTGCCCTCATTGCTGGGCTTTCTTCTTTCTTCTTGGGTTCTCAAAAATGACCCTCAACATTTAGCCCCCCGAACATATGAAGCGTTTCTGCGGTTCATATGTGAATAAAAGACCTTCTTGTCCTTTCTGCTTCTCTTCTTTCTTTTCCTTCGCGGGCTTTTTTAAACAAAGGACCTTCCTTATATATATATATATATATATTTTTTTTTTCTTTTCCTGCTGCGAACGAGTTATCCCTTCAATTTCCTAGTTTAGCAATTATTTTAAAACGTAGCCGCCGTTTCATTAATTTCACCCCATTCTGATGGCTGACCCGTCGCCTTCCTTCATGTCGATATTAATGACTTGGGTATTTAACGAGGAGTCTCTTTGTGTTTTAAACATAAACTCCTTTTCCAAGAAACACATATTCTCTGTCTCTCTTTCTTAACTACCTTCTTCTTCTTAGACACCCATTTACTCCGATCGAGCCCTCATACTATGGCACCAAAGGTGAAAAGTCAAGGCTCCTCCCGCCGTAAAGGGAAGGAGGCGAAGTATTCTGAGTTGGAACACTCCATTGAGGTAGAAACACAGTGCGACGCCAACAGCGAATGTGCTCCTCTGATCAATCCATCGTACGACGTCCACCCTCATTTTCCAAAGGTTCCCGGTGACTATGCGCCACCGCCACGGGGCCGTGTGTGGCTCGCCCTTATTCGACGAAACCCTGATGTTTCTTGGGCCTCGTTGGCCTCCTCAATCCCCGATCTAGTCATTTGCTAAGGTATTTTGCTTCCTATGCCTATTCACTTGGAATTCGGGTCAAGTATCGCCATGGGATGGAGAGAATGGGTAGATAGTGAGCTTTCCGATGTGGGATTCATGAGGTCATTGCAGCGAGCCGGTGTTTTGAATGCCATTGTCTTATCTCGCTGCTTGTCCAACTTCCAGGACCTCTACAACCTTCGACACTTGGTTCGTCGGTGGTGTACTACCACCCACACTTTCTTCTTCTCTTGCGGCGAACTTACCGTTACCCTTGAAGACATGGCCAACCAGTTACTCTTGCCTATCCTTGGCGATGCTGATCCTACCACTCTAGAATTTTCTCCGGAGGAAGAGGCTATTGAGACCGAATTGAGGAAAAGGATGGCCGGGAATGCCAAGTCATGTCATCTTTGGGTTAGTTCTTCTTCTAAATTTTCTGTAGTTGCCCGCCACGCGGCTTTTGTTGCATTTTGGCTATGTAAATTTGTTTTTGGGTCCCACCCCCATTATGCCATAAAGCCCTTGTATTTCCATTTAGCCATCAAAATATCTACCGAGGTGAGCTTGCCGCTAGCCCCTATGTTCTTAGGGCATCTATATGTCCAATTAGACATCCTGCGAAGTGATGAGAGTCAAGCGGGATCCTGTCACATAGTTACCTCCTCTCATCCCACTGTACTATTCTGCGGCAGTTGTTATTCGAGCATTATGCCCAATATTTGGCAAAGTGTAGGCTCGCTCATTTTGCTAGAGAGAAGTACCAATCATGCCCGAAGGTAATTACTGATTTCTGCAGCAGATTTGAGTTCGATTTTCCACCGGCTTTCCGTTGGTCCGGTTTGAAGCCTATTGGTTATTCAGTTGTTGAGTCTTTTGATGAAGGTATTGGTTTTTCTTGGAGAGCTTACCGAAATTTGGGTGTGAATTATACATGCATAGATTCTACAATGGGTTTGTTTGCTGACATTGTTGGGACTACTACTTTCTTGGCTGGTTTTGACAAGATAGGGATCACCTGTTTGGCGACCACCAATGCCGGATGGCTGCCTTACTTAGGCGATAAAGGCATCGGGTTCGTTCATTATCCTGCTAACCGAGTAAGTAGACAGTTTGGGTTAGATCGGGATATTCTTGATGATATTTCCTTCCTTATGGAGTCTGATACCTTAGTTCGTCCCTTTCTACGACATAACGCCTTTGAATTCTAGAGGCGACATTTCGGTGCGATTCTTGTTCCTGGCTCGCTGAGGGAAGGCCTTTGCACTCCTCCCATGCACGGATATTGGCAAGCGGTGGTGACTTCGTTCGAGCAAGAGCTGGTGGGTAGCCATGGCTTCTCCCTTATTCCCTCTAATGGGCTCGGTATGGTTATTTTGGCTAATCCTCGATTGCTCCTGCCTTCCAAGTTCGTGTTAGCATATGCCGGGAAATAGAACTGGTCACCCATCTTTAAATAGGATGAGGAGAACAAAGGGTGGTATTGGCATATTGGCGATTATCCTCCCGTTAGGAGAAAAAGTTAAAAGTAACAAATATTTCTGCACCGAGCAAGAAAGGTCCGGCCAAGCCTAAGTCTGCCGATAAAGTCCAAGCCTATTACTCCGCAGCCGCCTACGGATGCTCCCCTTGCCAGCAGGACTTGAGGCAGCAAAAGGAAGACAACTCTTCATCCTGCGTTTGCCACTAAGCGGAGGGTAAGTCATCTTTAAAAAAAAAAAAAAAAAAAAAAAAAAAAAAAAAAAAACTCTTTGGCCTTTTCTTGTTGCCAACCTTGCTGACTTTTTTTTTTTTCTTTAACCTTGTTCTTTTATTCCCCTATTTTCTTTTTTTGCGGTCTAAGCGAGAAGGAGGACACGTCGACCATTCGTCCCATTCTACTTGATGAACTTGAGTCCGAGGGACATCTCTTTTCTTATCTTCCTTTTCTTTTCTTTACACGTGCTTCCTCTACCACATTTTTTTTGTTTGTTTGTCTCATTCAAGTAAAAATTCTTTTGGTCTTCACATATGTATATACTTTTTTTTTTTATTTAGGAGGAGCCCGAACCCCTTTCCATATATCGCCCTACTCCCGAAAAGCTCTCTGCCTCTATGAGTGTACCCAAGGAGGGCTTTTTTGACGAGGCCGATGTTGTATTTGTGACTCTGCTCCTTCCTCGCCACCGTGCATGAAGTTCTTGCCAAAACTCCTACCCCTCCCACCGAGCCGGTACCCGGAGAAGAGGGTACTCATCTTGAGGGGTTAGTGAGACCACACCTATTCCTACCGAAGCACTTAATCCTCCGAAAAGATTCATTTCTCCTGCTATTGTTCGGACCAAGGCTGCTTCCCCTGTTTTGCCCCTTGTCATCTCCACGAGTGACCCCTTCGCAGCTCTATCCTAGGCTATGAAGGACGGTTCTTCTCTGGTGGTTACTCCTTCCTCCATTCCCAATTTTGCTACACATGGGCTTGACACGGACTTATCCTCCGAGGGGTTCGATGACATTCTTGAGAATCCCGACGATGCACCCGTCCTGAAGAAGAGAATTTCAAATTCTAATAAAGAGGAAAGTGCTCCACCCGAGCCTGAATTTATGGATATGTGTCTTCCCTCCTTTTCTGCTAAGTTCACTTTTTTTCTTCTTTTGTTTCCTCTTCCTTGTACATATGTATTTGCGTTACTCTTTGCTTCCTTTCATTTGTATGCCTATCTCCCCGTTTGAAGAGACTTTTGAGGGGTTAGGAATTGCAACAGACGTAGGGATGCCCGCTCCTGCCATACCCATAGCACCCATTCCTGCCGTACCTTCTGCACCTATTTCTTCCGTTCCTATAGTGCCATTTACTGCCGTTCCCACAGCGCCTATTTATGCCGTTCCCACAACCCCCATTCCTGCTGGCCTTGGTAAGTTCCCTTTCCCCTTTATCTTCCCCATCATTTTTCTTTGTGAATCTGTTCTCTCTAGATCATGGCTTCTCTTTTTGCCTTGTGCTTTCTTAATAGGTCCACTTCCCACTGCCCCTTCCTAGTTTGAGGTGGGCAACGGTTCTACCACCATTCCGGACCCTGCGAATGAAGCTGCATCCTTTTTCACCCACTTTGATCAGCTGAGGTTAATGACCTTGGCCCTACTGACTTCCGGGCTTCCGGGGCCTCCTTACATGGATTTCATGGCTTTTGATTCCCGAGGATTGTGTTTCTCACTTGGTGATGGTCCATAGCGAGTTTGGTGATTTTATGCAAGGGTTCCGTCTTGGACGTTCGTTAGGGAGCAATTTTTGAAGATGTTGAGGGGCGTGATGAATGACATCGAGCATAACCGTTAACACCGTCTCCCGAGAGGATCTTGCGGTGGAGGGCCGCGATTCGGGAGCTTGTTAGTGTGGGTTTTATTTGTGGAGTTCATTCTGGATCATCTTCGTGAGGTTACCTAAGCCTATTTTATGAGAAGAGTTCAGCCAGCTGTTGATGCTATTGATGCTCGGATCGAGATACTGTAGAAGGAGGCGGTAGATTTGGAGGGCCGTCGCGAGCGCCTTCTTTCTAGCATTGGTGGGCCTAGCTGTTTTGGAGATCAGACTCTCATTTCCGGACTCCATTGATGATGATGCGTTTTCCTTATTTTTCTTTTTTGTTTTCCTTCTCTTATTACTTTATCCAGGACACTTATATGTTTCCTATAACACTCATTTGGCGTGTGTTTGCCACAGTTTGAGTTTGTAATCATGATGCTACACTTTGCTACTACTTTTACTATAGCTATGACATAGGGTGTTAATACTTCGTACTTTTTCATTACTTTTGAAAGCACGTTACAATTCTGCCTTGTGACATAGTCACTTGAAAGAAGGAAAAGGTAAAGGAAACATAAAAGTTTTTAACAAAACAAAGGAAAAGGACAACCACATAACTTTTCTTCCTAGGCATAATAACGTTTCACCACTTCCCATTGATGGGATCCATTAAGTCCCCGCCATCCACTTAAGTCAAACAAGAACATCCACTTTGATGCGCTTCCCTTATCACAAGGGGTCCTTCCCATTTTGGTGCAAACTTAGATGGTCTGTCATGCCTCGCCGACATAGTCTGCTACTACTTTTAACACAAGTTGTCCTTCTCGCGAACACTCTCTCTTTGGTCATCCCGCCATAGGCTTCAGTCATCTTTTGTCTCAGATGTGTGGCTGCGCTCTTGGGCTTTTTCTCTCTTCTCATCAAGTCCTTCTAGATCTTCACACCTTTCTACCGCAAAGAATTCTCCTTCCTTTTCTTTTTCTTGCATCCGCATGACTCTCAAGGACGGAGTCATTATTTCTGCTAGGCTTACTACCTCGATTCCGTAGACTAAGGAAAAAGGTGAGAAGCCCGTGGCTGACTTTGGTGAATTTCTATAAGCCCAAAGGGCGTTTAGCAAAAGGTCACCTATCCTCCCGTATACTCTTGGCTCATTTTACTGATCATTTTTATGAGAGTCATGTTTGTTGCCTCTGCTTGCCCATTCCCTTGAGGGTAATAAGGCGATGATCGGTGGTGCTTGACTTGGTAGAACTCTAGCATCTTCCTTACATCACTGTTGACAAATGGTGTGCCATTGTCACTAATAATCTCGTAGCGCACCCCAAACCTTACAATTATATTCTCCTTGATGAAGTTCGCCACTGCTCCTCCTGTGGCTTTTTGGAGTGGTACTGCCTTTACCTTCCCTACTCCTTCCAAGTTCATCTTGATGTGATTTGAAGAGGAAATTGCCACAAGATTGAGATAGATATGTTTGAATTTTCATTTTTAAAAAAAAAGTAATGCAATAAGACCTCGTCATGTTCATCCTTACTAACATCCCATACAAAAAATGAAATCTTTTTTATGGTCCGGATTTGTAAAATACTCTGTAACCACTAGTATCCGTATGTATTCATGCGATGGTGGGTTAACTAGTCCCACTAAGTCAAGCCCCCAAGTGTGGAAGGGCCACGGGATGACCATGCTATGTAAATTTTGTGGATGGGTGTGAATCAAGTTGGCTTGTACTTGGCAAATCGTAGCACTTTTTCATAAATTCTGCTTTATCTCTTTTCATGGTAGGCCAATAGTAACCCATCTGCAGCAGCATCATCAGTAAAGCTTTTTCTTCCCTTGGTGTTCCCTACACTCTCTGAATGTACCTCTTTTATCATTTCTTTTGCTTCTTCAGGGCCCAAACACCTTAAGGGGTCCCCATCGTACCCTTTTTGAAAAGGACCATATTATGCAAAAAGAAACATGTTGCCAACCTCTTAAACTTGTATCTTTCACTATGCTTTTGTGGCGGGATGCCTTCATTAAGTATTGTACGAATGGGCTTCTCCGGTCCTCACCGATGAATACAACATAACTTTCCTCTCTCTCACAAGCGAGCTGGTAGGTCCCACACTGGTTTTGGACTTGGTCTGCATCTTTACCCATACTTGGCTAGTAGAAGCTTGCCCTTTGAAGTCTGCGGTAAAGGTTGACCTCCCCACGGGACCCGCAAGTCTTGTCGTGTACTTCTTTCAATTTTCTCTAGTCCTCCTCCCGCCCCACGCATTTGGACAAGACCTTACCTGCATCTGCGATACAACTCCTCTCTCACCAGGGAGTAATCTTTTAGTATTTTTAATTATGCGGCGTCTTCTCCCCTCATCAAGACTTCCTTTATGGGGATCGCCAATCCCCTTCACACTTTGTTCCTCTCGAAACCTTTCTTTCAACACCTCAATGATGGATTCTTCCCTTTTGCTGACTTCTATCCTGGTGCTATCCCCTTTGAAAATTATTTGTGACCCCAATACGGCTAATGCGTCCACAAACCGGTTTTCATTCCTTGGAGCATGCTCTATTTCGAAAGTTGAAAATTTTTCTTCCATCCTCTAGGTCATTGCTCTGTATAGGGTTAGGCTGGGCTCCTTTAAGGAGAAGCTTCCCTTGGTCCGGCGGATGACTAGGTTCGAATCTCCCAATACTCTTAAATGTTTGACTCCCATTTCGAGAGCCATGGCTAGCTCGGTTAGGTAGGCTTCGTATTCTGTCGTGTTGTTTGAACAGGGGATTTCTAGTTTGAACGATAGTGCCATTGTCTTGTCTTCTCCATGATACAAAACTACTCTCATTCCTCCGGACCGGGTAGTAGAAAACCCATTAAATTTCATTACCATTGTTCTCGACCTCTTACGCCATGGCTACTTCCCCTAGAACTTCATCGTTTAGTGGGAATTCTTCCTCTCCTGAAATCGTGCCAATAGATCCGCTATAGCTTGGCTTTTCACCGCCCTAGGTGTCCCTATTCTTAAGTCATACTGTGACAATTGTAACAACCACCGGGATATTCTGCCAGAGAGGGTCGGTTGCTGTAACAAAGCTTTGATAGCATGGGATTTGGTCATCAGCCATACTTCGTAGGCCAAGAAATAATAGCGCAACCTCTGTGAAGCCTACACAATAGCCAAGCACGCCTTTTCCGCCTTTGGATAACGAGTTTCTGCATCTTTTAAGATGCGGCTGATGTTACACTGTTTGCTCGATGCCACCTCCATCCTCTTCGATGACCAATGCACCAATGGCATATAAGTTGGTGGCCAAGTAAAGTAGCAATGGTTTTTTGTGGATAGGGGCCTGCATCATGGGAAGGTTCATCATTATCTGCTGTAACCTCCTGAAGGCCGTCTGCGGTGTTTCCCCCCACTTAAAACTTTGCCTCTTCTTGAGCAGCTTGGAGAAAGCAAAAGTGATTGAGGCCAACCCAAAGATGAATCTTCGGATATATGAGACTTTTCCTATGAAACTCTTTAACTCCTTATTGTGATCGGAGGCCTCATAGTTGCTATGGTCGTGGTTTTGGCCAGGTCCACATCTATTCCCCTGCTATGAACCAGGAAACCCAAGAATTTCCAAAAGGACACCCTAAATGCACACTTGAGGCGGTTCATTCTTAACTTAAAGGCTCTGCATCTTTCGAATACCCTTTTCCACACACAGAAGTGCTCTTCTCTCCTTTTTGATTTAACCACTATATCATCCACATAGTCCTCTAGTTCCCGATGCATCATGTCGTAAAATACGGCCGTCATTGTTCGTTGATAAGTTGTACCCGCGTTTTTTAACCCGAAGGGCATCATAGTGTAGTAGAAATTGCCTATAGGTGTTCTGAAAGCAATTTTCTTCGCATCCTTTGGTGCCATCCTGATCTGATTGTATCCATTTGAACCCATCCATGAATGAAAACATGGCGCTTCCTGTTGCAGAATCTATTAATAAATCCATGTTTGGTAGTGGGAATTCGTCCTTTGGAAAGGCTTTGTTAAGATTTCTGAAATCTACACAACATCTTATCTGATCGTTCTTCTTCTTTACTAGTACTATGTTGGATAGCCAGCGAGGGTGTTGAATAGGTTTGATGAATCCTACGGCCAGCAATTTCTGTACTTCTTTGACTATCTGCCCTTCTATCTCTGTGTGAAATATCCTGGCAGGCTGGGCCACCGGCTTAGCCTCTGGGTATACTTTCAATGGATGTGCAACTAGCCCAGGGTCCAATCCTAGCATTTCACTGTAATCCCATGCAAAGACATCTTTGAATTCTTTCAACAGTAGTATCGGCTCCGATTTATCTTTTTTTGCCGGACTTACACTAATTGAGATAGGCCTTGGTTCTTGTGAACCAAACTCTAGGTCAACTTCTTCCAATTCTTCTTCCGCCACAACCTATGCATCCTTTTCTGTCACAACTTCCCCATCTTCCTCTTTTCCTAAACTTTCTTGAGCGACACAACACGCCAAATTCTCGTGTTGCCATTCTTGGGTGGGGCACGCTTGCATCTCACTCATGGGCCCCGCGCCTTCACAATTTGTACACAATCTTGCCATCAGGGTCTCGGACCACGACGCATTGGGGTGTGTTATCCGATTCTGTGATAGACGCTTCTTTTCTCTTCTTCTTTCGTGCTAACAACTCTCTTAGATCGGGTTACGGGTCACTTTGGACGTCTTACCACTTAGATATGAAGGTACCTCGTGGCTTTGATACTCGAGTTTTCCCGGATGAAGCTCATTGGTCGTAGAACATGGTTTCCACTAGGTGAGCCTCTGCTTGCTCGAATGGCGAGGGGTTTGCGGCTATACGTATCATCCTGCCATTCGAGTGTTCCTTTCACACACTAGCGATAAGTGGGACGAAACCAATTGGTGTTTGTGCAACCGGGGTCTTCCCAAAAGCACATGATAGGATACTGTTTTTACCACATGAAAACGAGCTAAAGAAGCTATAGGGCCTACTTTCAACCACAAATGGATGTGGCCCGCAGTGTACTCGCCTCTTCCGCCGTACCCTATTACTTCCATTGGGCATCCTTGGATCTTTCTTTAAAAATTCCTGCCGCTTGTAAGGTGCTCAACGGAATGAGGTTTACGGAAGCGCCTGTATCTACCAAGGCCCTCTTGATGGGGATTTGATTTATGGATGCTGCCAAATAGAAGGGCCTTCAGTAATCTGGGTATCCCACTTTCATATTTTCATTGCTAAAAGTGATCTCGGTTGATTCCTATAAGAGGGCTCTGTTATCGGGGATTTCTGGCGATAGACATTCTACTCTCGCCTCGGAGGCGATGCTCACCAAAGCTTCTATGGCTATCTTTCTCTCCTTTGCTGTGAGCCTCAACTGGTCGAACAAGTTTTTGAATTTGGCGCTTTGTTGTAAGGTGGTAATTGCTGCGGCAGGCAGGGTCGGGTTCTCCTCCTCCTCCTCCTCGGGTGCTGCACATATTACTCTCGCCGCTACACCCTTCCCCTTGTGATTCGGGAGTGGGTTTCTTTGGACCTCCCGCTAGGTCAACTCCGAGTCCCTTCTTTAATCCTACGGTGCACCAATCTGCGGGCGCCCAAAGATTCTACGAAGAGGGTGTTGTACATAGTTGTACAGGCGGCGAGGAGGTCTCTCTCTCTCTTCCTCCATGGGTTCTCTAGAAACCTGGTTGGGTTTAAAGATTCCGTTTGCTATCCATTTATCCAATAGCACATCCAGTTCCTTTGGGGTACATTGTATGGGCGAGGGTGTATCATATTCCCTCCCTTTGATCTTCATTCTCCGCTCTCCAATGGACACCGCCATAGCCTGCAGGGCATTTCTTTTGTCTGAGCTTGGTTTCTGATGGGTCGTCTTCCTGGCTTTCTGCAACAACTGTACAAACTGGGAAATTTCTAGATTTTCTAGGACTGCTCTGTATTCCCGCATCATGTTAGTCATACACATTTCTACTAAGGTTCTTTCTTTACAATGGTCATAGCAGTCAAGTGCTATGTCCCTCAACCTCTTGACGTATTCCATCAAATCTTCGTCATTCCTTTACTTGGTCGCTTGTAAGGTTGCAAGCGTTACCGTTTCTTCTCTGTGGAAGTACTTAATGCAAAATACATCCACCATGTCATCCCAAGTTGGGATCGATCCTGATTTTAGGCCGATGTACCAGGTGTATGCCCGGTCACACAATGACTTTGAAAATTATCGAAGATATAAGTCTTCGTCTACGGCATAAGGACCGAGGGTGTCAATAAACTTGCTTACGTGCTCAACCGCACTTCCCTTCCTGCCATCGTATTGCGCAAAGGTCTTGAGTTCATACCTCTCGGGGTATGGTTTGCTGAGTACCTTCAATGGGTAAGGAGGCCTTCGTGTGTAGAACCTCTCCTTAGGTGTTCTGGCTCTCTCTTGTTCCAGGAAAGCCACTACTTTAGCCATAGTAATGAAACGTTGTTCTGCATTCCGTGAGACACCTCCTGCTAGTGTCTCTTCTCTATCTGCCGCATGCTCTGGGTCATGCTGGCTACCTTTCTCTTTCGTCTTGTCTGCTTTTAGTTGGCGGATTTCTTCCATCATTTGTTGCTTTGCGAGTCTTTGCTATGACTGCAATACTTCAATGAAAGTATTGACATTGTCCGTGGGAATTCTTGGCTGTGGCTGAGGATCAGCCCCTATTCTCATGGCACCCTCCATTTGGTTAGGCTGTTGTTGATGAGGCGTTGTTGGCCTGGACTCTTGCTGCGAGGGCACAACACTTATATATCGTGTCGTTCTGTACTTTGGTGGCATTGTTTGTGAGGGATTCTATGCTTTTACCCCTATCTGCTTCCCAACTCCCCAATGGAGTCGCCAATTGTAAATTGGTGGGCTGTGCTAGTAGTGTTGGGCTGCTTGCTGCTACACTAAGCTCAAGTTTTCTGGACAAGGGAGTTAGGACCAGTCCAACCGCAACTCGACTTAATCCGGCTTATGTGCAAACTATGCCCGGTTTGCCAGAAACGTGCTTGCGGCGGCGAGAGTGTTTGCATAAGTTGTGGCATAAAAACATAATAACAAAATAAAATATCTAGCTACTTAGTAGGAAATGACCAAATGACCCCAAGCACAATCATAGTAATAACAATTACTTTTACAAAGAAAAGAAAGAACAAAAGGGAGAAAATAGTAATATATATATATATATATATATATATATATGAGTTAATCGAAATAAAAGAGATCGCTTTAAATTCGATCTGCAGGAGCAAAACCAGAGAGGAACGAACATTCCTTCTCGGCCAGCTTAATCTCCCAGGAAAGTCCTGCCGTGGAAATTAACTACCTTGAAGGAAACGAACCTGAATGGTTGATGCGCGCAATGGGCTTCTTTTTGATTTTAACGGAGAGCAGGATTTAGTGAAGGAGAGAGGGAATCAATCTACCGGTGCATGCCCGCCATTCTCACTCCCTATCTATTTTTCTTTTTGGTTTTTCTCTTTTCTTTTTCTTTTCCTCCCACTCGTTTCTTTCTAATTCTTGGTCTATCTTTTCAGATCCCCTATTCCTCGATTATGGTTCCTCCCATTGTTGTTATCCCCCCTTCACTGTTCACGGCAAGGATCTCTTTATAGTGTCTGCCGTGACTCGATTTTACTTGTTTTAACCCTTAACCACCTTTGTCCAGTGCGGGAGTACTTGCCGACCACCACCAAGTCTGTTTGTGTGCCACCCTCCCATCACCAGAAAAATAAGGGTATTTTGTTTGTTTGTCCGCCGTGGCACCCTTTCCTGCCATGGTCCGGGTTCTTTCTCTCTCCCTATCCCTCATGGCATGCACCTAGTGGTTCCAACTCAGCTTGCTTCTTTTGGGTAGTGTGTCATCCCAACAGGACACTTCCCTCAAAAGAGCCTCAAATTTAACCTCAAAAATAGATTTTTCTCCTCTCCCCACCACCAAACCATGCCCTCCTACCTTTGACCCAAGGCCTCACTATGTCCTATATTGGCTGGGTACAAGCTGGTGGTGTCCGGGCCTTGCGCGTGCCTCCCTTCCATGTGTGTCCAAAATTTGTCTACGGGTCATTCGTCTGTCGTGGTCCGGAGGCTTGCCCGCCATCCGTTTTCTTTGTCCTTTTATGCGAGCTGCTTTTCAATTTCCCACTCCTTTCGTGAGCTGGGCTTTATTTGGTCTTGGGCCTTTCATTTCTTTTGGCCCATTTCTTAATTGCCCTAATTTCCAGCCATATTATTATGTCATTCCCGCTGTAATGACTCAATCCCGCTAGGCTTCTTTAGGCCAGCCATTTACTCTTTCCCCTAGTGGCTTGGCAAGACCATTGGTTTTTTTACTTATGGGCTCCAGTGTCCCTTTTGTCTTTCTCTTAGGCATCCTTGGCCCATTTGCTTTCTTTGGGCTTCCTTGACCCTTTTACTAACTCTGCATTCTCACGGGCTTTTACTAACTTCATTGGACTTCCCTGGCCCAATTACCTTATTCTCATCCTTGGGGGTTTATGGGCCTGCCATTAATCCCTTCCTTTCTTTGTTTGCACTACTTTGGGCCTGCAATGGCCTATCCTCACTTTTCTATATATACTGCCCATGGGTATGCTATTTCTCTCTTTTCGGGTTTCTTTTAGCCTATTTTCATCTTTAAGGCCCATTTGTTTATTTTATGGGCCTGTGATCCATTGTTCCTGCCACTCGGGCCTAATGGTTTTGCCATCTATTTGCCAAACCTTTGCTGCCCTCGTTGCTAGGCTTTCTTCTTTCTTCTTAGGTTCTCAAAAATGACTCCCAACACCACTTATCCATTTTAATATTCTTATTTTAGCTACACTAGTTTTATGAATATTAAAGATCTAAAGAACAATTCATTTGTGACATATAAACTTTATTTCGTAATAAATGATTAAATGAGTAATTTATTTAACAAGAGTATAATTTATATTAACCATGATATTCACCTTAATCATGGAAATGGAGACTTTTGATTGATATGTTGATGTATTAGAATACATTGAACTAGACCGATTTGATTTGTTGTTCTACAAATTGTCGTCACTTGAATAATTAAACTCACAACTACTAAGAGCATACATAGATGATTAACTTGAGGATGGTGGATTCAAATGTGATATGTAGGTTAAATCCTTAAAAAGTCAAGTAATTACATGTATTGTTATGGGAACATTATTTCTTAAGATGGAATCCATAATCACAATAAGAAATAAGACACTTGCCATCAAATAATATGACTATTAGAATATTATTTGTTGACTTTTTATTTTTTTTTATTTTTTTGTATACTTCTCCATAACATGGGAATTAAAATTACCAAGATTAACATTTGTTGGAATAAATATACCACAATTTTAAGGGCCTGACTCTAATATAATTTATAATTAATGGTACACATTTGTTGTGTTGCAACTTGGATGTACAGTTTGTACTTGCATATATAATAACATGCTTTTTAATCTCTGTACAGCTGTGACCAAGATATGAAGATCATCCAACAAAGGATACGCAACAAGAAAGAGTTATGCTAGTGCCACAGAAAGTGGCACAATTTGTGCCACAACTTGCCCACGTGGCGAGTTGTGAGTGGTAAAGAAGTAACCCCATATGGACCCATTATTACCTCTCTACCACTCACAACTCACCACGTAGGCGAGTTGTGGTACAAGCATTATTCAACAAGAAATTGAACAAATTGATGGTGAATTTCTAGGGTGGACTGATGAAAACTCATCGTGATTAAAATTAAATTAAAGCATACATTATTATTAGCATCAATCGGGATGGCTTGGCTCCTGTAGATCGTTTTCCATCTTGTCCTTTTTCTTTTTTTCTTTTTCTTTTGCCTTTTGTTTTGTATGAATGCTTAATTATTAATATCATACCAAAATAAATTCATAAATCCTCTCTTCATCTATAATACAACTCTTTTCATTAAGATTACTCTTCCCTTGTCAAGCCGAACCCACACACCGTGATCCCCAGGTCTCCTATTGCACCATATGAAAGGAAATCCATTAAAACCCAAGTCCTTTAACCTACAAAAATCCAAGGCATCTCTAAAACTTTGCATCTAGTGCTCGGGCCGATCCAAACCCCCTTGTTTCTCTTCTACCAAAACTATTTCATTAAAATCCCCCATAGCTACCCATGGATAGTTACCTTAGTAACTCAATGCTCTGAGTAAAGACCAGGAATTTTCTAGGTCAAGGTGTCAAAATCTCCATAGAAACCCGTGAACTGCCAAGCGTCATCCACTCCATGGTTTATAAACACATCAATTCGATAATTAGAATATGTATTAACATCCAAATTAATCTCCTCACTCCACAACAATGCTAAACCTGCCCCTCTGTTAATATGTGGAACCACAAAAATATTAGTAAACTACATTTTACACCCTATTCTTTCCATCAAAGTTTTCTCAATTTTGGTTTCAATTAAGAAAACAATTTTGGGATCTTTATTGCTAACCAAAGCAATTAGTTCATCTTCTGTCTGAGGGTTCTCAAGCCCTCAACAATTCCAACTTAAGCAACCCATTGGTCATGGTGGTGCTGGGGACCAGTCACCACCTAAAAATTTTCCTTATCCTCTTCCTCACAAATATCCATACACTGCCTCTTACCACCTTGTTCATCATCTGATTCAATTCTAGGCCTACGGTCTGAATCCATGTGTTGAGGGGCTGCTTGGTTTTTTGTGTTGAGTACATGAGTAAGCTTGTTCCACTTCTTCGCCAACTTTATGGGGGGTCAGGGGATGGGTCTTGTTTGTGCAATCACCTAATGGGATGGAGGGAGGGTTAGCTGTATGTGAACCCACGTCGGTCCCACAGAAATTCTGCCTAGAACTTTTCTTCCTACTTGGTACCGATTCAGTGCTACTACCTCATTATTCAACTTCAAACCCTCGATATCCCTCATCATCATTTCAGCACCTACACCCTTCGCATTTCCACCAACCTTCAGAACCTGGGACATTATCTCCTCGGACTGCCTAGGGAATGAATCAACTTTGCTCCCAGTTTCCTCCACCATGGAGCTTGTGCACAAGCCACTCCAGATATAACTGTAACAGACTTCCTAACCACTTATGCCGAATCAGCCCAAAGCCACTCTCCAAATTGTTGATCCTCCTTCCTTAAACTACCCTTACCCTAGAGCCACAACTCACACTCCCTTTCTCCATGTGTAACCCAGCCACATTAGTAACAAAAATTGGGGAGGCATTCATATTTGAACCCCACCCATCCCACTTGCTTACCCTCCGCCCAAAGTTTACAACATCGTGGTAAGGGTTTCAATATATCAATGGAAACCCTCACCCTAAGGGATCTCATTACCAACACCGTCATCCTCTAGATCAGCAACCTCAAGACCCTCCCAATAGTGTTGCCCACAAATTCACCTGTGGCTTGAGTGAGGGACCTCCCGGGGACATTATGAATCCGAACCCAAAATATAGCCCTATTAAACTCCAACAATGGCACTATTTCAATCTGTGCAGCATGTTCAAACACCACCATATGCTTGTCGTACATCCACAGCTCCAAATCCAGAACTCGCTCAAGATCAAGACCGTCCTCAAAATAAAATACCAAAATATTGTTGCTGCGGTCTTGAATCCTTAATTCACCAGTCAGCTTCCATAAAGGTTTGAAAGTACGACCCACTGCCTCCACATTCAAAACTCATTTGGTGAAGAAACGACCAGCTAACCAATGGATAACCAAGAATGTTTATGAAAAAAAAAAAATAATAATAAAATAAAAAATGGGCAAGACTATTTTCAATTGGGCTAAACTTTTTGTTTGTTTGTTTAGACCCCAATATTTACTTAGGTTAATTAAGAGATCTAGGTTAAACACATGCAAACATATTACTTTAGTGCAGAAAAAATAAAGAAGACAAGAATATGATCACCCAAGAAAATCAATGAAACCAACCGTATCAAGGTAAAAACTTGGGGAGGATTTGACCTAACTATCCTCAAGGTAAACAAATCTACTATGATAGAATGGAAGATTACAATAGATTTTCTCCCTAAAATCTAAAACTACCTCTTGTAGAACTTACTTACACGACCACGTGCGTTCCCGAATCCACGGACTCTTCTATCTTAGATTTGCTGAACACAAACACCCACGTTTGTGACTTTGAGATCCCACTCAAAGGTTTAGCAACACAAACTCTCTAGTTTGTGACTCCAAGACCACCCTTGAAGGTTTAAATCATCACCTATATATGATCTTGTTGCAAAGAACTTTAGATCTACCGGTTCTAATAATCTATAGGTGAAATTTCAGTAGTGACTTTGAAAAGAGAATGCACACTACCTTTTAGATCTCAAAAGACCACCTCCAAAGTCTTCCAAGAACCTCTAAAATGTAATTAGAGTTTCTTTTATATACTAGAAGTGTTTCACTTAAAACCCAAAACGTTTAAGCAAAGTTTGGGCTGAAATAGAATTCAGTAAAAAATTTATGTCTATGACTTTCGATCGGTCGAACTTATTTCTCGATTAGTCGAACTCTTTAGAAATTGAATTCTCCTTTCTGCAATTTGAATGTTCTTGTATTCTGACTTGTAACACCTTGAGCAATGTCTAATAAATCTTATAAACTCTAAGATCTATATCTAGACAAGTTTGTGCTCACGGTTTGCCAATTATTCTAAACTTTTAAAACCTAACACTTTCTTTTAGAGATTCTTTGGGAGGGCTTGTGGATTTCAGAAAAAGTGGGCCAAGATTGATGGTTCAATTGGGTTATGAGAGTCTTTAGGTTATGGAATGTTAATAATTTTGGATGGAGGTTACTTTGTTGAAAATAGAGGGGGCATGAAACAGCCAATTATGTGAGTTTGGGCTTTTGCTTTATTTACTATCTCCTCAAGAAGAGGTCATTCAGAATTCAAAAGTATATGGGAAATTTGGTGGGTATTAGAGTATTCACACCAGTCTCCTCGTATTTTTAGGTGAACTAACCCAAAAAACTCTAATTTTTCCAGTTTAGCTAGGATGTGTATGCACATGTATCAAACTCTATACTCTATTTTTTACTACATTTTTTTTTTTTTTTGAGAAACAAACACACACATACACACAAGGGAGAGGGAAAGGGGTTCTGATATAAAGACACGCCACAACTCCACTCAAAAGCCATAGTAAATTTTAAGAGAGGGTGGGGCAAGTTATACTACACACAACACACTCTATTAAGCAATGTGGGACAATTACCCATTCTTTTTTTTTTTTTTTGAGAAACAAACATACACATACACACAAGGGAGAGGGAAAAGGGTTCTAAAATAAAGGCACATCACAACTCCACTCAAAAGCCATGGTAACTTTTAAGGAGGGTGGGGCAAGTTATACTACACACAACACACTCTCTTAAATATTAGTGAAAAAGAAAGTCTAAATATACAACAAAAGACTATATATTTTTAAGAACGTAATGTACCATTTTGTGAAACTACATATTTTTACCATAATGTACCATAAGAACAAAAGACTATATATATATATATATATATATATATATATATATATATATATATATATTTTTTTATTCGACTTTAGCTACAACTCAATGGTTGTGAAATAATGTACCATTTTGTTGTGTATTCACAACACTCCTAGTCAAATTGTCAAAAAGTGAACAAATTTTATGGCTCCAATAAATGTTATTGTTCATTTGTCATAAAATTATTATCAAAACCACACATCATGATGGTAAGCAACTATTTTTAACACTATGTGTTAAAAACTATATGAGAGAACATAACATTAAAAAAAATAATAATAAGAGAGAGATAGAGAAGAAGAAGTAGGGTAGAAAAGATTGATTTTATTGGAGTAACGAGATTCAATGACTAGCTCCTTCCTCAAGCGAGGTAAAACTCAGTGTTAAATTTTTTTGGTAGTTTGTTGAGACCGATGCGTAGACTTTTTATGGGTTTTTAGCTATATTTTTAACCTCAACCTAGTTAATTGAGACTAATGTGAATGCTCTTATTAATTATTATCTAATTGGAACTTTTGGTTGAGATCCCTCGTTTGCTACCAAGGACATGAGTGGTATGATGGTAGGGTTTAGGAATCTCCACATTTAGTTAAGTTTATGAATGCAACTTTTGTTACAACTCTAAAGTGGTTAACTATGAGTGGTATAGAAAAAGTAACAATTTTTGCTTGATTTCACCTATAATTTGCTGACTCTTTTCAAGAAATTGTTGATTCTCATCATGAACCTCTTTACGAATCTCAAGGAACTCAGCCCTAGTGAGGATCGAGTTGTTGACGTCGTTACCGCCATCATTATTGTGGTGGTCATTATCTCGCCGGTTAGCTATCGGACCAGAGTATGTCAAGGCTTTGATACCAACTGATATTGTAGAAGCCTCAAGAAAGCACACATGATGCTCTCTTTGATGGACAGAAACTAAACTATTAGTTTCTAGGTAGTAAACCTCGAATCCATAAGGTGATAGATTTGGAATTCACCAGAGAAAACAATAAACAAAGTCTGTATTTTTATTAATCTAAAAAATTGAATTTCCGTTGAAAGCTACAATGTGTTTAAATAGTAAAAATAAAACTTAAAATGGCTAGAAACCCTAAAGTGGCTACGAAAACATATAAAACCCTAATTTGACTAAACAACATTAAAAGTACCTAAAACAAGGAAATAAATCACCTAAACCTAAAATAGCAAAAATTAAATAAAATATTAAAATTAGAGAAACCGTGTCCTACATCACTAGAAATTAGTAACCGATAGGGGTGGCAATTAGGTGTGTTTTGAATCGGGTCATAAATGGGTCAATTACATCTTCTTTTATCTTTATCTAATTATCTCAAAAATTTAGTAGCTGCCATGTAAAAATAAAATAAAATAAATAAAAACCTATAGCCCTTCATAATCACTCTGAAAAATAAAAAAATAGAGGTCAGAGCTTCTAATTACATCAAACAAAGAAGAAGAAAAGGAGTTTTCCTTTCTCTACCAACAACTCACAAGTGAGTCTTTAACCTCTGCTCTCTCTCATCATTCAGATTTCTTAATCTCCAGTCTTTCTTATATGTTTATAAAGTTTTTAGCTTTTAGTGCTGTACAATTTGCTTAGAGAGTTGGACAATTGCTCCAAATCTAATAGAATGGAGTCACCACATGTATGGTTTTTAACAATAACTCCCCAGGATAAAAATCATGACTTTTTAAACTATTATGTATTTGTTATTAAATAAATATATATTATACAACATATAAATATAATAATATATTATTAAATTGATAAAAATATATAACATATCTTATAAATAAATATTATGATTTTAATTAGTTATTTGATTTCATTTTTTTATGCATTTCATGACCTGCTGAGACTTAGCTTTTTTTTCTTAAATAAAATGAGTAACAACTTAATCCATACTTATCTTTAGCTTTGAATATGTGCATGTGAGTCTTGAATTTTATGAATATATACTAATTTCTTCAAATTTTGGTGAAAGTCATTCTTTTTTCCTCAGATAATATATTGCTTACTTTAGAAAGACTATGATTAATTTATAAAATGTTTTGTCCAAAAAAAAAAACTAAAATGTTAGTTTTGTGGGACACTAAAAAATACAATGAACAATTTTGAAAGCCTAATAGAACTACTTGGCACACCTAACAACTATTCTTGGACTATAACCATTATCCTCACACTAATTAACCATCAACAATTAAGTTGGGAGCAAGTGTTTTTTTTTTTTGGTAGTTTGTTGAGACCGATGCGTAGATTTTTTTGGGTTTTTAGCTAGATTTTTAATCTCAAGCTATTTTATTGAGACTGATGTGAATGGTCTTATTAATTATTATCTAATTGGAACTTTTGAATGGGGATCCCTAGTTTGCTACCAGGGACATGAGTGGTATGATGGTAAGATTTAGGAACCTCCACATTTAGTTAAGTTTAAGAATGCAACTTTTGTTATAACTCTAAAGTGGTTGACTGTGAATGATGTCAAAAAAATAATAAGTTCATATAAAAGTAATTGTTCATCACTCACAATCAATCATTTTTAATAAAACTTTGCTCGATAAATAGATATGGAGATATGGGATTTAACAGGAGAAATTTTGGCATGGTGCCATGAAGGCTAAATATAAGGAGCAGTAGGGGTGATTGGTCTAAGATGTTAGTGAGAAGACCTCATGGTTGTTGTAGTATGTGGAAAGGCAATTTAGCTGGTTGGAAAAGATTTCATAATTTCATATTGATTAGGTGGGAAATAGCAATAGTGAAATATTTTGGCATAATGTGTGATGTGAAGATCAATCTTTGCAGGTTGTGTTTCCAAACTAATACTCCATTGCAGTGGAGAAGGTTGCATCATTGCATTTGTTGATTATGTTTGAAGAGGATGGTAGAAGCAAAGCGAATGTTGGAATCATAGATTCCCCAGGGATTTCCATGATTGGGAGCTAGGAATGAAGTAGTTGATGGACTTACTATACTCCAGGCTGATGGTAAAATGGAATGAAGATTGTCTACTTTTGGACTTCAATGGGAAAGGGGAGTTTAGTGTGCTCGTGACGCACACCTAACTCCATCTTCCCTTTGGAAAGGTGTTTAGGTCGGGGTAGTAAGGTTACTAGTAAGGTATCTTTTTTTGTATTAACAAATTTGAATTGCATACTATAGATAATTTTGTTAAATGGTAACTACTGGTTGTGAAATGGTTAAGCACTAGTTGCTGCATTGCACTATTGCTGGGGAGGCAAATAGTGTTGTGGATTATATGAATTATGAACCATTTGGGGGATCCGAACTATTGAAAACAAAGAACAATCTATATGCAAGATATTAAATATGCTCCTTGAGATCCTTTTTTAAAAAAAATATTTTACTTCGATTGGGGGAGTGTCTTGAAGTTTTATTGTCATTTTTTGGACCTCATTTGTGTTCGTATGTAGTTAAGGACTCTGTCCTTTGGGCGTTCATTCTTTCTAACAAATTATTCTCTTACAAAAATAAATAAATAAAAACGAGATTAGACCACATGCATATGCCATCAGGTTAGCAAAAAAGTAAAATAAAAAAGGTGATAACTTACTAAAGTGATATCGAATAGTAATTTCAGTAAACAAAATCATCCAATCAGTACCACTACCACTTGCAACAGAGAGAGAGAAGAAGGGGGGGAAGTGTACAAGTACATATAATTAAGTAGATCATCATGACAAACAAGGCATTTTGCAGTAACAAGGACCAGTATAAATCGAATAACTCAACCAGTCCTTGCCCTATAATAAAAGTTCTCTCCAGTTTCTTCATTAAAGGGAAATGAACTACACTTCAGCCAAGTAATCATCAATTTCAGCTGGTGTTAGTACTCTGCCAAAATTTAAATCATTCAAACAAGAAAACATAAGCAACCAAACTTCTGTTACAAAGACTGGTTTAAATGATTTAAATCATTTAAATCATCCAAATGAAATGCCTAACCAAAGTCTATCGCATTTTTTTTTCCTAAAACAATAGAAATGGGTTCAAGTTACAAATTGTGATACTTTAACAATATATAGACATTTATACGAGATTAGTATTTTGTCAATCCTACTATTAGATCACATGTTCTCTTTATGCTCATTATTTACTATCACATACACAACTTCACACATTTTGTAAATTTTCAAAACATAAAAAACTCAAAATTTTGACATTTGTTAGATGAAATAGATCTTAATTTCAGATCTTCTGTTCGATAGAAATGAACAAAAGTTTAACTTGACATTTTTCTCTGCAGCCATGGAGTTCTCAGAAAATAACATGCTTTTTATCCAAAGCACATTGGAGGAGCATCATTTTGAACTCCAAAATCTGGGTTTTAGGTTTAGTTCAAACTATTTAATGCATGGCCAAAGCATATCTTATATATGGTGTCATAAATATAACTGAAACCAAAGTTCTGGGGAAAACAGAGCAAGAAAATTCAAGCCTGCTCAAATGCATCACAAATATAAAATAAAAATCCATAGCTAACAGTCAGAAGATTGAAAAAGACTAGATCTTAACATGCCATGGGGTGTTATTCAGGACTTTTACAGATGCGCACAGATGTTCTCATAAGCTCAAAATTTGTAGCATCATAGACTAAGAACCAGATCCAAATAAGACCTGATATTAATAATCTCTTACAGCTTGAGCTCAAATGCAATGGCATCTGAAAATTGTTTAACACAAGATTAGAACAGAACTGCTGTACCTGATACAGTTGTGGACCTTTGTCGTCAAACCCAGCAACCAGTAGTGAAACTCCGAAAGTACGAACGCCACTAACAGAACCAAAAAAATAAAAATCAGAGTTCCAAAACAGGAATGAAATGTGATTCTTTTGAGACTTTCCTTAGTTGAGTTTACACAAATCAAGCATCCACTAGTATTAAAGCTCTATAATTGAAAGTCAAGTTCAAAATCTGATTCATCCAATGACAATGCAGCTCCTCCTCCGCTTATAAGTTATAGGCGCAGGATGAGGTCATGGACTCATGACATATTGGGTGCGTAACTTACCAATCATAAATAGATACAAAATCTAGGAGGTGTTTGGTACATGCAATTAAAAACTGAAAACATGTGGGTGAAATATGTGTGGAAATACGTGTTTAAAAACTGAAAACATGTGTTTGAGTGGGTGTACCAAACAGGGTCCTAATTTGACCAACTTTAAGAACTTTTAAGTTTTTCGTGAAAATACACATCTAGAGAAAATCTTGGCAGATCATTTTCAATTATTCAAGTTTCTCAAACATACCAAATTATCCTCAACATGGGACAAATGGAAGTCTTGAGGGTCCCAAGGAACTCAATACAAGGTCATTCAAGAACATTCTAAAAGGAATTTTGGCAAACATGATTCAGTAATTCATTAGAAATCTGTTGTTGATATCTTCATATATTTATTTTGCATGTAGAATAAGGTTGCAATTTGTGAACAATCAAGCCCAACAAGTGGCGGGCCAAGCTCAACAAGTGGTTGGTCAGACCCAACAACCAATGGGGGCACCTCTTCCGTCGTTTTTGGGTGGTATACCCCAAATGCCGCCACCACCTATGACGCCAATTCCTGAAGTTCACCAGACCCCTCACGATCTACTAAAGGAGTAAATCCAGCTTCTACATATCCCTTGGACAGACCAACATGGAACAACAGAAGCCACCAGACCAAAGTAACTTAACAAGAGCTTGGCATCTGCCCCAAGTTACATTTTGTACTAGGAAAAGCAAAACTGATCCTAAATGAGTAGAAATTTCTCCACAAGTTGGAGGCCACTTGAGGTAACAACTGGTGTCTAAACGGATGAAAAGTAAACTTAAGATTTGCACTGAATTTTAAACTCGTTTTGGAGTCATTTGCAAGCAGGGGCGGCGGTACTTAAAGGTCAAGGTGGTTAAAGGCCAAGGTGGTCACAGGACCACCTTGACCTGAATTTTTTTAATTTTTTTTATATATAATAATTTAAAATTTTATATTTGTTTACCTTTTTAAAAAAATTTTGGGAACACCGTCAGTTTTTTTTTTTTTATGCCAATAAAATTAAACTTTGCTTCATAATTTGTTCTACTCAACAATATATTGGAGCTTTCAAGCAAAAAGAAGTCCAAAAAATTTTTTGAACTAAAATCTGAAAAAAAATAAAAATAAATAAAAATAAATAAATTCTAACATAGTAAGCCCAAATGCCCAATAGACCCCAAGAAAAAAGCCCAAGATCAATATCTTTTTATTAGATTGTGTAATTTAAGGTCTGTTTGGGATCCGTTTATTTTACTCAAATTGAAAACTTTTTACTGAAAGTACTATAGATAAATATAAAAGTTAGTTGAAATAGTATAGTGGGACCTATGAATAGTAGCAAAAATAAGCTGAAACAAGATAATAAGTTGGCAAAAATAATATTGTCAAACAAACACTTATGCTTCTTAAAGAACACCCTGAGAAATATTCCTGAAGCGACCATTGTTTACAAGATGATGTACTTGCATCCTTTTAAATTTCAATAACCTCAGCCTTGTGCCCTCTACATTTCTTTTTTCAAATCACCTATGATTAAGGTGCATAATGATACCCAACAGACTTCAACCGCCCCCCCCCCCCCCCCAAAAAAAAAAAAAACCGCCACTCTTCACATAATGAATGAACATGAACTAATTGAAAGAAGTGAATCATATTCCAGAAGAGAAATAATTACCCGGAGTGAGTGAACTCCTGCATAACAGCAGCAATTTCCCTTACAAGCTGTGTAACAGGGATAGCCTCCTATAAAATTCCATTGACATATCACTTAGCAACTTATAAATAATCAATTGGCTTAACGTACAAAGTAACAAAAGAAAAGATTTTCTAAGTTGGGAATCCAAAATAAAATATAAAAAACTGGAAAAAAAAAATGTAGCAAGAAAATGCCATAAGCAAAACAACCTAGTGAGTGAATCCAAAACTAAATTGACTTCAATCCAATAGAAGACATACTTAACAAGTCGATATCAAAGCATGTTCATCAAGATCAATTCAACTAATGTTCCTCCATGTAAGAGAGCAACAAAAGACAATGTCCAGAAGAGGTGAATCATGAATGCCACTCCAAGAACAACACAAAGCCATTGCCTCCTCAGAGATGGAAACAGAGAAAGATGCCAAAATATGAATCTCTATTCCAAAAGTGCCAATGACCTTTGGGTCAAATAGCATTTCCCAGTCTCTCCAATGGAGTCATCCAAGGTATGAATTCCCCCTCTCTGGCCTCCCCCGCATCAAAGAGTAGTGAAGTTTAACTCAAAATAGGAAGATGGAAACTAAGATTCCCTAATTAAAAAATCATAACCTAGATACACAAATAATTGATGGTCCTCTCTTATTCTTCCAAGTAATTTAAAATATGTCAGCCCAAGAAAACCAGTAAGGGTAATCCAGGTTGTTTTAAAAGCCAAATATGGACATTACTTAGCAATTAGTGCCATCACACAGAACAAGAAAGGTCAAAATGGAGGCTTATGAAATATTACTGAAGTCTATGTAAATAAAACTTGATGGAACCATTATTAGGAAAAGATGAAAGATCTGAGTGAAAGAAAAGAGAGTCAGATGGTAGGGTATGGAGAAACGAGGCACAACAGCATATAATTAATATACAGCTTGAACTTTATTGTGTCGCAATGTGAGCAGAAAGATAAATGCCAAAGAAAAAGAAAATTGGTTGCCATTCCACAACATAATGCACAGATTGATGATGATGATGATGAACTGACATGTCATTGGGTTAAAAACATCAAGAACCATTACTCGTCATCTTCACAATTTACATAAAATGAATATATAAAGAGAAAAGCTTTTAGAAACATTATGCTAGTCATAATGCATGTCAACGTTTGACTCCGGCGCTTTGGATTGTACACACAAGCATGATTCATCATGAATCTCACATTTTGATCTTTTGCTTTTCTTGGATTTTAACTTCTTGCTTCCCTCATTTTCTTTCGATGCCTTCTTTTTGCTTCCATTGTTTTCTTTTGATGTCTTCTTGTTTCCTTCATTTTCTTTCGTTGCCTTTTTCTTCTTCCTTCTTTCTTCTTCTTTTGATGCCTTTTTTCTTTTCACAGGCAGTGTTTCTTCCTCGTCTCTGATTTCAGTCTCATTAGCAATTCGTTCAGCATTTAGTGGTAGATCTGCTGCTATAGAAGGTTTAACTTCTGCTCATAAGAATGAGGAATGTATAATTAGTAGGTGTGGATTAATGTTGACATTATAATATTATATAACTAGCTTTGCATAAGAGGAACAATTAAGGTAACCATCATATAAACTAAAAAGTGTAAGGTGTGTACCAAACTTCAGGTTCAAGCAACTTCAAAAACTGGAGTCAGACCCCATACATCCCTATCAAATTTAAAGCATATTTGATCCCCTAAAAACCCTATTTAAATAAAATTAGGCTAAAATTAAATTTAGTCCACTACATTTATTTCAGTTGTCAAATTAGTCCCTAGGGTTTAATTTTTGTCAATCTAGTCCTTTCATCCAAATTTGTTAATAAATGACTCAGTTTTAATATTATTTTTTTCTTATTTCAAATTTTGACCGAAACCATTCATAAGTTGCTCCATTTAATAATTCTTGTCATTTGATGAGTACTGGTTAGGGAAAAAAAATTAACATAGAAGTACCAGATTGACTCATTTTGAAATAGTGAGGGACTAAAATAATAAAAATTAAATCTTAAGAACTAAATTGACAACTGAAGAAAAAGTCAAGGGACTAAATTGGATTTTAGCCTAAAAATTATGTGTGTAGTAATGGAAAATAAAATATTTTCATCATTTTACATTGCAAAGAAAAAAAATACCAAGAGTATAAGACCGATCTAGTCTTCGCTCCTAGGCCATTAGGAGTTGTTTACTTATTAGTAGTTTGAGGATAAAGACAGACTCCAACCTCCTAAGAGATCCCTGAAGTTAAGTATAAAGAATGGATCCACAGTTATAACATCAAATCAACCAGTCCAAAAAGAGGTGAAACAAAGTTTGACCAGTTGTTGGGCTCAAAGTTTTCTTTCAAAAATATTAGTTCTGCCTTATATAACTGCTTTCAACGATGACCCAACTTTTTGCATTGTTTTTTAGTTCTGCCTTATAAAGACCTTCAGTTTTTCTTTTTTTATTTTATGAAAAGGAACCCCCTCAAGGTATGAGCCAGTGGGACCACCACTAAGGGTAAACCCAAGATGCCTACATACCCCCACTGAGTAGGCATCAAGTAAATCGCAAAATGCCTCAGCTAGGAGTTGAATCAAAGACATCTGGGTTTATAGTTATCCAGGCACTCTCCCTTATTGCTGAGGCATCTCAAGTGGGGGCAAAGTGATAACACCTTTCCTCATTGGTAAGCTACACACATCTTGTGAGTTTTGAACTCACTACCTTACCCTCCATCCCATTAACGAGGGAGGAGCATGTGTCATTTGAGCTAAAGCTAATTAGTTCCAACCTAGTGTTAGAATTATCATTCATATCATATGAGCAATAAATTGCTTCAAACTTAGACTACATCACTGGTACCAATCCCTACAATCATTCCTTGTGCAAGAAATGTAACAACATCCACTAATAGAATAATCATAGTACAAGAAACAATACTATTGGCTTGGTCCATAACAGACAAGACAAAAACAGAAAACTAACCTTCATCAGCAAAACTAGAGTCGAAGACAACATTTGTAAGATGCTGCTTTAGGAAAACCTACACGATGAAGACAATCAAGATAAGATGATGGAAATTTATGCAGCACAACACATTAGCTTACAAAACCACAAATGAAAAGACTATCTACAATCCCTGCATGAGCTCTATAAAAGTGTCAACCTTACAAGTGTCAAGGCCACAGATTCAAACAATGAAATCCAAAGCAATACATAGCTCCGAATAAGGGGCAGTCATTAGGCTTGTGGACCAAGAGTCAGTGCATGTTTGGGAATGCTTAGGCTTTGCCATGCCCTAAGCAGACCTTTACAGCCAAGTATACAAGTGCACCACACAATAGATTAAACTTAAATTTATACATTCACCATTAAACCTTTTTGCTCAAGGTTTTCAACATTATGCCATCGTGTTAATTGACCATCTTGCTTTGGTATCATCACATGCAGATTACTAATGTCCCTTTAATAAGAGTCAAGTAATGTGCAGATGACAGCATCTCACTTTATGCATTATTCAAATGAATGTTAGCTGCAATAACTTGAGTCTATCAATAAAAGCATAAAACAACTTCATTTTTCATTAACATAATATCCAAAGAAATTGCTAAACCCTCAAAAATGGATTTACTGATTCCTTTTAATAGAATAAAAAAAGATTAAATGGTTAGAACAACAAGTTTTTAGCTTTGAATGCAAAAAAGCGCTATCACTCATCTCTATCACAGCCTAAATGTGTTCTTGGCCTCAAGGTAGAACGAAGAGTTTTGAGCATTAGGTAAGAAAATTTGAGATGCCAAAACCATGAGTAACAAGCTACAAAAATGTAACTCTAGTAAGGGCAAAAATAAATATAAGAGTTTAAAACTAGCACATATCTTCAGCCCTGACTTTCAGCAAGAAATTCTAACAACTCTTCATAATCATAAAGTGTAAGAACATACCGCAGACAGAAGTTGCCGAGTCTTTATATCCCATAAGCGTAGATAACTGTCCAGTCCTAGAAATTAGTCAAGTTCTCAGTTTTGATGGTCAATAAAATTTGGTCCTAAGACAAACAAACTTAACCTCAAAAGGCTAAAGGATGATTCGATAAAATTAAGTGAACCCACACATGATGAAGTGCTAACTGCACGCACCCTTTTAATTAGAATATTAATACAGGAAATGACTTTCAGAAAAAAAAAAAAAAAAAAATATATATATATATATATATATATATATATATATATATATATATATGAGAATAAAAGGTTGTCATTGCTTAGTAGATAATATAGCAAGTGATTGAGGATAAACTAAGATAAAAATTTTCCTCCTTTTCTTTCCCACTTCTTCAGACTAAAAGACCACCCTAACTAAACTTTGTTATCCATAACTCATAACCAAGTAGTGGATGTCTTCTAAAGGAAGCCAATACTTGACCTCCTAACAAAGGGTGAACATGCAAACCTTTTGACCAAAAAAAGAAAAAGAAAAAGAGGGTATACACACACAATACGAAACACAAACTACAGACCTCTCTCTCTTGATGTGTGGGTGTGTGGGTGTGCGTCTGTCCGCGTGCGCGTGTGCGTGTGCGTGTGCAAATGGTGTTGTGTAAGTATGTACACTTGTCAGTATGAGTTCCAATGCAAATTAACATAACGGTAAAACAATACAACACACTCACCACAAGATGCAATCACTGGAAGCTCTGGGTGCCTGGCTATAGATCTAATGCTTCCAGAACATTTTCCCAAAAAGCACCCCAATAATTTTCCTATAAAAAGATACTTTCATCATTTATGGAGTTACAAGTGAGAAAAATCTCAAATCATTCAAAAAATATGAATTAAATGCAAGAATAACATTAACAATATCATAACTCAATTTTCACATCCACTTTAATGTAACTCAATTAACATCAATCCAAAAATATGTAATAGTTACCAATAATCCTAAGTAGACCTTGGAGTAAGAGTTCAATTTTCAGAGTTAAATGAATAATACCCTTGAATACCTATGGTACTTGCAAAATGACCTATGTTCAGACATTAAACGTCATATGCCAATCAATTGTGCATTAACAATTTACTTTGAAAAAAAAAAAAAATTCTACAAAAGGCTTGAGCTCTATTGAATTAAAATTTCAATACAAAATTAGGTGTTTTGCCGCGGTGATCAAGCCCTTCCCAGATATGACCCCTTAGACACAAAAATTTCAATGCATGTAACATGAAGCAAACAATTGAAATGAAGCCAAAAGAAAACCATCATATAATTCGTAAGTATTATATGCCTCATCTTTTGGATCTAAAACTTACATAAGAAAAATATTTTCCACAAATCAAAACCAGCATAAGGGCAAGTCTATCAGTTTGTATATCCCCCAAAAGATACATGGTGGAGCCAGCATTTAGCAATATATATATAAATGAACCCACATGCCTGCACACTCGCTCACACAAGAACATAGAGAAACCCCGCATATAAGGCTTGATCACCTTAAATGATAATTGCCAATCTAAATTAGCCAGACAGTACTAAAGGAAAGCAATGCTCTTTTCTTTTTTTCCATTTTTCTTTTTAATAATCAAAGGCTTTCTACTGAAGAAAACTAATTAAGTAAATAAACAGAACACTTACACTACCAGAATGCACTATAAGAGAGAGAATGTTAAATGTATCTTCCAGACTTCCACACAAATAGAATATCAAATATGTGACAACATGATCGAACTACAGTTCACCTGTGCGCATGTCAAAAGAAGCAAGGTCACCAGACCCATTCCCTACATAGACTGTATAGCCATCTAAATCTTCAGTTACTGATTTGATAGGCGTCTCCCCAAAATCAAATGAGATAATAGGTCTTCGTTGAGCGGAAATATCATAGAGGCGAACCTGTTATGAAAAAAAAAATGAATTGAAGTTTTTGAGTGGCTGGATGATTACGATTACAATACAGCTACTAGTCTACTAGAGATAAGGCAATAAAGAAATTGTGGTTCTTCCAAGAAACCAGCAAAGACAAAATGATAAGAAAGCACTCCAAGTTCTATAAAAATAAGAAATTTTAAAATTTAAAAAAAAAAAGTTAACTAACAATAACTTGAATATCATAAAACTAACAAAGGATATAAATGAAATTCACATTTTCTTAGCTCCAGATGAAAGAAGAAAAATTAATAAATTTCATCCTAGGTGTATTATTAGCCATTGTTAGTTTAATGGCTCATGATCAATAACATGTAGAACATGGGTATTCCCTCTCGTGACATAACATCTGATGATATCTCAATTGAAGAGAATTCAAGTACACAAAAAAAACTCAATTCCAGTCAGCACCAAGCAACACATGCTCAAAGGACAGTAGGAAGTGAGAAAAAAATCCGTAAGAATGTTGCATTCCCAGAAGTTACCGATATCCAGTTATTCATTCCAAAATGAAAGAAGAATTTGCAATGAAAGATTACCTGATGGCTGTTGGTGCCAGCCACAATTTTGCGGTGATCATCCTTACTTAGGAATGTTGATGATGTAAACCAAGTTGGGGTAAAAATATCAAGACTGTTCTTAGGAGGCTGCATAGGGTAGAAGCTATTAAATAAATGCAAGGAAAAAATGCAAGTTATAGAAAATTAATTTGTGAATTTCTTTCAAGATTTAGCAGATAAAGAAAAGGCTCACAGATTTGGCAGCCCAGATTTTAGTACAGTTGTCAAGATCCCACATGTTCATTTCAACGCTCTTCCTGAGATGGAAATCAAGAAAACCATTATTTCATAGATGAATAAGCTAGTACACACCATAAAATCCCACTACAGAATGACAATTGACTTAATTCTCAAGCTTATAAATTCTAATTGTGAAACTCGAGAGCACTCACCCTCCAAATATAGCATATTTTTCACTTCCATCCACTTTAGAACATAAGATGTTGCCAGAACCGCATACACTCCATGTGTTTGACGAACCAATAGACGCAGAACTTGCAGGTGAATCAGTAACTTCAATGGACCTCATGCTTGTGTTTCCTTTTGTTGTACAAGCAAGCAAAATATAAGACCTAGAATTTAACAATAAATTCAAAGATCAGAAGCTGTATGCATATCGGAAAAATGCAGGTGGAAATCAAAGATGTAAGCACCTATTGTGGAATTAGGTGGCAAAGCCTAGAAAGGAACAATATTGCAGTACCTAGATGTCAACTCCAATCCCTGTCCGGCAAATAAATGCAACCCAACAACAGCATCATCTGCAAGTCTAGGACCATCCTCATTGGCATTAGAAACCGTGAAACGAATATCCCCATTAATTGCACTGAGAACCTCAATCTATCGGATACATTAAGAACACAAATATTGAATAGGATCTTCAATAAGCCTATAACTAACAGTCAAAAACTGAAACATGTAGCCAGATATTCATTAGTCCTAGAGTGTAACTCACCATGCCAGTTTTTCTTGCCACTGCTAATAACTGCAAGAGAAAAAGAAAAATATTTCTTAAAAAAAAAAAAAAAACACTTTTGCAAAATAAAGGATTTGAGGGCCTTAATTACATTTTTAGAAAAAGATTGATATAATATCTGAATTCATACACATATGCAAAACAAAAGGATAAATTGTCCTAGTTCAAGCTAAAAGCTTCTATTTAGGCAATAAGTGAAACTTGCAAATTGCTCTTTGGCAAGCAAGCCATTATGCATTATCACCAGATATATGCAAGGGAATAACTAGAGAATCCAATCAACCGGTTGCAACCAATATTAGAACCTGTTTCTCTTAAAGGATGATACATATAAGTTGCCTCTAACTTCTTTAGAAAACAAACAAAACATGCAATGGCAATTAAGTACAATGCTTGAAGTCCCAAACTTCGTGAACAATTACAAATTCAATTCGTAATAGCCACTGCAAAATTTAACTCAAACCGCGAGGGCTCATATTATTTGTTTAGCTTACTAATACTTTATTTAAAATGAGTGTTGGCCCCAAGAAGATGGTGAATAGCAGATTCAAACCAACAACTACCTCTTCATGAGGCGTGGCATCCAATGAATTCTACTACCCTTGGGGCAACATTAATTAAACTCCATTAGCTACATAACAAGCATTCAAACCGAAACCTTCAACAGCAAATGAAACCCAATAGAAATCAAAACGTACTATCATTTCTGCACAAAATCCTTACACCTATTCTACATTTAACCCATAGAACATGAAAGCATATGTTCATTCTCAAACACTCCAAACTTCAACAAACCATACTAAACTAACAATTGGAACCAAAACCAAACGCTTAAAAAATATTGAAACATATTGCCAACAATGACACAGATGGTTGAAATTCAAAATTCAATAAACTCAAACAATTTGCAACACCCAACACATACCAGGTCATCTTTACGGTCATTGATAGAAGCAGCAAGTACACATTTTGATGAGTCCAGCTCACCCCACCTCTCCACCACTCTAGGAGCCCCTCCTTGACTACCCTTAGCTTCAATAACTATTATCCAAAAAAAAAAAGACATGCACCAAGCAAAGCATAAGATACCCAGATATATAAATACAAAATAAAGCATATAAAACCCAAAAGACAAGCTTTTTACAAAATGGTATTGCTAATTCCGATCAACGAATAAAAGGGTGTAAGAAAAAAAATTCACCTTTGATGAGACCAAGTGCATCGAAGGTTAGAGCTCGAAGAGAAGGGCAACCAGGACACTCTAATGTGGTTGTACGAGGCATCTTTTTGGTAAAATCTGCGTTCTCTCACCAAGGACGGACTTAGGGCCAGAGATAAGGGAAAAATAAATAAGTAAAAAAATCAAATAAATATCAATATAGTATTACATTAAAGCGTTTGTTAAAAAATCATTTTTCATTTTGTTACAAAGGTTAACTTACATAGCTGACAATGTTCACAACGCAGTTGCGAGTAAGCACAAGTGTCAATTTTATTTGGTTTTATTAAATTTGTTTTACATTTTTATTATATTATGTATTTTTGTCTTTGTCTCTGTCGGATTGCCACGCACCCACTGCCCCAAACACACTATTACCCCACTACTAAGAATTTATAATGCACTACTTTTTCCTAACTTTACCCTTTTTTTCACCTCTGTCGATTGTTCTTTCTCAACAGACTCTCTCTCTGTATTATAACTTTATTCACGAATCACAACTCACTTCTCACTATCTCATACACTCATACACTATCTCAGACACTCACACAGACTCTCAAACACAATCACAGATTCACATATTCAATTTTAATTCACAATCACCCTCAGCCAAAAAAAAAAAAAAAACACCACAATCACAAATGACAGATTCACAAACATTATAATTGTATGGAGTGGAGATTGATTTTGAATCATATCAAGATTCAAAATCAATGTCAGATTTTGAAGTTGAAGGAAAGAAAAAATAATACTTGAAGCAGAATGGAGTTTAGAGGCTGCAGCGGCCGGCGTCGGAGGTGGGCAGATCAAGCAGGGCGGCGGCGACTGGAGGTGCGTGAACTCTAGGTCAGTTTCTGCCTCACTAGGTTGATCGGCTGCTCAGTGGGTGTGAGTCAATGGCAGTGAGGTCAGTCTCGCACGGGCGGACAGCGGCTGTGGCAGCGGCGGCTTGGATGGCGGCAGCGTGGTTGGCGGAGTCACTCACTCACATCACTCTCGGTCTCTCTCTCTCTTGACGTATCCTATCTCTTATTCTTCTTTTTTTCTTTTCTGAATTGAATTAGGTTAAGTTGTAACCGTGGGTTTGAATTGGGCTATTAATTTTTTTTCAGTTGGGCTGGCTAGGCTATTTGGGCTGTTAGGGAAGGGGGGCAAGGTTTTAGATAAGTGGGGCCCAATCCTAAAAAAGTCTGAAAATATCTAACCAAATATTTTTTTTGGGCCAAGGGGCCCAACTCAATGCCTCATGTAGGTTTCCGTATATTGATAGATTGGGTAAAAAATTTTATTTTAATCTTGGGTAGTATTAAGTTCAGGTTAATAGATTTTTTAAATCATTTGACTCAATTTAACTGAACATATATAAAATTCATTTTACTATAATTATTTCACTATTTAGTGCATATGTTTCTTCTATTGTTTGTCTCGTCATGGGTTTGGATTTTAACCTCCTTTTCATTAATATGGAATCCCTAAAATTTGAAAATATTTTATGCATATCATTTGAATTGTTATGATTTTGGTTAAAAACTCAATTGTTTACCATGTTTAGAGCGGAGGAAAAATAAGTCCAACCTATACAATGAACAGAAATAGAAAGGTTAATCATGTAGATGATGGCAACAACCAATAGGTTAGCTTGTTGTCAAGTGCCATTGTGCTAAATGACATATCTCCTCCAACGGGGCAAGGAAAATAGTAAGAGAATCATAATGTCAATTAGTTACAATCTTAATTAAAAGGCTTAACATTGCCATTTTGACTCTTTGCAAAGTGTTTCAAGAAAGAAAATCATATGCTAAGACTTCCCCAAAAAGCTTAACATAAGCATACATACATCTTTGGATGGTAATATTAGAGAAATTAGATTAAGATTGAGCTCCATTTTCCTAAAACCCTAATTAGATTTAAGTTTCACAATTTTTAGATAAAATTGGTACAAATAATATTATTTATTGGCTTGTTAAGCAAATATCTTTGCTCAACCCATGAAATAATTCTCAAAAAATACCTATATGAAGCAAAATAAACTAGTGAAATAATTGTAATAAAATAAGTTTGTATGTATGTTGGTTTGGATTGGATCAAATGGTTTGAAAAAATCATTATCCCAAACTCAACACAATCCAAGATTTTATTTTTTATTTTTTAAATCCATTCTATCGATCTATGGAAACCAAATAACGCATTGGGAACTTGGAAACAATATCTACAAGGCTCAAACTATATCTAGTCGGCTATACTCCTAAAGAGACCATGCTAGAAATCCAAAGCCTTATCATATGGGCCCAAAATTTGGACTTTCGGGTTCCCAATTATATCTTTCGAGCAAATGATCCGGTTTTAAAACATCCATTAATGCGAGACACACAGAGGTTGCAAAGGTTTAACGTTTCCTACACTTTCGACCAGCCGGCCCGATTTTAAAACATCCATTAATGCAACACACACAGAGTTTGCAAGGGTTTAACGTTTCCTGCACTTTCGACTAGCCAGCCTGATTTTAAAACATCGATTAACGCAAACACACACAGAGATTGCAAGGGCTTAACGTTTCTTGCACTTGTTCCTTGGTTTTTGGTGTTGGGGTTTGTCACATTTTGTTTGTGAGAGACAATGTAGGTTTTACCAAAAAGATGCCTCGTACAACCACATTAAAGTGCCATAGTTGCCATTCTCTTCAAGCTCTAACCTTCAACACACTTGGACTCATTAAAGGTGATTTTTTTTTTTTCTTACACCCTTTTATTCATTGATTGAAATTAGCAATACCCTTTTGTAAAAAGCTTGTGTTTTAGGTTTTATATGCTCTATATTGTATTTATATGTCTGGGATTTTAATGCTTTGCTTGGTGTTTATGTTTTTTGGGCTAATAGTTATTGAAGCTAAGGCTAGTCAAGAAGGGGCTCCTAGAGTGGTGAAAATGTGGGATGAGCTGGACTCATCAAAGTGTGTGCTTGTTGCTTCTATCAATGAAGGTAAATATGACCCAATGCGTGTTGGGTGTTACAAATTATTTGAGTTTATTGAATTTTGAATTTCAAGCATCCGTGTTGTTGTTGGTAATATGTTTCAATTTATTTTAAGTGTTTGGAATTGGTTTCAATTGGTAGTTTAGTATGGTTTGTTGAAACTTCCATGTTGTATAGGTTAAATGTAGAATTGGGTGAACAGATCTCGTGTAGAAATGAATATTGCAATTGTAAACATCTTTATCTTGGTACTTAGTAGTATGTTTTGATTTCAATTAGGTTTATTTTTTTGTTGACGCATTCAATTTGAATACTTGTAATGCAGCTAATGAAGTTTAATTAATGTTGCCCCTGGAGTAGTACAATTCATTGGGTGCCATGGCTCATAAAGATGTGGTCACTAGTTTGCATCTGCTATTCACCATCTTCTTGAGGCCAACACTCATTTTATATAAAGAATTAGTAAGTTAAACAAATAATATGTCGGATCTTGACAACCGTACTAAAATATGGGTTGTCAAATTTGTGAGTCTTTCCTTTATCTGTATTGGAACTCATGCTAACACAAATACATACTCATAAAACACCATTTGCACAAGCACATACACATGCACACACGCGCACACGCACGCACGCACACACACACACCCTTACTTAATTTAGTATCGAAATTTTAATGCAATAGAGCTCAAGCCTTTTGTAGAAAGTAAATTTTTTTTTTTTTCAAATTAAATTGTTAATGCACAATTGATTGGCATATGACATTTAATGTCTATACATTGGTCTTTTTCTAAGTACCGTAGGCATTCAAGGGTATTATTCATTTTTAACTCTGAAAATTGAACTTGTCTTACTCCAAGGTCAATTTAGGATTATTGGTAACTATTTCATATTTTTGGATTGAGGTTAATTTAGTTGCATTAAGGTGGATGTGAAAATTGGTCTATGATGTTGCTAATGTTATTCTTGCATTTATTCATATTTGAGATTTTTCTCTCTTGCAACTCCATAAATGATGAAAGTTTTTTTTACAGGAAAATTATTGGGGTGCTTTTTGGGCAAATGTTTTGAAAGCATCAAATTTATAACCAAGAACTTAAAACTTCCAATGATAGCATCTTGTGATGAGTATGTTGTATTAAATTATCTTTATGTTAATTTGCATTGGAACTCATACTGACACACATACATATTCACAAAAACACCATTTGCACATGCACATGCATACACACACACGCACACGCATGCGTGTACGCGCACACACACAGAGATCAAGATAGAGAGGTATATAGTCTATGTTTCATATTGTGTGTGCATATCCTATTTTTCTTTTTCCTTTTTAGTTAAGGTGGTCATTTAGTTTGGAGATCTATGAAAGAAAATGAGGAAATGTTCATCTTAGCTGATACTCAACACAATCCAAGATTAAATCTTTTTTTTAACTCATTCTATCATTCTATGAAAACTAGTCCAACACATTGGAAACTTGGAAACAATATCTACAAGGCCCAAACTATATCTAATGGCTGCACTCCTAAAGAGACCATGCTAGAAATCCAAAACCTTATCATATGGGCCTAAAATTTGGACTTCTAGGTTCCCGGTTATATCTTTCAACTAGCCGGCCCGGTTTTAAAATATCCATTAACGCAGACACAAAAAGTGGTTGCAAGGATTTAACATTTCTTGCACTTTCGACCACCTGGCCAGGTTTTAAAACATCCATTAACGCAGACACACATAGAGGTTGCAAGGGTTTCACGTTTCTTGTACTTTCGACCAACCGGCTCGGTTTTAAAACATCCATTAACGCAAACACACAGAGAGGTTGTAAGGGTTTAACGTTTCTTGCACTTGTTCCATCATTTTTGGTGTTAGGGTTTGTTACTTTTTGTTTGTTAGAGACAACATAGGTTTTACCAAAAAGATGCCTCATACAACCACATTAGAGTGCCCTGGTTACCCTTCTCTTTGTGCTCTAACCTTCAACATTCTTGAACACATCAAAAGTGATTTTTTTCTCTTTGCGGCCGGCGTCGGAGGCGGGCAGATCAAGCGGGGCGGCGGCGGCGACGACCGGAGGTGCATGAACTCTAGGTCACCCACTAGGATGATAGGTCGTGGTGGCGCGACATGGTTGACTAATCCTATCTCCTCTTCTTTTTTTTTTTTTTTAGGGGGGCAAGGTTTTAGAAAAGTGGAGCCCAATCCTAAAAATGTCCGAAAATACCTAACTTTTTTTTTTTGGGCCAGGGGTGCAGGCCCAAAAACTATTTGGAACCTTATAAGATATCTTGGACTAGAAAAGTCTTTGTCAGATTTTTGCTTAGAGAGTTGGACAATTGCTCCAAATCTAAGAGAATGGAGAATCACCACATGAATAGTTTTTAACAATAACTCCCCGGATGAGATAAGTACTGTACACTTAGCTTTTTTTTTTCTTTTTTTTCTTAAATAAAATGAGTAACAATTGAATTCAGACATGTATTTAGCTTTTAATATGTGCATGTGAGTCTTGAATTTTATGAATATATACTAATTTATTCAAATTTTGGTGAAAGTTATTCTTTTTCCTCAGAGAATGTATTGCTTACTTTAACGCAGACACACATAGAGGTTGCAAGGGTTTAACGTTTCCTACACTTTTGACCAACCAAATTAGTTTTAAAACATCCATTATCGCAAACACACACAGAGGTTGCAAGGGTTTAACGTTTCTTGCACTTGTTCCATCATTTTTGGTGTTGGGGTTTGTTACTTCTTGTTTGTGAGAGACGACGTAAGTTTTACCAAAAAGATGCCTCGTACAACCACATTAGAGTGCCCTGGTTGCCCTTCTCTTCGAGCTCTAACCTTCAACCCACTAGGACTTATCAAAGGTGATTTTTTTCTCTTACATCCTTTTATTCATTTATCGGAATTAGAAATACCATTTTCTAAGAATTTTCTCTTTTGGGTTTTATATGCTTTATATTGTATTTATATGTTTGGGTTTTTAATGATTTGCTTGGTGTTTATGTTTTTTTGGGTAATAGATATTGAAGCTAAGTCTAGTTTAGGAGGGGCTCCTGGAGTGGTGGAGAGGTGAGGTGAGTTGGACTCAAGAAAATATATGCTTGTTGCTTTTATCAATGACCGTAAAGATGACTTGATATGTGTTACGTGTTACAAATTGTTTGAGTTTATTGAATTTTGAATTTCAAGCATATGTGTCGTTGTTGGCAATATGTTTAAATTTATTTTAAGTGTTTGGTTTTGGTTCCAATTGTTAGTTTTGTTTCGTTTGTTGAAGCTTCCATGTCCTATGGATTAAATGTAGAATTGGGTGTATAGGATCTCATGTAGAAATGAATATTGCAATTGTAAGCATCTTTATCTTGGTACTTGGTAGTATGTTTTTATTTTTATTGGGTTTCTTTTGCTGTTGACGCATTCAGTTTGAATAATTGTTATGCAGCTAATGGAGTTTAATTAATGTTGCCCCCGGAGTAGTAGAATTCATTGGGTGCTACGCCTCGAGAAGAGGTGGTCACTAGTTTGAATATGTTATTCACCATCTTTTTGGGGCCAACACTCATTTTAAATAAAGAATTAGTAAGTTAAACAAATAATATGAGCCTTTGCGCTTTGAGTAAAATTTTTAAGTGCATTGCCTTAATAATGGTTTTCTTGTATTTCATCTCAAAATTGGTGTTAAAATGAACATGTCGGATCTTGACAATTGTACTAAAATCACGCACAAATCTGTGAGTCTTTCCTTTATCCGCATTGGAACTCATATCGACACATATACATACTCATAAAATACCATTTGCACATGCACACACACACATGCACACGCACGTGCACACACACACACACACACACACACACAAACACACACATACACCTAATTCAGTATCGAAATTATTGAAATTTTAATGCAATAGAGCTCAAACCTTTTGTAGAAATTAAAAATTTTTTTCAAGGTAAATTGTTAATGCACAATTGATTGGCATATGAAGTTTAATGTCTATACATAGGTCCTTTTGCAAGTACCGTAGGTATTCCAGGGTATTATTCATTTTTAACTCAGAAAATTGAACTTGTTTTACTCCAAGGTCAAGTTAGGATTATTGGCAACTATTTCATATTTTTGGATTCAGGTTAATTGAGTTGCATTGAGGTGGATGTGAAAATTGATTTATGATGTTGCTAATGTTATTATTGCATTTATTCATATTTGATATTTTTTTCTCTTGTAACTTCGTAAATGATGAAAGTATCTTTTTACAGGAAAAGTATTGACATGCTTTCTAGGCAAATGTTCAAAAGCATCGATCTATAGTCAGGAACCCGAGATTCCAAAGATAGCATCTTGTGGTGAGTATGTTGCATTATTTTACTTTTATGTTAATTTGCCTCAAAACTCATACTGACACACATACATACTCACAAAACACCATTTGCACACACACGCACATGCACACCCGTGCGTGCACACACACACACACATCAAGAGAGAGAAGTCTATAGTCCGTGTTTCGTATTGTGTGTGCATACCTTATTTTTCTTTTTCTTTTTAGTTAGGGTAGCCTTTTAGTATGGAGAAATGGGAAAGAAAATGAGGAAATATTCATCTTAGTTGATACTCAATCACTTGCTATATTACCTACTAAGCAAGGACAACCGTTTATTCTTGTATTATTTTCTTTTTCCTTAAAGTTATTTCCTATATTATTATTCTAATTAAAAGAAGGTGCGTGCGATTAGCACTTCATCATGTTTGATTTCACTTAATTTTATCGAACCATCCTTTTGCCTTTTGATGTTAAGTTTGTTTATCTTAGGACCAAATTTTCTTGACCATTAAAACCGAGAACTTGACTAATTTCTAGGACTGGACAGTTATCTACGCTTATGGGATATAAAGACTCGGCAACTTCTGTCTACGTTATGTTCTTATACTTTTTGATTATGAAGAGTTGTTAGAATTTCTTGCTGAAAGACAGGGTTGAAGATATGTGCTAGTTTTAAACTCTTATATTTATTTTTTGCCCTTACTAGAGTTACATTTTTGTATCTTGTTACTCATTGTTTTAGCATCTCAAATTTTCTTACCTAATGCTCAAAACTCTTTGTTCTACCTTGAGGCCAAGAACAAATTTAGGCTGTGATAGAGATGAGTGATAAAGCTTTTTTGCATTCAAAGCTAAAAACTTGTTGTTCTAACCATTTGATCTTTTTATATTTTGTTAAAAGGAATTAGTAAATCCATTTATGAGGGTTTAGCAATTTCGTTGGATATTATGTTAATGAAAAATGAAGTTTTTTCCTGCTTTCATTAATAGACTCAAATTATTGCAGCTACCATTCATTTGAATATTGTATAAAGTGAGATGTTGCCATTAGCACATTACTTTGACTCTTATTAGAGGGGCATTAGTAATCTGCATGTGATGAGTCCAAAGCAAGATGGTCAATTAACATGATGGCATAATGTTGAAAACATTGAGCAAAATGGTTTAATGGTGAATGTATAAATTTAAGTGCATTAATCTTATGCATGGTGTACTCGTATACTTGGTCATTAAGGTCCGCTTAGGGCATGGTGCACTTAAACTTTTGGCTAGAAAGGTCTACATTACAATTGAAGCCTAAGCATTCCTAAACATGCACCGTCTCTTGGTCCACAAGCCCAATGACTGCCCCTTATTTGGACCTATGTATTGCTCTGAGTTTCATTGTTTGAATTTGTGGTCCTAACATCCGTAAGGTTGACACTTTTACAGAGCTCATGTAGAGACTATAGATAGTCTTTTCGTTTATGATTTTATAAGCTAACATGCTATGCTGCATAAATTTCCATCATCTTATTTTTTATTATCTTCATCGTGTAGGTTTTCTTGTTGCAACATCTTACAAAAGTTGTCTGTGACTCCAATTTTGCTGATGAAGGTTAGTTTAATGTTTTTGTCTTGTCCATTATGGAGCAAGCTAATAGTATTGTTCCTTGTACTATGATTATTCTATTAGTGGCATGTTGTTACATTTTGTCAACAAGGAATGATTGGGGTGGGGGGGGGGACAGGTACTAGTAATGTAGTCTAAGTTTGAAGCAATTTATTGCTTATACGATAGGGGGGGACAGGTACTAGTAATGTAGTCTAAGTTTGAAGAAATTTATTGCTTATACGATATGAGTGATAATTCTAACACTGGGCTAGAGCTAATGAGCTTTAGCTCAAATGACACATGCTCCTCCCCAATTAATGGGACGGAGGGTAAGGTAGTGAGTTCAAGACTCACAAGATGTGTATAGCTTACCAATAAGGAAAGGTCTTATCACTTTGCCCCCACCTGGGATGTCTCTACAATAAGGGAGAGTGTCCGGATAACTATAAACCCAAAAGTCTTTGATTCAACTCCTAGCCGAGGCATTTTGCGATTTACTTGATGCTTGCTCGGTGGGGTATGTGGGCATCCTGGGTTTACCCCTCGGTGGTGTCCCACTGGCTCATACCTTGAGGGGGTTCCTTGTCATAAAAAAAAAAAATGGTCTTATCACTTTATAATGAAGTTACTAAAAAACAACGCAAAAAGTTGGGTCATCGTTGAAAGCAGTTATATAAGGTGGAACTAATATTTTTGAAAGAAAGCTTTGAGGCTAACAACTTGCTAAACTTTGTTTCACCTCTTTCTAGATTGGTTGATTTGATGTTATAACTTTGGATCCATTCTTTATACTTAACTTCGTGGATCTCCTAGGAGGTTGGAGTCTGTCTTTATTAAACTACTTATAAGTAAACAACTTGTAATGGCCTAGGAGTGAAGACTAGATCGATCCTATCCTCCTGGTATTTTTTTCGTTGCGATGTAAAATGATGAAAATATTTTATTTTCCGTTGAGGTCTCTATGCTACACACAATTTTTAGGCTAAAATTCAATTTAGACCCTTGATTTTTACTTCAATTGTCAATTTTGTTCTTAAGATTTAATTCTTATTATTTTAGTCCCCTACTATATCAAAATGAGTCAATCTGGTACTTCTGTGTTAATATTTTTTCCTAACTAGTACTCATCAAATGACAAGATCTATTAAACGGAGCAACTTATGAATGTTTTCAGTTAAAATTTGAATGAAGAAAAAAATAATATTAAAATGGAGTCATTTAGTAACAAATTTGGATGAAAGGACTAGAATGATAAAAATTAAACCGTAGGGACTAATTTGACTATTGAAATAAAAGTAGTGGACTAAATTTAATCTTAGCCTAATTTGATTTAAAAAGGGTTTTTAGGGGATCAAATATGCTTTAACTTTGATAGGGATGTATGGGATCCGACTCCGCTTTTGAAGTTGCTCGAACTTGAAGTTTGGTACACTTTAGTTTATATGATGTTTACCTTAATTGTTCCTCTTTTGCAAAGCTAGTTATATAATATTATAATGTCAACATTAATCCACACCTACTAATTATACATTCCTCATTCTTATGAGTTGAAGTGAAACCTTCTTTAGTAGTAGATCTACCTCTAAATGTTGAACAAATTGCTAATGAGACTCAAAATCGAGACGAGGAAGAAACACCGCCTGTGAAAAGAAAGAAGGCATCAAAAGAAGATGAAAGAAAGAGGAAGAAAAAGGCAACAAAAGAAAATGAAGGAAACAAGGAGGCATCAAAAGAAAACAATGGAACGGAAAAGAAGGCATCGAAAGAAAACGAGGGAAGCAAGACGTTAAAATCCAAGAAAGGCAAAATGTCAAAATGTGAGATTCATGATGAATCTTGATTCATATTTATTACATGAGCATGCTTGTGTGTACAATCCAAAGCGCCGGAGTCAAACGTTGACATGCATTATGACTAAGAATGTATGATGAAAGAAGCCAAAGATTGGAGTGCAGATTCTTTGTGTGTCCTATTTTTGCGGGAAGAAAGACATTAGGAGTACAGGAAGCCTTCATGTATCATTAACGTTTGGGCTAATGTTTTTGTTATTTATTATGAAAGGAGCCGAGACTAAGATGCAAGTAGATGACCATATTGTAGCAAAATGACGATGTTAATTTCTTCAGTTTGCGGAATTGTTTTTCTTTTATTCCCGACTAGCGTGGGAAAGTCCAGAAATGAAGTTTTGTTTTGAAAGAGGTAGTTATGCTTAATTAGTGACTGGTTAACACATAATGGAAGAAGTCAATGCTTCATTTTGATTGAATTTAAACAATGACTTATGCTCTTGCTTATTAATGCCCACCATCCAATTTCTTTTCTTACTACTCGACTTATTCAAGCAACCGAGTGTGAGTTAAAGCTTGGTTGGTGATGTATTGTGCCCAGAGTTGGAAATGGATATCCAATACACTATACTATGCCCACCTGTTTGATGCATAGGTTTTCCTTTAGGACATTTTCCATTACCAGTGTATTCAAGTTGATAATCTGCTAAATGCCAATGGCAGGGGAAAGTATCTCATGTATTGGGCGTATGAAACCATTGTCTCACAAATAGGTGGGCCCCGGTGAGACAAAGACCTCATTAACTTGGCCCATACAAGACTTTTGCCAATGGTGGGTATCTCTAGCATGTCTGCAGATTGAATCTTCTAAACATCCATCTCGATTGGTTGTTAACAGGGTTAAAAATGTGAACTATAAGCATTCACTTGGGTTTATCCAAAATTTTCTATAATATAGACTATAGAATTAAACCCGTACCTTTAGCATTCCATTAACCACTTTTGAAAACACCCTACATCCAATCCTCTATTCCATTTAAATATTGTTTATTCATTTATGTTCTTATTATTTTCTTCTAATCCAAATTGGAGGGGCAACATATGAATTATTACCACAACATTTTACCTCATCGCATTTACAAAATACCATAAAGAGAACCTCTCCCAAGCTAAAACTACATTATTCTTCAATATGCCAAAATCCCCCAAACTTGCCAAGTTTGGTCCCCCAAAAATCCCCTTTATGATCATTTATTGAAATTAGTTACTTTGCTTGCACATTGTGGGGAAAAGAAGGGTTGCTTTGATGATCCGAGGATTCACTTTCCATAGATTTTGGCTTCACCATCTTGAAGTTTGTTAGGATTGACTTGTGTGGAACCTTGCTTTCGGGTAAAAGTGAGGAACAAGCAATTAATCTAAAATGTTTTGTGAAAAAAAAAAAAAAAAAAAAAAAAAAAAAAAAAAAAAAAAAACTAAAATGTTAGTTTTGTGGGACACCAAAAAATACAATGAACAATTTTGAAAGCCTAATACAACTACTTGGCACACCTAACAACTATTCTTGGACTATAACAATTATCCTCACACTAATTAACTATCAACAATTAAGTTCGATGCAAGTGGTTTTTTCTTTTGGTAGTTTGTTGAGACCGATGTGTAGACCTTTTATGGGTTTTTAGATATATTTTTAACTTTAAGCGATTTTATTGAGACCGATGTGAATGCGCTTATTAATTATTATCTAATTGGAACTTTTGGATTGGGATCCCTAGTTTGCTTCCAGGGACATGAGTGGTATGATGGCAAGGTTTAGGAATCTCCACATTTAGTTAAGTTTAGGTACACAACTTTTGTTACAACTCTAAAGTGGTTGACTATGAGTGGTGTCGAAATTTTTGAAATTGACTTCTGTACTATATGTCTTGCTATTGAGAGCCCCATTGATGCCCCGATTTCTATCTCCATTATAGTCTTAGGAACTTGCTCTACACTCGCGTGAGTTTCATACCCTCTAATCATTGCATGTGGGGAGACAAGGGAATAGATCAAAGACATACTTTAGCAGCCTATGCTAAGAATATTGACTCCTTTGTGGATGGCAGATTGTCCTCCATTCATCGCATCCTTACTTTCTTAGGATGCTAAGTTCTTTTCTTCAATTTAATGAAATGCACGTTGTTGAGGTCTAAAAAAAAATCATAGTAAATAAAGCCCAAGAAAAAAATAAGCTAAGCCCAAAAAAGAGTGAGTTTAAGCCCGGAAGAAAAAAAAAAAAACTCGTGCCAAGTCCAAAGGGATTATACGAAAGGCCCTAAGGATCCCGGCCCAAAAGGAAAAGCAACCAAAGAAAAAAAAAGAGAGAGAACATCACAAAGAAAATATAAGACGCAAGGATCCTCCAGGCACCATCAATAAGGGCAAAGAAAAAAGAAGACCAGGACGGATCGATAGAAAGAAGACAGAAAAAGAAAACAAGAAAAACAAAAGAACGCAAGCGACCCTTCATGGCACAGACAGAAGAGGCGTCGGGGAACCAAGACAAGGAAGAAGAATGATAACAAAACGATTTCAAAAGAGCGAACAGATTCCGCCCAAATAGGAAAGAAACGGAAAAGTAAAAGACGCCGAAGTGAGAATGCCGAGAAGGGCATACCTCAAAGACGTCCCAAAGAGGATGGCCAACCGTAAGCTTTCGAAAGAATCGTAACCAAGAGAAGGAAAGAATGAGAGAAAACGGAAAAGGGGACTTACCGAGATGATGAGGACAGAACATACTCTGTTTGCAAAAGACCAAAACAGGGGAACCAACGGTTCCCAAGACGCCTAAAAACTCCACTATAAAAGGAGAGGATAGGTTGTGAAGAAAGCAAAGAGAAAAAAAAAAAAAAGAAACACAAGAAAGAAGAAATTCTCCAGAAAAGAATCATCGAAAAAGAAATCAAGAGTGAAGAGAAAATATTAAGGAAAGAAGCAAATATCGCTTCCCGATATCCTGTAAAGGCCACTATTGCACATACTCGGATTCAACGAGAATCAAACTTTGCAAGTTTTGAAGGCTGGAATAGCCATTCAAGACTGCAATTTTTGAGCTTGATTGGACCTTGTATCACGTCCTAGTGAGCTTTTCTCGTAATCAAACAGATAATTTATTAATGAAATATTGTTTCGTAATTCCCGTGATCCCCACAAAGACCCTTTTTTTTTTATCGTCTTGCTAATCCTGTCTTTCTTTCCTTTTGAACTTACGTTGTTAATTTTTGGCACTCCTCGATATCCTTGTTTGTCATTTTTTCTCAGTATATTGTCGAAGCATTCTTTGCATTTACTTGATTCTTAAACAACCAGCTTAGTCATGTGAATCAAGGCCCACTCCACCAAATCTTTCCTTTTCATTCGTGCCCGGATCCTTGGGCTTGAGTATCCCGAAAAAGGCACTCTCACATTTTGGCGACTTCACTGGGGACTGGGCAAAGAAGAAGGAAGAAACAACCCCTTCGCAGAGGATGCCTCCAAGACAAAGAAACGCAAAGGAACTAATGTGCCACCTACGGCCTCCGAGCCTGTAGGAGAAAACGAGGAAGTCTCCCGTGCAAGGAGGTGGGATACCCTTGGTAGAACAGAGGTTGTGTCGAACAAAGACACGCAAGACAGAACCAGACCTAATGGCTAGGATGACAACAATGTTAAAGGATTTGGAGCAAGAAGTTCGCCTTCTCAAAGAAGGCAGGACACGAAGTTAGAGACAACATTCCCCCTACTCGGCCATCAAGAGGGGACACGACCTTAAGGAGGGTCAAGAATAGGAGGAAGAGCCAACCCTCGCAGATTTGACACCGGCGACTTCAATGCCCTCTTGGAGCAAGAAAGGAAAAACTCTCGGATCCCCAAGCAATTCTCTCGGGATCCCCGTTCCCTCCGAACTTCTTGGCAAACCATATCCTAAGGGATACGAACCCCCAAAGTTCCATCCTTTCGATGGGAGGAATGGAAGTGCCGTGGAACATGTGAGCAGTTTTGTCCACACTATGGGCCCCTATGCAGAGACAAAGAATTATGTCTAAGGAATTTGCCAAATCCTTAGTGGATAGGGCATACACTTGGTACACCACGCCGAGACCCGGTCCATCAAGACCTGGGATGAGATGATGGAAAAATTCTGCGCCAAATATTACCCTGGTGAAGACAAAATCACTTTCCGTAACCTCGCAAATGGTGAGGCGAGACTGAGAAGATCCTGTTCAATTCATTAAAAGATTCAAGATGTGTCCCCCTAGATCGCTATGGGGACCACGAAGAAAAGGAGCTCGTGGAAACTTGCATAGCCAACATGCTTTTGACTACAAGGCTCAACCTTGAAAATTTATGTATCACACAGCTTTGCGATCCGCTACAGAGAACCGTAAGACTCGGCGCAAAACCATGAGAACAAAAAAAGGCTGCCGCGTCCCAAGCTATGACAAAGATCAACAGGAGAGAAAAGGAAGAGACCGGATGGGAAGGTGTTTGAAGAACCACCAAGTGATCCCATGCACAACAAGAGCCATGTCCTAGACAAATGGATTGGAGATGGGGTTGTCGCCATTCACCGTGTCCAGGCCACCAACCGAAGAAGAGAGGAAGAATAATTTATTTTGCAGAATCCATAACTATGTGAAGCACTCCACTAAGGACTCGCTGGACCCTTCGCAGACTCTTCCATAAAAAGTTGAGAGAAGGAACCCCGGAGCTCACCCGCAAGAGCCGGAAGTGCAGAGGAACCCCTTACCTAACCACAAAGGAAAAGGGGTGGTAGCAAAGAGTAATACATGGGAACCCAAAGAGAGGCAGAGAATCAAGGATCCTTCCACCCGAGTACAATCAGACCCTCCGTAAGAATCCTAAGTTCAGTCACTATTCAATCAATTAGGATTCGGACCGAGAAGCAAGAAGAGTGGCCACAGAATCTCTCACGAGTATAGCAAAGCAGATTCGGGGATGGAATGTTTTACACCGAGTCACATGCTAGTCGAGCTTTCCGAGACAACCAATGCAATAACTTTCACCGATGAAGACATGGAGATTGAGCACCCGGACCACCGTAGACCCCTTTATCTAATGGCCACCATAAATGGCGTTCAAGTCGAAGGGCACCGTGGATACAGGGGCATCACTCAATCTCATAGCCTTGAGTACCTTGGAAGTCGTTGGCTTAGGCGACGTATGGATCCTAGGGGCTCCCATGGAAATAACAGATTTGGAGGATCGGTGGAATCAACGAGAAGGATATGTGCAACTAGCCTTAAGGGTAGGGCCAATAGTAGCTTTGACAAGATTTCATGTGATTAATGCGAAGTTTCTTATCACGTGTTGCCGGGGCCCGTGGCTTCATAAACATCGCCTTATTCCATCCACGTTCCATCAATGCATTAAAGGGAGGCTGAATGGAAGGCCCATATGATCCCCGCCAACCATAATCCTTTCAAACCAGGAGAAGTGAACTTTGCGAAAACAATGTTTTATGATGAGTTGGAGCCGGATGATGAGAGCCCCGCCCCAGAACCCTAGGGGCACCTGTCCTAGAAGAAGAAGAAGTAGGGAAGGGCACCCGCGACTTGAGGAACCTTCTAGAAAGAAAAAGACAAAAGAGGGAGCTTGCTCTCTTCTTCAGATCCCGAGAATGTGTGGTGGTGCGGGAACCTGGGGAAGGTTAATTTATCGTTTGTGAAGGTGCGCGGGACCCGAATGCATTGTGCAGAAGGTCCCGGACCACCAAGCCGCATGATGGCCCAAGAAGAAATCCCGGAAGAACCGGTTAAGGAGGCCCGTATTCAGCCTGAGGAAGAACTAAAGGAAGTAGACTTGGGAATGTAACCAGGATCCCGAAAACCCGTTTTCATTAGCAATCAATTGATGGCTCAAGAAAGAAAACAACTTGTAACCTTGTTTCAAAAATACAGAGATGTGTTTGCATGGACCTACGATGAGATGCCTGGTCTAGACCCGGAGTTGGTAGTCCATTCTCTTAATGTGGATCCAGGAATAAAGCCAGTAGTCCAACCAGCTAGGGTCTTCCACACCGAGGTAGAAGCTCAAATAGTCCAAGAGGTCAAGAAATTACTAACAGCTGGTTTTATCAAACCCATCCAACACCCAAGATGGCTTTCCAACATTGTACCGTGAAGAAGAAAAATGGTCAAATCCGTTCTTGTGTAGACTTTCACAACTTGAACAAGGCATGTCCTAAAGATGAGTTCCCCTTGCCCAATATCGACCTCCTTGTAGATTCACCTGCAGAAAACTCAATGTTCTCGTTTATGGATGGGTATAGTGGATACAACCAAATCCGCATGGCAGCCAAAGATGCAGAAGACGGCATTGAAACTCCGATTGGGAACTTTTACTACACTGTAATGCCCTTTGGCCTCAAAAATGCAGGGGCTACATATCAACGGACCATGACAAAATGCCATTTTCCATGACATGATGCATGAGGAGATGGAAGACTATGTAGACGATATTGTGGTCAAGTCAAAAACTGAATCAGACATTTCCAAGTACTTGAGCAAGTCTTTGAAAGATGCAGAAAATACAAGTTACGTATGAACCCCATGAAGTGCGCCTTTGGAGTGTCTCGCCGAAAGTTCCTTGGGTTCCTGGTACATCACAAAGGCATAAGTGTGGACCCACCAAGGCCACGACTATTGCCACGATGAGAAGACCAACCACCGTTAGAGAACTCAAAAGCTTCCTAGGAAGGGTCTCTTATATCGGGAGGTTTGTGCCTGGTTTAGCCTCGCCTTCAAAGAGGCCTATCCAAACTATTGAAAAAGGGGATTGAATTTACTTGGGGAACAGAGAGCAAAGAAGCTTTTCAAAGAATTCAGGGGCATTATGAATCACCCGCCCACCCTCCAGGCACCAAGACGTGGATCTACCTCTCTTGCTATACTTAGCATCAAACTCTCGTGCAATAGGAGCTTTCTTGGCACAAGAAGATGACCAAGGAAATGAGCAGCCCATATATTATGTAAGCGGAACACTCAAGGATACCGAGACCAGGTACCCCAGAATAGAGAAAGCCTGTCTAGTGATCGTTTATGCATCCCAAAGGTTGAAAAGGTACTTCTCGGCTCACCAAATCCTCTTGGTAACCAAGTCCCACCCCATAAAAGCACTCTTGCACCAGCCCCTTCTCACGGGAAGGATGGCACAATGGCTAGTATTGCTCTCACAATATGATATAGGCACAAGAACTCCCAAGGTCAGAAAAGCCAGGCCATAGCAGATTTGCTAGCTCAATTCCCGAGGGAAGGAAGAAGGCCCACTCGAGCGAAGAAATCCCTGGTGAGGTAGCAATGATGGAGATCCTGGAAGAAATGGACCATGAGGTTTGACGGGTCACTACAAAGAACTTCAAATGGGGTAGGAATTGTACTAAGTCGTGAAAATGGGGATATCATGCCCCCTGTCTTTCAAGCTTGGTTTCTCATGCTCTAATAATGCAAATTGAGTATGAGGCATACTTGACTGGGTTGACTATAGCACTCAAAGATAGGAGTGAAACATATGAGAGTCTTTGGAGATTCTAATCTTGTAGTCTCCCAAGTGAAAGGTGACTTTGCATTACGGGAACAAAGCTTAGCAAACCCTACAGACTTGGGCATAAAGGCCGAAATGGAGTTTCAAACCTTCAAAGATAGAATACACTCAAAGAAGTGAAAATAGGTTCGCAGATGCTCTCGCCACCCTGGGATCCCAAATACCATTTAATGGGAGGGATACGCCGATAAAAGTAGGAAGGCAGAACATTCTATTGTGAGGATCCTCCAAGGGATGTACCCCTGGGAATCCAAACAATGGACTGGAGGGACGAAGTTAAGGAAAGGATGAAGGAGGCGAGCCCTAGAGGGAACATCAAAGAACTAATGGATTACACTCGGATATAGAAGGAGAATTGTACAGAAGACCGCCAGAGGAGTACCGTCCCGGTGTATCACCGAGAAGGAAGGAAAGTCGAAATTAGAAGAATTACACGCCCAAGCATGTGGAGTTGCGAAAAAAGTCACCTATACGTAAGGATGCAACGCATGGGGTATTACGGCCGATATGGACAAGGAAGCGGCAATCATACGGAGGAAATGCCAGAATGTCGTTTGGCAATTGATAAAGAAGAAAGCTACGCGGTGTTTATTGCGTAAGATTGGCGGGTTCCTTTCATAGGATACCTGGCTCGGGGGATCCCGCCAACCGACAGGGAACTGGCCTACAAGCTCAAAAAACTAGCGTACAGGTATTTCTTGCAGAATGACATTTTATTCAAAAAGGGATATCATGGGGATCCCCTCAGGTGCCTGGGACCAAAGGAAGCTAGAGAAGTAGTCGAGAGGGTGCACTCGGGAGATTGCGGAAGTCACCCGAGGAAGAGAAGGTCAGACAAACAGATTCTTTGTTGTTGGGATATTACTAGCCAACGATGAAAAGAGACTCGAGGAGTCAAGGTTAAAACATGTCATGCTTGCCAAGTCCTAGGAGATGCAATTCACACTCACCCAAATGCCCTACAGATATGACGACACCATGGCCTTTTCATACTTGGGAGCTCGATCTCATAGGGCCCATAAATCCTCCATCCAATGGTTATATATGGATCCTAGCAGACCACGGAGTACTTTACAAAATGGGTAGAGGCCATCCCTTTGAAGAAAGCTATTGGAGCAAAATTGTAGCAAATTTCATTCGAGAACACATCATTACAAGGTTCGGGATCCCTTAAGATTGATCAACGACAATGGAACCCCATTCATAAACAAAGATATGAAGGGATTAATCAAGCATACCACATCAAGCATGGAAGATCTACCCCATACTACCCACAAGGAAACGCCAAGTCGGGTTACTAATAGGGTAATATTAAAAATCCTTAAGAAAATGAAGCATGAGTATGGAGGAAAATGGAGTGACCATCCGGCGATGTGCTTTGGGCATGTAGAAGCTCAGAAAAGACAGCCACACAGGATTTCTCCCCATTCTCCCCGGTTTATGGAATGCCATCACCCTGTGGAGTTAGTCATTCCTACACCAAGGGTAGTTCGGAGGAAAATCGGGAGAAAATGAGGACACAAGCAATGAAAAGAGGCTAGTAGATCCGGAAGGAGTAGAAGAAGAAAGAGAGCTGGCCAAGAAAAGGAGCCGAGATACCAAAAAAGAATGACCAGAGCATATGCACAAGCAAAGACGCCCAAGAGTGTTCACTAAAGGGCAATTGGTGCTAAGGATGGCGGAGCACGTAAGGAGGAACTGCCGCCAGGGCCTTCCAAGTTCACCCCAAAATGGGAAGGACCCTACATCATCAATGCAGCTCATGAAAGTGGGTATTATTACCTTGCCAAAAAAAAATGGAACAGTTCCGACAGAGCCCATAAACGGAAATGGTCAAGCAATACTATGCATAAGGGCAAGGGGATCCCGGTACCTCGGGGTCCTTTCACCAGCTCCATTATCTGCTAAGTTCTTTTTATTTTTGTCTTTTATTTTTCAGCCTTTATCATGAATTCTGGTCTAAGATAATTTTGTTCAGGAACATATGATAGATTGACACTTTGTGGTCAATACTGCACCAAAAGACTTTTTTTTCTTGTTCCTTAAAAATGACCATGTTGTAATGAAATTCCTGTTTTCTTCAAGATTTAAGTTTTTCTTTAAATACCACAAAGGCCAAATTTGGATAAATTTAAGGAAGGATACTTGAGTCAAGAAAAGGGGAGAGTATGTAATACCCTTTTACATATGGCCCAGGATCCACCTCACAAATAATTTCGTATATCCCACAAATAGTCCCAAGTGCATAGGTCTAGGATCACGAATAAAAGTAAAATATCTAGGATACCTAGCCTAGCACTTGGCAAAAGGGGAACTGTCAAAGTTCATGAACTGGGACCGTATCTTAAACAAAAAAAAAAATACATAGAGAAGGATACCGTGTACCTGATTCGAAAGATTTGCACAATAAATTACAGTGCACTGGACCGAACTTACAAAGAAGCCTGTGAAAACCATGGTCCAGGACTCAGGAAAGAAAAGAGTCACAAGAAAGTAGAGACAATATATATATCCAAGGAAAAAGGCGATTCACATACTAAGAAATAAGAAGCGATTCAAACACAAAAGAGAAAGCAAAGAGCAAAGAAATGTTCAAAAAAAAAAAACTTATACAACCCCAAATTGTTCATGTAAATCTGAAAAAAAAAAAAAGCTAAGGAATGAGGCCGGCCAACAGAGAGGCATCCGGAGAAATAACAGGAACAGCCAAGGTAGAAAGGATCCTCTGCCGCTTGACTTTCAAGTCTTGTAAAACTTTGTGAGCATGAGCCAAAGCTTCCTCAAAGAATAACTATCTCGGTGTCTATACTCTTGAATGATTGCCTTTGAAACAAAGATATGAGCCAAATAGACGCAAATGATCCAAAGAAAAAAACAGATTAAACTTGGCCTCTAGAAGGTCCCGCACCACCCTCTCCACTCCAAAAGCTTTTCTTCGATAAGGAATCTACAGAGGAATTCCTTAGGGAAATCAACACAAAGACACAAAGAACTCCATCAAAATGTTGCCTAGAAAAACGCCTCCCCGAAGCCACTTGTAAAATCCCCGTGACTCTTGAGCAGCTCTCTAGCAAAATGAGTGCCTTCCACAAGAACAGAGAAGCACAGAAGCTACCATAAGAAGACCCAAAAACATGAAAGTGGCTGGTAGGAAGACTGTTGAATTCCAAGAGATCAAAGCGAGCCAGGAAAGAGGAAAGCCTTGAATCAAGATCCGAGGCAGCCATCTTCGAGGCATCCCCCATCGCCGTGTCACCACTTGTAGAGGCGGGAGGACTTGCAGCCTTTTGCTCTGGATGAAGGTCAACAACTTCAACAGGTTTCACAATTCCTTCGGGGATAACGAGCTCGAAACCCGCAAAGTCTCAGATCGTATTCAAAAAAAAAAAAGAAAGAAGAAAAGGAAAAGGAAGAATAGATTTAGTTCTTTTTTTTTTCTTTCCTTAAAGAGAGAAAAAGGAGAACAAACCGGTTCCAGTTTCTTGGGGCAGAGCCTCTTCTTCCCGATCTCCCGACTTCCCCGAAGATTCTGGGAGGGAACATAAAGCAAGTTGAAGAAAAGGTGAAGGACCAATGGCAAAGTGGCTAAAGGAAGGGATAGATGCGGGGGGCTTCGCCATAAAAAAAAAGGGGGAGAAAAAAAGGAAACACGATGGGAGCAGCTTGCACTCACCTTCCGAGCTCTCGATTCTAAAGAAGAGGCAACACTAGGAGCGGGTTTCTCACCGGGTTTGACCTAAAAGGAAAAGAAGGAACTCAAGAAAAACTGGAAAAGAAAGTAAAACATAATGCTATTTCAAAAGAAACAAGGATTACCTGTTTGTTTGGATAAATGAGTGTCTCCCAAAGCACCTTTATCCGACAAGGATTGAGGGAAACACAGATCTGATAGGACTAGGAGTGCGTTCAAGATGGGGACTTTGAGATGACGGGATCCTAGAAGCTTTAGGATCCTCGAGAATCCTGGGAACCTTGCATCGGTTGCCCGGTTTCCTCACCGGATCATCGTAGGGGTTCCTCCCCATAACAGAAAAACGACAAAAGAGTCTGTGATAGTTTCCTCCCCCAGAGCTTTGTCACTCATAGGAGGGGATACCTCCACCTAAAGGAAGAAGAAGCGGAGAAGGCAATACCAAGTGAAAAAAAAAAAAAAAAAAAAAAAGAGAAAACACAACAAATAGAAATGCTAACAACATAATGTCGAACAAAAGGGAAAGAACAAAAGAAGGGGGAACACACGTACCACGTCGTCTCCGAAGATTGGCTCTTACCCTTCTTGTGATCAGACTTGCGCTTGGACTGCAAAGGAAATCATCACTTGTCAAAGAAAATAGAAACAAATGCAACAAGGTGAACACAAAAAGAGAGAAGAAGGAAAGAAGTCTTGCCCTTCTCTTTCTCTCTCTGATTCTCTCCGGAAGTCTTTTGCTTACTACGAGTACGCCCGAGGGGTCTAAAGGAGGCTGGGATACCAAACCGAGGGATCCTAAAGAACCATGGACTCAAGCAATCCACAGAACCTGGGAAAAGAAGACTCTACCTTGGTCTTCTTCCGGTCTTTGAAACTAAAGGCTCCCCGACATCCTTGCCTTCCCGAGATGCCAAGTGTGTCCGAGATTTCCCGTTTTCCTTCTTTTCGCCTCGAGCCTATCTCCACACCCCCGTACTTTCACCAACATCAACAGCTTTCATTTTCTTCGACTTGACATCCTTACCTTTACTCGGAGCGGTGGCAAAGACTTATTGTCTCATTGCACCCTTTTGATGGACACCCCGGAGGAAGCACCAATGATGAGACTATCACCCGGCCAGTCTCAGGAAAATCCTGCCCATAAGCCACCCAACCTCCCCGGAGGCATGCCACTCTGCAAAACCAGGTCTTGCTTGCTTGCAAAGCAGCAGAAACAATCCCAGCAGAGGGAAGGGATAAACGCCTATTGGCTGTTGGAGCGTAAACAATGCTAGGATTGGGGGCTTCCCGACTCTGTGCCAGTGCCAACATAATCAACAAAAGATTTTTGTACTCTTCTCCAATAATCGGTATAGCCATTGGAAGCAAAGACCCCTCTCGGGAGTTAGGCACTACAAATTGGGGGCTCCTCCGCGACCAATAAGAAAAGGCCTGCAGCCTCAAGAAAGGATCCAAGGAAGGAAGGGATGGCACCACATCCTTAAAAATTGGCGGAATGTCCCGATCAAAACCAAACTGCCGGAGCACCCTTGGTGTCTTTGAATAATGAGTATATTTTGGACCATTTGAAGAAGGCACAGAAGCCGGGAGGGACTAATGCGAGGCAAGATAAGCCGATCGCCCTCATCACCACGGCGCAAGTCAAAGGTATTGCCTGTAGAAGATAAAAAAGAAGACAACACGAGAATCACATGCAAAGCCAGGACCAAACTCACGAGGAGATCTCCAATATAAGCTCCCCGCTTGGTCAAACAACTCCACAAGATTGAGGCCACCACCTTTCAAGCTAATCCAACGAAAAATAATGGGAAAGGCATCGGTAGAATTGCCACAAAGACCCTTCACTATGTCGGGGATCCTTGGAACTTGTCCTTCACAAATTTCAAATTCCCGCACTTAGCCAAAGTAGGCTGCAGAACGGTCCCACATGAAAATCAAGAATGGCACAGTGAAGAGATGAAGTGATCACATAACAAGAATCACCCTCGCCTCATCTCCATGAAGTCGGGTCCAGTTGAGAATAAACATGACCCAAAAACAGAGGGGCCAAAGGATACTGGGTACCTCGAGCCAACTTGATTGCCAACGGAAAAACGAAGACTTAACTCCGTACCCAGGGAACTCACTAAACAAAAACTTACTAAGCCAAAAGGCCAGAAACCGCCCACCTCACTTCCTTATCCTTTTCACGAGAGAGGGTCATCACCCACCTCCCCATCCTAGCCGGCTTACCACCGGGAGAGGCGGAGCGACCACCAAAATGACCAAATAATTTCTCTTCTACCACGAGATCCTCACCGAAAGGTCAATATCAAAGGGATTCTCTTCACCAAACACCGGGAGGAGGAAGTTATTAACCACATCCTCCAAGGTGATTGTCAATTCACCAAAGAGAAAAGAAAAAGTATGAAGGGAAGGACACCAACGACGCACTGCATGCCCGAGCCCTTTGGCGTCTCTCGAAACCCTCGAGGTTTCGGAAATAGCCACCGCCTTTAGGATACCAAATACGCTCCAAACGACTCACAAACTCAAAGATCGAGACGGTTCCTTGTCTACCCATATGGGCCAACCCTAAATCTTTCCGGAACAAAATCAAAGAAAATAGGAACCGCCTCTCGGATTCCTTGTCTGATCTGGAGATCGAAAATCTCTCTAGGGTCGTGAACCCGGGCGGAACCAAATAAACCCGCTTGGCCGAAAAATAGCCGGGACGTGAGGGGATGGAGGAGCCTCACCATGAGATATATGAGGAAAAAATAAACCGAGAGAATACCAAGGATCCCGTAAAGGGAAGGCCGGACGTTCAAAGAACCTCGTGAGAATCGCTCGGAGCGAACCGGAAGAACCTTCACCCTCGGAAGGACTGAGTACGCTCTCTCTCTCTTTCGAGAAGAAGAAGAAGCCATGGAAACAACACACACTATGAGAAGAAAGGAGATTGAAAGTGCGAAAAGGGGAAGACCGTAGTAACAGAGAAGAAGAAAAAAACTCGGGAATGAAAAAAAGCTCGGAGAAGCAAAATGATAAGATGAAACGACTACAATAAAGGCGCAAGTAGCGGTTGGGAAAAACAGTTTATGAAAAGACGACGCGTCGATTGCAAAAAAATTTAATTTGAAGAGGGGATTAATCAAAGCAGATTATTAATGAGAAGCAATGGGAAACGAGATAAGTGGGTAGGAGAGTTTTACCTCAAATACTCAACTCGCCACGTCCCGTGTAAAGAGGAAATCTGCGAAAAGTAATGATTATAAGAGAACACAACACGCAAAAAGGAGGCGACCCAAAAGCAGTGAAGAGAGCCGATCCCACGAAAACCTAAGGAAACCTAAATCACTCACGCGTGGGCTTCGAGCAACCCACGAGCTCGGGGGGCTAAATGTTGAGGTCTAAAAAAATCATAGTAAATAAAGCCCAAGAAAAAAATAAGCTAAGCCCAAAAAAGAGTGAGTTTAAGCCCGGAAGAAAAAAAAAAAAACTCAGGCCAAGTCCAAAGGGATTATACGAAAGGCCCTAAGGATCCCGAAGCCTAGAAAAGGAAAAGCAACCAAAGAAAAAAAAAAGAGAGAGAACATCACAGCAAAATATAAGACGCAAGGATCCTCCAGGCACCATCAATAAGCGCAAAGAAAAAAGAAGACCGGGACGGATCGATAGAAAGAAGACAGAAAAAGAAAACAAGAAAAACAAAAGAACGCATGGCGACCCTTCATGGCACGCATGACAGGAAGAGGCGTCGGGGAACCAAGACAAGGAAGAAGAATGATAACAAAACGATTTCAAAAGAGAGCGACAACAGATTCAAGAAACGGAAAAGTAAAAGACGCCGAGAAGTGAGGATGCCGAGAAGGGCATACCTCAAAGACGTCCCAAAGAGGATGGCCAACCGTGAAGCTTTCGAAGGAATCGAAACCAAGAGAAGGAAAGAATGAGAGAAAAAGAAAAGGGGACTTACCGAGATGATGAGGACAGAACATACTCTGTTTGCAAAAGACCAAAACAGGGGAACCAACGGTTCCCAGACGCCTGAAAAACTCCACTATAAAAGGAGAGGATGGGTTGTGAAGAAAGCGGCGAAAAAAAAAAAAAGAAAGAAACACAAGAAAGAAGAAATTCTCTAGAAAAAGAATCATCAGAAAAGAAATCAAGAGTGAAGAGAAAATATTAAGGAAAGAAGCAAATATCGCTTCCCGATATCCTGTAAAGGCCACTATTGCACATACTCGGATTCAACGAGAATCAAACTTTGCAAGTTTTGAAGGCTGGAATAGCCATTCAAGACTGCAATTTTTGAGCTTGATTGGACCTTGTATCACGTCCTAGTGAGCTTTTCGTAATCAAACAGGATAATTTATTAATGAAATATTGTTTCGAAATTCCCGGGATCCCCACAGCACCCTTTTTTTTTATCGTCTTGCTAATCCTGTCTTTCTTTCCTTTTGAACTTACGTTGTTAATTTTTTGGCACTCCTCGATATCCTTGTTTGTCATTTTTTCTGTATATTGTCAGAAGCATTCTTTGCATTTACTTGATTCTTAAACGACCCGATTAGTCGGTGAATCAAGGCCCACTCCACCAAATCTTTCCTTTTCATTCAGGCCCGGGATCCTTGGGCTTGAGTATCCTGAAAAAGGCACTCTCACACACGTATTTCTTATCTAAAAAAAAAAAAAATTGTATAGCATGTTCATCTTTTCTTGTAAGAGAGAGTACGAGTTCGATCAATTAGGAACATAATCTCCTTAACCTTTATTATAGTATATAGAATAAGGAATTTTTAAATTAGAATAAATATAACATCTAATTAATGTGAAATTCAATGCGCATCATAAGCACGTAAGGAACATATAAATTAATCGGTAGACTTGCAAAGAGCCTTGTGGCTCAACTAATTGACACTTCCTAGAGTTTTCACGAAAATATTTCAGAATCCAAATCTCTCATCTTCCATCATATTTGTCGTGGTATTAAATAAAATAAAATTCAGTAGACTTGTTGATATATTAACCTACTTGAATGTTGAAAGTTAAAGCATAACTTTCATCTTTAATATGGTACAACACTTTTAGGAACCGTGATGAGACTCCTCTCGTTTCAAAATACTGATTCTTGGTGATATAAGAAGTTATGCCTGGTTGTATTCTTTTAAATGCTTTTTGTGACTTTTGTCACAGGTTAATTCTTTTCTATGCATGGGTACTTTATATTAATCCTTCTTCTTCTTCTTTTTCCCATGTTGCTAAGCCTAAGAAGACTTTAATTCGTGGTTTCTAACTGAGATGCTGTAACTATAATCAATATCAAGATTATCAAGGAACAGTGATGGCTATTGCGAATCTATGAAAGCTACATATACCAAAGAGGCTACAAATTTTTACTTCAAAGGGCACAAAATGACGTAGGTGGGAGTGGTATAATTAACTGTTGGCTGAAAGAGAGGATGACATATCCTTGATAATTATTCTTGAAACACCACAAGCAATGAACCATGCGAAAGATAACAACCAAACTCATCAAGGAAAGCAAAAAGCTAAAAGTTAGATCACTAAGATCACAATTGAGTCCTTCCAACTGTCATTCTTTCAAGAAAGAACGGAGCCATTTTGCAGACTTCTTAGGATGACTATTTAGATTGTCCAAGTAATCCACATAGTTAAGCCCGAATTGAACATTGTAGCCTGATCCCATTTCCATGTTGTCCATCAATGACCATATGAAGAATCCTTTCACATTGGCTCCCTTCCTGCACCAACCCACCGTGCAAAGTGATTTTAATATGTAGATATATGTAGTGTAAGGTTGAATTTATTCAACCATCTAATTGGCTTTATTCCGTGCCAAATTTGCTTGTAATTCAACATTTAGTAACCCCGTATTTAGGTGGGTTTGTTGTAAGGGTAGTGAGTGAGATAGAGTGAAGATTGCTCAAGAGTGTGCAAGAAAACAGAGAGTCGCGGCCGGGACTCGCGGCTGGACTCGCGGCTTCAACCCGCTGAGAATCGCACACGTGCCAAGCATCTTTGGAAGATGAACAGTCATGCTAGCTGGAGCACTACAGGACAAAACAGGACAATCGGCCATACGGTTATCTCAAGCGATCGAACTCGCGACTTAGTCAAGCCGCGAGGTCAAGCCGCGAGCCACCCCCGCTTTTGTAAAACCCGACGTTTCACATTCCTCTCCCACTCCAATATAAATACCCCTTTTACCCACGATTGAGAGAGAGCTTCCAGAGAGAATTTTGAGAGAGAAACCCTAAAGAAAAACAAGATTGTTTCACACACAATCCCTACCTTAGAGTCTCTCCATATTCCTCAACTCTCTTCCTCTCCATTGTCAAATCCTTGAGAGGTATTTTACCAAACCTGGTTCTCACCATCATCATCACCGTGAGACAGTCGTTTGGAGTTAAGGGAAGCGATTAGGAAGGAGCCAATCTACATTGGTTGATGCTATGGTATAGTAGCGGAATCCGGGAAGCTAGAAAAGAAAAAGGTTCGCGCAACCTCGTTGGAGCAAGAAGCTTGGAGGGCTTAGGTGCACTTGGGTAGATTAGGCTTGGAGGGTCTATTGCTGTCCTTGTATCCCAACCGTATTTTCTAGTGGATTGATTACCGCTTGGAGGGCGGCGGAGAGGTTTTTCGCCGAGGTCTTCGGTTTCCTCTTCGATAACACATCGCGTGTTGTCTTTGTGTTTGCATCTTCCTTCCTCTATCTCTGCCTTTATATTATCTGCTGTGATTTTATTATGTTATGGCTTAGATAGTTTTCTATTCTATTTCACATTATAGCATATGTTAAGTTTCCGCACACTTGTTGTTTAACATATTGCTTGTGTTGATTAAGTTAATTTTTGGGGGTCTAAACGTTCAAAAGTGTTTTGTACACGTTTTTAAACTTTCATGTAGTATGCCATTTTTCAGTCTCCATAACCATACCATACTTCATATTACTTAATCTATGCAAACATGCTTTTTTGGTTATGTCTATCATTTTAAAAGAAGCTTGCAAGGCTTATAAAGAATTGTTTGGTGCTTACTTCATGCCTTTCCTAACAGCATAAAGATGTCCAAGAATGTGCTCAATTCGGTAATCATCTTCCAATGCTTTCTCCACTGGTATGGTGTCATCCCTTTTTGAGGGAACCCCTGTTCAAATAAGATTAATTATTTCATAGGCTGGAAATGTAAATAAACATTTACCCAAAAAAAAAAAAAAAACACTAATGTACAACATGGAAAATCAGACGAACAAGGAGACGTGTTTGTGTAATATTAATCTAATTGACCAACTTACCGTTTTCAGTTATATATATTTTGGGGTTTTGATAGCCCTTCTTAAGATGAACAAGGATTTCCTTCAGCCCTTCTGGATAAATGTAAATGGCATCGCTCCCTTCAGCCTATAAGAGGTAGACCAGAAAATTGAAGACAGAATTGCCTTTTTCATTATACTGATAATCCTATTTTTTATTCTTTAATTCATTATATTCATTCACTTTTACAACAACTGATTCACAAAATAATTCAATCAAGCATATCTGGGTTTTGATGATATTAATTAGGCATTGCAAATATTATGCTCTTACCAACTCTCCAATTTGTTTTACATTCCTGTCCACTGTGACAAAAAACAACATACATAAGTACACCATCGTAAAATCCATCTAGTATATGAATTTAAGGATCAAGGTTCTCTAATTAGACCAGAGAATTTAATTTAGTAACATGTAATGTCTAGCCTGTGTTGTCTAGGATGTTATCTGTCCCTAGCACATATGAAGTAAAAAGCAGCTATATTAATCTTCAATATATATTGCTGTGGAGCATGTACCTTTGAGATCAACGTATTGGTGCTGGTGATGGCTTTGAGGTGAGTCATCTGCATCGATTGGAAGAGTACTTGCATAACGCGAGGTATAATAATGGACACCAATAAAATCATAGGCACCTTTAACTAATTCTTTTTCTTCTTCTGAGAATTTTGGAAGCGCATTTCTAACCAAAGCCTTCATTACAAATGGATAGTCCCCATGAACTAATGGATCCACATACCTAATTAGCAGAACATAAACTTCCTTAAGTTAAAAAATGGAGATGAATTACCCATTAACAAGTTAATTGTGATTAAATTTCAACTGACCATCCCATCAAAAAATCCACAGCTCTATCTGCAGCATCTTTATCACAATGATATTGTGTTTCTGGCTCAAACCATTGGCACACCAGTGAAATTCCAATTTCACCACCTTGTGTAGCCCGTAAAAAATGTTAGTAACACAAAATAAAACCAAAAAGTACAAGACAAGTAACTTTCTGATTAAAAATTACCTGGTACTTTTCCTTGTATAGCTTTGCAGCAGCAGCAGCATGGGCTAGTATGATGTGGTGAGTAGCAAGGAAGGGATCTGTGGCAGGGTTAGGATTTGGATTTGAACTTCGCATCTTATAGCCATATTGACCAAAAACTTGTGGCTCATTGATGGTTGTTGTCCAATGTTTGACTCGATCTCCAAAGGTTTGGAAACAAAGGTCGGCAGAGTTTTTAAAATGATCACTACATTGTATACACAAAATGATGTAACAGTTCAAACTCAACTGATCGTTAAGTAAAATTAGTATTTATACATATTTCAAGTGTGTAAAAAAAAAAATTGCTTGCACAATCCGGCGATTTAAGGAGCCGTCATACTCATCTTGAAGAGTCATACTCATCTTGAAGAACTTGTGGTAAGTCAAAGTGGAACAATGTCACAAAAGGGGTTATGCCCTCACAAATTAAAATTAAAACATGAAATAAGTACAAATTGAGAGCGATAGCCTTCATGATATGGTATAAGAATAAGTGGCACTGAAAATAAATATAAATTGTGTCCATACCATTTTGGAGTAGTTCATTGAAAAAATTGTTGTAGAAATCAAAGCCCTCCTGGTTAACTCCCCCACTCACAGTACCCACTGCAAGTTTTTTGATGAAGAATAAACTGATTAATAAGATGATTTACTGATCTTTTGCATATTGGATCCAAATTATCATTATAATTACAGTTATTTACAAACTTCTTGTTTTTTTATTATTGAATATATGTGGGGACTAACTTCTTTGCCTTAGGTCCATAAAGAACCCAAACCAAGCCAATTAATATTTCAAAAGCAACTGGGGTCGATTGAAAAATTGGAATGTAAGGGTTCTTAGATAGTAGAACTTCCTTTTATTTTCGATTTTCCAAATAGTAATTAATTTAGTGAATTTTGGTATTCAATAACACAGTTAATCCCCGTGGGTTCGACATTCGTTTTCTAAAAACACTTTACTACTTGTTACGATTCAGTGCGCTTGCAGATTATTTTTCGCTAACACATGTGCAAGCTCCGAATCCACGGACTCCTTCTTTCTTGGATTCTCCAACAAGTACAAGCACACCCGCTTGTGTTTCTTTAAGTTCTTATGGCAGCAACTAAATGATCATCAAGCTTTTGAAGAAATCCCCTTCTTGATAATCCTAAGCTTGTGTAAAGGAAAGCTCCTCACAGATCTCACAAGAGATTTACACAAATAGCAATATGAACAACACTAAAACGTGCTTAGGGTTTGCCTTTTATACCTAGGGCAAAATAGAAAACCCTAAACGTTTTAAACAAACTAGGGCTGAGTTGGAATTCTGTAGAAAAACGCCTCTGACCCGATTTTCAATTGATCGAGCCTAAGCTTCGATCGATCGAACCAGCCTGAGAAGCTTAAATAACTTCTGCAACAGTTTATTCCAACTTTACATAAATGAACCAACTTTGAGCAAGTCTAAACACGACTAAACATATTGTTTTGATTATGGTTTGCCAACAATACACATTAGAGTTCTAAATACATAAGAACCTAAGTCTTTAAAACCTAACAAAACCAAAAAGTCGAAAAACAATAAAAGTTTTGCAAAAGGAAATACTTTACGTGGCCAAGAAGCAGACCGACTTTCTTCTTATGTACATAGTTTATTCATGGAAAAGTGGAAGGCAAAACTGATATATATATATATATATATATATATATATATATATATATATATATATATATATATATATGGGTGTGTGTTTGTTTGCATGCTTATTTGGTATAGTCATTGAATTCAGCTAAACATGTTTAAATATTACAAAAACTAACACAAATTCAGGTGTTAAAACTTTCTGAATGCCAAAAAATCTATATAATTAAAGAATAAGTTATTGAAACAATTCAAAAAATATATGACTATTCAAAAGGGAAATATATTAGAGAAAGAAAAAAGTACATGAACCATTGTTTTCAATAGGAAAGGTCGGAGTCCTAACTTGGCTTTAGATATTGTGTATCAAGCTAAAGAGTATGTGCATTGTGTGGCTGCCCCAAGATTGCAATCCCGTAGAGTCTTAAGGAGCATTCGTTGGGAGAGACCCGAGCTTGGGTGGAGGAAGTTGAATACAGATGGGGCATGCAGTGAGCCTCACGATCCGGCTGGTTGTGGGGGAGTGGTAAGGAATGAGGATGGGCGGTGGGTAGCGGGCTTTAGAAGGTGCATTGGGATCACTAGTAGTTTTGCCGCTAAGATGTGGGGGCTGCGTGAGGGACTCAAGCTGTGCTGCAACTTAAACATCCGCAGTCTTGAAGTTGAGATGGATGCCAAGTCCATTGTTGATGTGCTTGAGAATACAGGTTATGTTAATAATGTTATATCCCCGATTTTAGATGATTGTAGGCATCTGATCTCTCTCTTCCAAAATGTCCGTATTAAGCATTGTTTCTGGCAAGCAAATCAATGTGCTGATGGCTTAGCTAGGATGAGTTTTAGTTTAAATGCTGATTTTCTTATTTTTGATAGTCCGCCTGTGGACATTGTAGTCGTATTTGAGGGAGATCTCGGTGGGAGGTCTTTCATCAGGTCTTGTATTGAACCTTGCTTTGGTTTTTAGTCTTGAAATGTTATCGCCTTTCATCACAAAAAAAAAAAAAAGACTCTTATTCTGCATGAATTTGATATTTTCCTTATTAATAACCACAAAAAGGGTAGCACAAATGGTCATGAACCACCCCTCAGGAATTGGATATCACTGGTTTAAATTTCCCATTCAACCTTACCCCTTGAGGCCAAAACTTACTTATAAAAAAAAAAACCTTATATTTGAGTCTAATACTTAAATATTTTTCTTCATTTTTCTTATTTTAACAATTCTCTCTTGGTATTACAAACTGCTACAAGCAAGATTATTTTTTCGTAATGAAATGGTAGCATTGAACAACTGGTGCCCCAAATCATTAGCAACCGAGAGGAAAAGAAAATGTAGAAAGTGTATAGGATTACATATACTTTTCTGGAGAACTTTTAGATCAAGGAGTTACCTATAACATGATGATGCTGATTACACTAGTAGTAGTAGTTGCAGTATAGGGTTTGCCACTAATGCTCCATCTGTTTTGACGGAAAACTTTTTCTTGAAAATGACGTATTTTCTGGAAAATATTTTTAGGAAATTGACCTTGAAAATGAGCAAAAAAACATTTTTTTTTTTAAATGGTTCACATGGAAAATCATTAATATTGCTTGTAATTCCAAATAATTATATGAAAAAATTGACCAATGGTGCGTGCACCTATGCCCAATGGTGGCTTAGGTTTAAGAAAATTGACCACCTTCAATAAAGCCTTACTAAGGAAATGGTTATGGCGGTTTGGGGTTGAGGAGACTCGGCTTTGGAGGAGGGTGATAATTTCGAAATATGGGGAAGAATGGGGGGAATGGACCTTTAAGTCGGCTAGGGGTGCTCATGGGTGTGGCTTATGGAGGAGTATCTAGATGGGTGGGAGGTTTTTAGTAAAAATATCCACTTTAAGGTTGGAGTGGGGAGTTGAGTGAAACTTTGGTCAGACCTATGGTGTGGGGATCTTCCTCTCAAACTATTCTTCCCAATTTTGTACGGTACTACTACTGATAGAGAGGCTTCAGTAGACTCTTCTTTGATATGGTAGGGGCGGGGAATAGGAGAAGTTGGGATGTTCATTTATTTGGGGTCCAAATGATTGGGAGGCGGGTGCAGTGGAGGATTTCCTTCGTATATTGGAATCTAATATACCTTCTTCGAATGAGGGAGATTGTATGAGGTGGAAGTTGACAAAGAATGGGGACTTTGATATTCGTTCATTTTACAATAAGTCGCAAGGTTCTTCTTCCGTTAGCTTTCCTTGGAAAGGTATTTGGAAGGTCAAGGCACCTCGGCGTGTTTCTTTCTTTATGTAGACTGCAACTTGGGATAAGATTCTTAAGGGTGATAATTTGCGGAATAGGGGTTTTGATTTTGTTGATTGGTGCATTATGTGTCGCTGTTTTGGGGAGACAAGAGATCATTTGTTGCTTCATTGTGAGAGGGCTCATTGGTTGTGGAGCTTTGTCCTTAGATCCTTTGGGATTTCTTGGGTTTTACCAGGTTCGGTTGTAGATTTACTTTTTGACTGGTGGAATTGGTTGGGGAAGTACTCATCTAACATTTGGAATTTAGTCCCTTTGTGTCTAATGTGGTGTATTTGGAAGGAACGTTGTCAATGGACTTTTGAGGACATGGATAGATTTGATGACCAGTTGCTTGCCTCTTTTTATGGCTCTCTTTTTGATTGGTCTAAGGCTTTGGGACTCACATCTAGTGATTCTGTCCCTATGTTCCTTAGCTCTCTAACCTTTGTAATTAATTTTTTTTTTGTTCTTTTTGTTTTTTTCTCCTTTTTGTACTTCTGGTTTGCTTTATGCTTTATCTGCATAAAACAGTTTTTTGAATATACATTTCTTACTTATCAAAAAAAAATTATATGAAAAAAAAATTATTCACAAAAACTCAAGGAAAAAAAAAAAAAAAACACTCTAGGAATCAGCTCCAAGCAAGAGAAAACAAAATCTAGGAATTAGTACATAAAGTTGTCCGGAATTAGCACCAAGCTATTGAAGGGAAAACTGCAACAATAAATTTTACTACTCAACCTAACTATCATCATTGGAGTACAATAGTGTGCTTATATAAACTAGTATGACTTAAGCCTAATTCTAATCGACTTAGGAAAGCCTAATTATTGAATTATAAAAGTACTCTTGAATTTAGGAAATTAATTAAATACTAATAGCCTAATTAACTAGTAAGAGTATAAGATCTATAATAAAATTCAATGTAAATCGTAAAAAATACAATTGACTTCTTAAATTACATAAAATAAAATTGTCTTACACTCCCTACACCAACCTTCCATCGTGTGACCCATATGACTAGAAAAATGCCCAGTCCTTTTTTTAATTGAGATTGCATATTTATTTTGATATTATTATTATTATTTTTTGACAGAAGTGATATTATTTTGATATTATTAATAAGGAAATTTCTTGTTCCAATTCACTTAATCATGTTTTCCTTTATATAGATCCGTGGCTCAAATATCATTGAACTTCAAAATTTCAAGCCTGCTTTCAAAGAGATGACATTGCAAGTGTTCATGCAAGAGCCTTGTAAGGTTGAATTTAATCAACCATCTTGTTGGCTTTATTCCATGCCAAATTTGCTTGTATTTCAGCAATTAGTAAACCCGTATTTAGGTGGGCTTGTTGTAAGGGTAGTGAGTGAGATAGAGTGTTGAATGCTCAAGAGTGTGCAAGAAAACAGAGTCTCGCGGCCGGATCTCGAGGGTGACTCGCGGCTGCAAGCCGCCAAAAGCAACACACGTGCCAAGCATGCTAGAAGTTGAAGCGTCATGCTAGCTGGAGCACTACAAGACAAAATAGGACAACTGACCGTTCTGTTATCGCGCGGCTAGATCTCGCGACTCGGTCAAGCCGCGAGCCACCCCTGTTTTGAAAAACCCGACGTTTCACATTCTTTTTTCACCCCAGTATAAATATCTCTTATACCCACAAAAGAATGAGAGCCTCAAGAGAAAATTTTGAGAGAGAAACCCTAGAGTAAAACAAGATTGATTCATCTACAATCTTTACATAAGAGTCTCTTCAAATTCCTCAACTCTCTTCCTCTCCATTGTTAAACCCTTGAGAGGCTTTTTACCAAAACCTTTTCTCACCATATCCATTACTATGAGAGGGCTGTTTGGTGTTCTGGGAAGCGTTTAGGAAAGAACCAATTTACATTGGTTGATGCTATGGTCAAGTAGCGGAATCCGGGAAGCTAGAAAAGAAATAGGTTCGGCACAACCTCGTTGGAGCAAGAAGCTTGGATGGCTTAGGTACATTGGGTAGATTAGGCTTGGAAGGTCTATTGCTGTTCATGTATCCCAACTACATTTTCTAGTGGATTCTTGACCGCTTGGAGGGCGGCAGAGAGGTTTTACGCCGAGGGCTTCGGTTTCCTCTTCGATAACACATCGTGTGTTGTCCTTGTGTTTGCATCACTCTTCCCTTAATCTTTGCCTTTTATGTAAGGTTGAATTTAATCAACCATCTTGTTTGCTTTATTCCGTACCAAATTTGCTTGTATTTCAGCAATTAGTAACCTTGTATTTAGGTGGGCTTGTTGTAAGGGTAGTGAGTGAGATAGAGTGTTGAATCCTCAAGAGTGTGCAAGAAAACAGAGTCTCGCGGCTGGATCTCGCGGGTGACTCGCGGCCGCAAGCCGCCGTAAGCAACACACGTGCCAAGCATGCCGTGGTTGAAGCGTCATGCTAGCCGGAGCACTACAGACAAAATAGGACAATCGCCGTTTCTGTTATCGCTACGATCGATCTCGCGACTCGAGTTAAGCCGCGAGCCATCCCTATTTTGAAAAACCTGACGTTTCACATTCTTTTCTCACCCCAGTATAAATACCCCTTATACCCACAAAAGAATGAGAGCTTCCAGAGAGAATTTCAAGAGAGAAACCCTAAAGTAAAACAAGATTGATTCATCTACAATCTTTACATAAGAGTCTCTTCAAATTCCTCAACTCTCTCCCTTTCCATTGTTAAACCCTTGAGAGGCATTTTACCAAAACCTTTTCTCACCATATCCATTACTGTGGGAGGGCTGTTTGGTGTTCTAGGAAGCGATTAGGAAGGAACCAATCTACATTGGTTGATGCTATGGTCAAGTAACGGAATCCAAGAAGCTAGAAAAGAAATAGGTTCGGCGCAACCTCGTTGGAGTAAGAAGCTTGGAGGGCTTAGGTGCACTGGATAGATTAGGTTTAGAGGGTCTATTGTCATCCATGTATCCCAACTACATTTTCTAGTGGATTACTTACCGCTTGGAGGGCAGCAGAGAGGTTTTACGCCGAGAGCTTCGGTTTCCTCTTCGATAACACATCGCGTATTGTCCTTGTGTTTGCATTTTCCTTCCCTTTTATCTTTGCCTTTTATTATCTGCTGTGGGTTGTGATTTTAAATTGGCTTAAATTGTTTACCAATTCTGTTTTATAGTTTTTGTTCATTTTCCGCACACTAGTTGTTTGACATAAAGCTTGAATTGGTTAATTTGTAAATTGGAGGTTTAAACGTTCAAGGGTGTTTTTACACTATTTGAACTTTCAATTGGTATCAGAGCGGGTACACTTCTAGTGGTTTCATTACCATAATGTGATCCTTGACTCCCTTTTGAGATGGATCGGTCTCAATCCTTAAATGCACCTCCATATTTTGATGGTAGAAATTACGCTTTTTGGAAGGTTCGCATGAGAGCATTTCTGTGTTCCATTGATGAATCTGTTTGGGATGTTGTTGAGATAGGTTGGACCAAACCCGAGGCAGCCAAATCCACATGGGATAAGGCAGCACTTGCCACATCTAATGCTAATAGTAAAGCACTCAATACTATTTTTCGTGGTGTGTCTCCGGATGAATTTCACAGGATCTCTCACATTACCGTTACCAAAGAAGTGTGGGAGATATTGGAGACCACTTACGAAGGCACGAAGAAAGTAAAAGATACCAAGTCAGAGATGCTAACCACTCGGTTTGAGGAGCTAAAAATGAGTGAGGATGAGTCCTTTGACTCTTTCTACACAAAGTCTGAATGAGGTGATTGTAAGCAAGTTCAATCTGGGAGAGAAAACGGAGGATTCTAAAATTGTAAGGAAGATCCTTCGATCATTGCTAGAAAGTTTTCGTGCCAAAGTGATAGCGATTGAAGAAAGCAAGGACCTTGATGACATCAAAGTCCAAGAGCTGATTGGTTCTCTTCGGACTTATGAAATGTCGCTGCCCAATCAACGGAAGAGCAAATCTCTTGCTCTTAAGACCATTAATGAGAAGGTGGAAGTCCATGACTCATCGGAAGAAGATGTGGTTGACAAAGATGTTGCATACCTTGTAAAAATTTCCGAAAATTCTTGAAATTCAAGATTAATGGCAAATTTGGTGATAAAGGAAAATTTCAAAGTTCAGGAACGGAGAAAAGTGAATTCAAAAAGAAAGATGGAAAAGAATCCCAATCTACATAAGGTGTCACTTGTTTTGAATGTAACGGGCATGGACACTTTAAGAAAGAATGTCCAAATTATTTGAAATCAAAAGGCAAGGTGTATGCCATGACATTGAGTGACTCAGATTCATCCAACTCTGATTCTGAGGAAAGTCGTGATGGAGAAGGAAATTACTCCGCTTTTATGACTATTGCTCATGTTGATTCTTGAGACGAGTTGAATCTGCTTGTACAAGAGTTTGGAGTACATAGTGATGAAGAATCATTTGGAGTCATTGAGGAATCAGATGCAGAAGAAGATGGAAACACAACCAATCTTCAAGACAGTTATAACTCACTCTTGGAGAGGTCGGGTGAGTACACAAGGGTGGCTAAGGCAGCAGTGAGAAAAATGAAAAAGGTAGAGGAGGACTATAAAAGTCTCCTAATTCGATATAAGGAGGCCAAATGTGAGATAGAAACACCGAACGGTGAGCTGTCAGAAGCTTACACAAAAGGGAGATTTCTTGAGTAATAGGTTGTGCAAGCAAATGCTAAAATAGAGAGGGTCACCACCAAGAAGCTAGATGATGTTATTTCATCTCAAAAGAGTTTTTCAGACAAATCCGGATTGGGATATACTGGAGGAAGTAGCTCATCTGGCAATATCACTAAAGAAGTGAAGTTTATAAAGGCCAAAGAATCACCTGATGTTGGCCCTCTCTGCCGAGAAGCCCAAGATAAAGGAGAAGAGGAAGGTGGGGAACGAACGGTTGTTGAATCCACGTAATCAATCCGTGGGCAGGTCTGAATCCCGAGCCAAGTCTCGTCCACGACCACAAAGAGGTCCTAGATCGAACTATGTGTGTCATCATTGCGGACTTCAAGGGCATACTCGGCCAAATTGTCAAAAGTCGAGAGCACTGAATAATGCAACTGCTCCAAGGTCACAAGGACCTAGAAATGACAGAAGAAATTGGGCTGTAGAACCATCAAGAGATCAAAGTGGTGATATCGGAATGATGGACGTGATGAAGATGATTGGTGCTTTCACCAACTGCTTGGAGAGCTTCACACGAAGGTTTGAAAGCCCTAACTCTCGTACCCAATCCTATAAGGAAATCACCCCAAACGCAAGTGACGTGTGGGTGAAAAAGGGTACTCATGCATAAGCATTACAACATGTCCATGCATCAATTCTTCCTATGCTTTGTGACTTAGTTTGGTTGTTTGCTTTTTAATTGTGTGGGTTGAATTGTGTTTATTTATTTTTGCATTCTATCGTTTATTCCTTTTTGTTGGTTTTGATCAATCGTTTCCTTCTTATGTGTCAAAAATCCAAAAACTACATAAAAAGTAGAAAATCAAAAAGTTTGATCGACATTGTTGAAGTTTTGTCTCAAAACTTATTTTGCCTTGTACCTTTGTGCTAATGGCTTTGTGCATTTACGAGCGTAGCTTATTTCTTTGCACTCTTATCACTGTGGATGAAATCTTGAAATCTATGTGACTGTTGTAAATAGATCTTCAAACTTGTCATGAATGATTAGTGAATGGTTATGTTGATCTTGAGACTTGCATAGACTTATGCCTATATATCTTCCCACTCTTTATTTTTCTTGCTAAAAAGAGCTCACCAAATGTAAATCTCCAAATGAAAAGAGATATTGAGCTGCAAAAGCCTGTCGCACATACTAGTATTTGACTAGGAAAAAGGGAAAGTGACCAAAAATTTATGTGAATGATTTTTCAAAAAGCCAAAGGCTATCTCATCAAAGTGAAATATCAAATATCATTCTCACAATGAGAGGTGATTGTCTTAAAAGGACCAAAAAGATCAAATGTTATGATTGAATGCAGAGTCAAATGTAAAGCTCCAAGTTATGCTATCAAGTTTTGTGGGAGGTCATATATGCATACTTCTATAATTGAGATGGATCACATGATCTAGTGCTAATTGTGTATGCCTTGGTTGAATTGATCATTGAAACTTCACACTAGACTAAGGACTATCTCATTGTTGATATCCACACACAATACACAAGTTTATATTCAATAAATGTCATATTCATTTGTGTAATTGTACTTGATAAAATGTGTTTTCACATGCTCAATCTTTGTTGATTCAAGCACAAAAAGATTTTTGAGTGTTTTAGGTGTTTTTGGAAAGTATTTTGTTCTTCAAAAACTGAAAATTTCAAAAAAAAACATTTTTGCCTTGTTTTGGCGACTTAGTCGCGGGTAAGTCAAGTCGCATGCCACAGTCGCGAGCTCGCGGGTCAATTTTGGCGACTTGTTCGCGAGTGGAAGGTCCGGTCGCAAGGGGTACACAGAGATTTTGGCTGCTCACCTTGCGGCTCCCTCGCAAGTAAGACTTCCAGGCGCGAAAAACACTTAGAAAAATTTTCAAAATTATCAATTTGAAGTGTTTTGGCGGGTAATCTTGGCGACTCTCTGGCGACTTACCTCGATCGCGAAAATCGCGTGTTTTGCAAAATGAGCTCGTTTTCAACACTATTCTCAAAAAGGGGTCCTCATTTGCTTGTCTCGCACTCTGTCTCTGTTCACTTTCTGGTCTTACTTTCACTAATTCAAAATCACTGTGGTAATCTTCAAATTCTTCCACCAATTTGTTACCATTCAATCAATCTTCAAGGAAAGGTATGGGTTTTGTCCTCTAATCTCTGTTTTTCTCGATTATTGCCTTTTCATCATGGTTTTTGTGTTCTATTTGGTATTCATATATCTCTTACCCGTGTTTGGTTACTTGAGTGTCCGATGTTCTCATTTTTGTGTGGTTTTAACCTGATCCACTCTATATTGTAGCAACATTTGGGTCATTATTGTCCCTCATTGTTATTTTCTGGTCATTTCCATCTAGCTCTTAGGGTTTTCTTCATTATCCCTAATTTGACACTAACCCACTGCTAATAATGTCTGTTGGATTGTGTTCTTTCTTTTCCTCTATTACATGATACAGACTGGAAATGTCTCCATTCAAGAAAGCAATTGTGAAAGGAGGTAGTTCCAAAGGAAAGGAACCTTTCATTGATGTCAATGACTATTCACCTCAAACAAAAGGGACTCGTTCTTTATCAAGAGGGTTTGATCCCAACAAGTTCAGATCCTATGTCGCCTTTCGGTCTCATGAGAATTATTTCCGAAATGCTACACCATTACTCGAAAGACCTGTTGACCAATCATCACTTCATGACACCGACATTCCGAAATGGTTTGCTCACAAGGATTGGAATTACCTTCTCTCTGATCCGGATGACGCTTATGAGAATTTGGTAAAGGAATTTTATGCCAACGCGATTGTGGAAGGAGAAGAACTTAAGTGCTGGGTTAGGAAAAAGAGTTTTTCGATCTCTCCTACATATTTGGCAGAGATCCTTCACATCAACCGACCAATGCTTCGACACTCACCGGTTTATGATGATCTTTGTCCCGATGAGAAACTCCTTAAGGAGGGTCTTGGACAAGACTTGGAATTCTCATCCAATGGAAACTCCGTCAGTGTTTCCTCTCTTCCTCCAAAACTGAGAGTGCTTACAATTGTGATGTTTCACAATTTTTACCCCCTATCAAGCACTGGGTATATGAATCTCGGACGTGCCTTGTTTCTTCATGACCTAATCTCTAATGTAGAAATTGACATCTGTGCTTATATCTTTCATGTTCTGTGCAAAACGGTTCTACGAATTGAGTCCCAAATATGTGTTCCTTTCTGCTGTCTAATTTCAAGGATCTTGAAGCTCAAAGGAATTTATCCAACGGCAGATGAATCTCCTTGCTTAAAACCGAGTCCAATTAACATGCGTACATTCAACGCAAGCATTGGTCATAGTCGGAAGAGAGCCAAACCGGAAACTTCCACATCTCACAGTGGTTCGCATTTCAGCACCCTCTCCCTTGACGAAAAACTTGATCACATTGTATCCTCTGTACACGAGTTGAATACCAAGATGTCCGAACTCACATCTACTCTACACCATCACAGCACTCAATGGGATATGAAGTTTACCTCACTCCAAACTCAATTGGATCAGATTCAGAGGAAGCTAGAAGAGAATGTGTAGCTATTCCATGACAAAAAGGGGAGATGATGTCTTAAGGGATGAAAGGGGAGTGATAGCTCGATCGAGGGGGAGGATATTACCTAAGGGGGATTGTTTTAAGCGGTTTCAATACTTTACTTTAAGTTGTTTTTCATTTTAAGTTGTTATTCTGTGTATATTGTATTTGTACCCATGTTACTTTTGTAAGCTTTTAGGGTTTATATTTTTATTCTTGTAGGCTTTATGGTTTGTACCATGCTTTATGCAACTTCTATGTTTTTGTTAAATCAGTACTTCTATCCAAATGTCATGCATTTTCTGGTTAAGTACTATCACTCTTGTGTCCTTGTAGGATTGTTCCTAGATGCATATACTTAGTGTATTATGCATTGGTTGAGTGTTGGGCATACAAGTAACTTGCATTGTTCTTGTTAGCTTGTATGTTCAAGTGTTCATTCCAAGTGTGAATGAGCATTGTGATCACTACCTTGTAGTGATTACTTGTTTGATCAAGCTATGGTTTATTTCTTAACTTCACCCTTGCTTGATCACCTTATGCCTGTTTCATATGCATTTCATGTTTTTTGCATACAATGATCATGGTGTATTGTTGTGTTTCAAGAGTTTCATGTTCATATGATTCAAGTGCCTCACGTTTTCGAGAATTAGGTGTGAGTGAGTTTTACTCAACTGTTCCCAACTCACATGTTAAGTCTAGAGTCTGTTTTAGGGTTTTGTCACGGAATAGCCAAAGGGGGAGATTGTAAGGTTGAATTTAATCAACCATCTTGTTGTCTTTATTCCGTGCCAAATTTGCTTGTATTTCAGCAATTAGTAACCTTGTATTTAGGTGGGCTTGTTGTAAGGGTAGTGAGTGAGATAGAGTGTCGAATGCTCAAGAGTGTGCAAGAAAACAAAGTCTCGCGGCTGGATCTTGCGGGTGAGTCGCGGCCGCAAGCCGCCAAAACAAAGACACGTGCCAAGCATGCCAGAAGTTGAAGCGTTATGCTAGCTGGAGCACTACAGGACAAAATAGGACAACTGGCCGTTCTGTTATCGCGCGGTTGGATCTCGCGACTCGGTCAAGCCGCGAGCCATCCCTGTTTTGAAAAACCCGACGTTTCACATTCTTTTCTCACCCCAGTATAAATACCCCTTATACCCACAAAATAATGAGAGCTTCCAGAGAAAATTTCAAGAGAGAAACCCTAGAGTAAAACAAGATTGATTCATCTACAATCTTTACATAAGAGTCTCTTCAAATTCCTCAACTCTCTCCCTCTCCATTGTTAAACCCTTAAGAGGCATTTTACCAAAACCTTTTCTCACCATATCCATTATTGTGAGAGGGCTGTTTGGTGTTCTCGGAAGCGATTAGGAAGGGACCAATCTACATTAGTTGATGCTATGGTCAAGTAGCGGAATCCGGGAAGCTAGAAAAGAAATAGGTTCGGCGCAACCTCGTTGGAGCAAGAAGCTTGGAGGGCTTAGGTGCACTGGGTAGATTAGACTTGGAGGGTCTATTGCTGTCCATGTATCCCAACTACATTTTCTAGTGGATTACTTACCGCTTGGAGGGCGGCGGAGAGGTTTTATGCCGAGGGCTTCGGTTTCCTCTTCGATAACACATCGTGTATTGTCCTTGTGTTTGCATCTTCCTTCCCTTTTATTTTTGCCTTTTATTATCTGCTGTGGGTTGTGATTTTAAATTGGCTTAGATTGTTTTCCAATTACATTTTATAGCTTTTATTCATTTTCCGCACACTAGTTGTTTGACATAAAACTTGAATTGGTTAATTTGTAAATTGGGGGTCTAAACGTTCAAGGGTGTTTTTACACTATTTGAACTTTTATTTTATTTTCTACCGTGGATGTGATTTTAATTGGCTTAGATTGTTTACCAATTCTGTTTATAGCTTGTGTTCATTTTCCGCACACTTAGTGTTTGTCATAAAGCTTGAATTGATTATTTTGTTATTGGGGGTCTAAACGTTCAAGGGTGTTTTATACACTATTTGAACTTCCAAGCCTATGTATCGGGCCTTGAGAAGGTAGCCTCAAAATTAACTATTGTAGTTTTTCTTCTTGCGTTCGGTGTTCCTTGCATCATAATAAGTGCTAAAAACTGGCTGAAATTTACATGGATACAAGGAATGGAAGCATGTGGCTAGTGCCCCTTTTTATTTATTTATTTATTTTGTAGTTTGTATATGTGTAGCTTCCAATGTTTTATTTATTTATTGTATTTATTTTTTACTTTCATATTTTTTCATGAGAATGTTGAATCTTGTATATAGGGTCGTCCCACGGGTCGAGTCAGGCCGGGTTTGGGCCCAACCCGCACTCGACCCGATTGGGTCGGGTCACCAAAAAACGGACCCGCAATCATCTGTAATATGGGTTAAACCCGCCGTGTCGGATCATCGGTTTGAACGGGTTGGACCTCTTATTGGGCCTTTTCTGTAAATTTTATTGAAATTAATTTTTTTGGGCCTTTTGGCCGAAATTATTGGACTTTTCAACGAATTAATAGTTTTTGAATCTTAACATATCGACAGTTGTGCTGTTTTTTACTAAATTTCTTTTAAAATGGGCCTTCAACTCTACTATAATTTGTCCAAAACTCCAAATTCATACTTCCCAGAATGTAAAATACCAATACATTATCAATTCAAATTTCAAAGTATGAATTCAAAGTATGTAAAATGGGCCTTCATTAAGTATGAATTCAAAGTAAAATCTGGATACATGTTAAATATCAATAGAATGTAAAACCTAAGCATTAATCAAATAGATAAAAACACAAATACACAATTATCATTTTGTTACCACCTGTTCATCATCCACACATTATAACAAATATTTTCCAAATTGCCTAAGCCTTGAGGCCTGGCGAGTACCATTTTGTTTCCACATTCATCAATAAAACACAATTACCATTTTTGTTACCACCTTTTCATCATCCACACATTATAAATTTATAACAAATATTTTCCAAATTGCCTAAGCCTTAAGGCCTAGGCGGTACCATTTTGTTTCCACATTCATCAATCATCAAGGTGAAAACATACCTAGTACCTACCAACCATTCCACACATCAAACAAATTTCCAAAACCACATAGGCTACAAGCACTACTAAAAATACATCATCTTCATAATTTGATATATAAAGCCATAGAGACAAAGAGAGAAGGCGATTCTTGCACAAGGCAATAAACTACCAAAGCAAAGAGGCGGTTCAAAGTATATATAATAAGTTACAACTATGAAATACTATTAAGTATTTCCAAAAAATAGCTTTCCTAAGGCAGTAAAGAACTACTCTATTTTCTATAGTTAACATGTCCATAACTTATAGAGAGGAAAGCCTACACAGATGCTAAGTTTTCCTTCCTCTAAGCAAGACAAGAGTTCATGTATAATTATAATTAGAAAAGCTACACATCTGTCCAAAAAAGCTTCAAAATATATCCAAAAAAACTGCCTCCTATACAAAAGGCGACCTTCCATCCTCCTACAATACAAGGGGAAAAATATTTATTAATACTATATAAAGACAGAATAACAGCTACAGAATAACCAAAAGGGACACCAGTATGAACAAAAATTATAAAGGCAGAAACATACCCAATCGGTGATCATTCATCAATATTGACTGTGGTATGAGTACCACCTTTGTTTGAACAGGAACTAGAACTTGTTGCTGTTGTTGTTTGATTTAAAACTAGAAAAGAAAAAATTGAGACAATAGATTAAATTTTGCTCAAGTATATGACACATTTAATAACACTTAGTAAACAAGAAGATTGGAAGTTAAACATATTACCTAATTCATGAAATTCATCCTCCAAGGCCTCCATCTCGTCCTTTGACTTGTGAAAAGAAATTGGGACACGGGCTTGCAGCCAGTTTTGAGCACAAATAAGATTTTGAACCATGAGAGGGGAGAGTGAACTTGAAATGGATCAAGTATGCGCCCTCCGGTACTAAAAGCCGATTCGAAAATCAACCGTAGAAACAGTGCAGCCAAAGACATCCCTAGCCATTTTGGACAAAGACTGGTACCTATCTCGAATTGGCTTTCCACCACCCCAAAATCTCAAATTTCACATCCCTTCTACTCTCACAATTTTCAGCCAAATATTTTTCCATCTCATTGCTACACCCTATAGACTTCTCAACCTCTAAAAACCGCTCATATCGTGAATTAACCATTGCATACGGATCACTACAACCAACTGTATCACCTTCCTTGTGTGTCCTCTCATTCTCACTTGGTAGCACCACATTTGGTGAATCAACCCTAAAGTAATCATCATACAACCTAGCCATAAAACTCCCCACCAAGTCAACCATCTCATTAGCCACTTCATCCCCATAAATTTCAAAAAAAGAAAACTTCAAAAACCTCATTTTCTTCCTTGGATCCAAAGACCACAGCCCACATACAAAAGCTTATTAATTTTATCCCCTTTCCCCAGTACTTTTCAAACTTAGCTTCCATTTTAGTTGCCATGTTTTTCAAGAGATGATTTTGAGATTTAATTAAATGAGCAATATTTTCTTGAATCACAAACATCTCATCAAAGAAGGTATTTGAAGTCACATACAAAGAATCGGAGAACTTTTTAGTTGCATTGTAAAAAGTTTCAAGAAACCCACAAATGTCCTACAATTTTGAAAATCAACCCCACAAGGAGATCCCAAACCACCACTATTTTCCTTGTTCAAAAAGTATGAAGAATAGCTATCATCCTCAAAGTCCATTCTTAGGAACACTTTCTCAAATTTTTCAACAAGATCTAACATGAGATAGGTAGAGTTCCACCTAGTTGGTACATCAAGACTTAGTAAACATTTGGATTCAATACCTAATCTCTCCATAATACTCCTAAAAGTTTGATTTCTATTTGGTGAGGACTTCACATACCTCACCGCTTCACGCACCCTAGCAATGGACGGATCAATTTCTTTCATACCATCTCCCACAATCAGATTTAAGATATGTGCACAACACCTCATGTGCAAGAACTCATGTTCTAAAATAGTCCCCTTCAATCTTTAGTTACTTGTTTGTAAAAATTTAATGGTAGCACTATTAGAGGAAGCATTATCCACTGTCAAGGTGAATATGCCATCAACACCCCACTCACGGAGACACATCTCAATCTTTCTACCTATAGTCTCCCCCCTATGGTCTTCCACTTGACAAAAATTCAAAATTCTTTTATGCAAGTTCCAATCATCATCAATAAAATGACCTGTAAGGGACATATAATTCAGATTTTGAATACTAGTCCATGTGTCCGTAGTAAGGCACACCCTACGACCTTTCAAGGCTTCCCTTAGTTTCTCTCTCTCAACACCATAAATGCTAATCACATCTCTAGCCACAGTTTGACGAGATGGGATATCCCCGATTTGCAACTTAGGTTGTAAGGTTGTTGAATATTTTTGAAACCCATACCCTTCAACAAACCTAAAAGGCAACTCGTCTATTATAATCATTTCTCAAGTGCCTTCCTAGAAGCCTCAACAAGAAAGGCTGTTGGTACAAGCTTAAATCCTTCCTCCCCATTCATTTTGGGTTCAAATGCTAAGGTTTGTTGCCCTTTAAGTGAAGCTCTATTAGGGTTCTTAACACGCTTTGGTGTATGATTCAATAAATTAGTAGTACCATGACCCTTACTATTAGCACGGTAAGTTTTTTTGGCAATAATGGCAAACAGCCTTAAATTGACCCTCACTCATTTTTATTTGTTCAAAATGATCCCAGGCACTAGACTTTTTCCTATTATTACCACAATCGTGACTATCTCACTCACTTTGGTTTTATCACTAGGTCTAGGTGGAAGTGCCTCGGCATTTGTTGGAGTGGGAACAGGTTCAACTTGGACAAAGAGTCCAGGCAGGGCAATGGTGTTGTTTGGGAAGGGGGGCATCGATGAGGGGTTCCATGACCTAAAGACGTCAAATTTAAGCATAAACAAACAACCATAAAAAAAACTAATACTAAGAAAGATCATTGTAGTTGACCTCTTAAAGGGAAAAATCACATACATTGGAGCTTTGTAAAATAAGAAATATCATTATGCATAAGAATTTACTTCACTAGTACTGATTTCATTTAACACTCAGTGTTCTGTATCAAGGTAAATTACATGGCACTTCATGATTTCATTTAAATTGCAAGTATGCATTGTTTAAGAGTCAAGACAAAACTAAGAACTGATATAACTATAAGCATGTCAAAGAAATTGTCCTTGTTCAAAACATAGAGGCCCAATACATTTTCCCAAATCTTTTTTTATTTTTTTTATTTTTATAAAACCAGATCATAGACACAACTTGATTTGAAGTGATCTGAGACTCTCATTGTCTTTAGTTCTCTCTCTTTTTTTTTTTTTTTTTTTTTTTTTTTTTTTTTTATACTTTGCTTAGTTACACATAGCCAATGGTTTTTGAACAAGCTTCCTCAACATCACAAGTGTTCTTACATGGAAAGGAGGTGCTTGAGCACTAATCACAATCCGTCACCTCAAATATTTTTTTACTTCAAAAAGTTACAAACTTTGTTTGGTGTCCGTATTATTCGTTAAATCCTCACCATTCTTTATACAATAAGGCAATCAAATAATCTTAAAAGCTTTAAAAACAATCGAATCAAGAATCTAAATAACTAATAAAAAAGAGAAAGAACAGATTTGTTTGAGCGACACGAACCTGTTGACGAGGAAAGCAAAACCGCGGTCGCCGTGCTTGAAGGCCGAGAGGCGGCGGATAGTGCCCTTGGTGCGACGGACCAGCGACAACACTCCGATCCTCTGCTCGGCGGGGATACGTGTGAAGATGAACCAGCAAGGCAGCAAGGTTTGGTGTTTGGTCCGTTGGAGACTTGGAGAGTTGGATTGAAGTCAAGGGTTCCAAAATAAAAGAGGGATTTTGAATCAGCCCTTGAGACTAGAGAGCAGAGAAAAGTGGAACAGAGAGAAAAAATCAGATCTATTTAAAAGAGAAAGAGATGAGGGTTGAGGGTCTCTTGAGGCCGAGGGAGGGTAACCGGCCATGGCTTGGGGAAGTGGAAATTTTTGACTATGATTTGAGGTGAGGTGAGGGTTAGCCGTTTTGCACCTCTCGAGAGTCCAAGATGAAGAGAGATTTGTGGGATTTTCTAAAGAGAGATTTGTGGGATTTTCTTTTGCGTTGGGAACTTGGAAGTTGGAATGATTTTGTTGGTCTTCAGAAGGATCAAGACCGTTGATCACGCTCAAATCGGACGGCCATGATTGCTTTGTGTGTAAAAATATTAGGAGCAAGTAGGCTGATTTGAAGTTTGAACTTAGCGTGTAAAACAAAAAAAAACTGAGTGCTTTAACCATTGATCACGTTCAAATCGGACGGCCATGATTGCTTGGTGTGTAAAAATCTTAGGTGCAAGTAGGTCGATTTGAACTTAGCGTGTAAAACAACAACAAAAAAACTGAGTGCTTTAAGTCCAATCGGTCTCTGTCTCCTTATTTCGATCCTGGGCAAACTCGGTCTTCACGGGTAAACTCAACTCGAAAAGTCTTTGAATTACCTTCTTTTTTTTTTTTTTTTTTTTTTTTTTTAATATCGGTCGGGTCGAGTAATGCGGGTTTTTTCTTCCTTAAACCGCTACCCGACCCGATTATTCGGGTTTTGAAAGAAATACACCCAAATCCGACTCACTACAGATATCGGGTTCACCCGTTGGGATGCGGGTCGGTCGGACCCGGTCGGTTTGGGCGGGTCAAAGAACCGCTGGACAGCCCTACTTGTATATACTGGTATGCATTTTTGGAATTTGTGAAAGAAGTTTGTTTTGCATCGGTGGATTCGTATACCATTGCTTTAGAGACGGGATATTTTCTTAGTTAAAAAGCACGGGCATGCCTTGTCGAGGTCTCAGTAGTCAATGTAGATCTTGCCTGGCTAAATCCACCTCTAGAAACACTTTTTAAGAAGGTTCTGTTTTACACAACTTGGCCAAAGCTAAATCCGTTTGAGGTTACGGACCCCTAATTAATTGGCCGGATGAGAGTTCGTATATCAGGAAACTAGCTTTTGCTGATTGGGACAAGGGGGATCCTTATAGTTCTATTTTGGGGTGTAACATTGTGGTTGTTGCCTCAACTGTCTAAGAATAAGAAGTTTCGAGGGCATCTTTCATTCATATCGACTTGGGTTTTTCCGCACCATATTTTGATCTGCCTCTTCCTTGATCTGGAATTCCCAGAAAATCCTTGCCACCTCAAATCCTTTTACTCCAGATTATTATAAATACCTGATTAACTCGGTCAAGAACGAGGTGATGACTACGGGGGAGCGACTACTGCATCCTTTGGGCATGCCGAAAAGGCTTAGAAACTAGGTCGCCTATATGCTTTAAGTGGATGGAATTTACTCGGTAGAAGTAGAGACTACTATAGAGAATGGTTGACTACTTATATAAATCATTAGTATAAGGCTGGGAGATAGCATGGATAAATTGTGTTGGAAACCTTCATCCTAGGGAGTTTTTGAAGTTCAAACTTACTATAGGATGTGTTTGGTTGGTATGAAAACCGGGTGGATAAAAAATGGATAATGAATGTGGTTGGGAGGGGAGAGGGGGGAGAAAATTGTGGGGCCCGACAGTTTTCTCTCCAAGACCACCAAAATTCAAACCCCCCAAAATGGAGAGAAAATAGGAGAGGAGAGAGGGCTGATGGTATTTACCATTCTGCTCCCCACTCCTTCCCCACTTGTTTTCAAATTGTTTCTCTTTTTTTTTCCCCCACTTTTAAGTTAACGTTTGGCATGCATTTTTTATACCCCAACTCCTGTTTTTTTTTTTTTCCTAGTAAAATATTTATATATATATAAATATTTAATAGGGGCATGCGAGTAAATTTCTATAAACAATATCTTCTATCCTCTCATTTTTCTTCTCATCCAAACAAAAGAGTTTTTCATCCCTCCACTTCTTGACACCCCAAACCTAACACCATGAGGGAAAACTAAAATCTCTTCTATCCCTTCACTTTTCTATCTTCTTCCCATTTTCTATCCTCCCACTTTTCCATCTCTCCAACCAAATGGATCTTAGACAAAACTAAGTAGTAGAGAAAGTACAACTATCAAGTAAATCAGACAAAGAAGTAAAATTGAAAACACCTAAAGCATTTTTCCACCCAAGCAAAGTCCGAAAGAAGAACAAGATCAAGTCATGAGTTGATTTTTTGGTTCCTTCAAAGATTTGAGAATTCCTTTCTAGCCAAATGCTCTACATTAGACAATGAGGGATCATATTCCAAATTGCCCCATTTCTATGCTGGTTAAACTTGCCCAACCAATAGGCTAGAAGCTCCACCACACCACTAGGCATAACCCAAGCAACCCCAAAGCATGAAAACACCGTGCTCCATAACTCTCTAGCAAGAGACCATTGTAAGAATAAGTGATTACTGGTCTCCCCATCCCTCTTACACATACAACACCAATCAATAACAAAGAGCCGACGCTTCCATAAATTATCATTAGTTAAGATCCGACCCAACATCGCCATCTATATAAAGAAATTGATCTTTGTTGGCACTTTTGATTTCCACACAGTTTTCATGGAAAAGACATGTGAAGAAGGTAGCAAGACTTTATTTATGTTTTCCTTAGCACACTCCTTGTGTACTTTGGTCTTTGTATTTGAGATGTCTTATTAATGAAGCTTTATTACTTATAAAAAGAAAAGTTTTATTTTTATTTTTTATTATAAAAAACAGAGTTGTATTAATCAAAAACCAGGTACACCAGGGGTTTACATGGGTAGCAGTACATCAAACTCTTAAATTACAAAGATCAAGTATTTCTAAAAAATTAGAACATCGAAAAAGATTAAAAACCATACTCCAATCCTGCAAGGTGTGGAGAAGGTGAGATTTAATTTCCGGAATAGACCGTTCCTTCCCCTCAAAACATCTTGAGTTCCATTCTTGCCAATACACCATAAGACACAATGTGGTACAGCCCTCCACAAATCTATGCTTTGATGTCTATTGAAGGAACCTTGCCAACTTGAAAATAAATTAGTAACACTCTGCAGCATAACCCATAGGAGACCAGACAGAGCCCACGCCATAGACCATACTTAGAAGTAATAGGACAATGAAGAAGAAGATGATTCATCGATTCCCTACTCTTTTTACACACATAGCACCAATCTACAACTTATCAAATTTTTTTTTTTTTTTTTTGAAATGTAAAAGTACAACATTGACCTCACTGATGCATAAATCTTTACCACAAGTACCATTGCGAACCTAGATCCATAATACTGAAAACAAAAATGAGAATGACAAATCAAGGAGAATCATAGATAAGGCAAATTGATAAATAGGTACAAATGGGTGGCACCCTCCCCCTTCTCCACCCTTTTTGAAATATACAGCTAATGTGAGAAGCATAAGAATTTAGATTGAGGGAATGATTTGAATATGACTTGATACCTTAATATGCAGGTCCTTTGAGAAAAAAATATAAAGAGTATCACAAATTAGTACGTTATCCCACTCTTTGGCTTTGCTTGCAATTTTTTTGCTTTCTTTTTATATCTGGTTTGTGATGACTGATGCTAGAGACTTAGCAATAAGTTTTAACCTCAATGCAATGGCAAGTTTAGGATGCATTGCATGTAGGGTTTATACCTTCAAGATGCTACAATACATTTGGAGGGATATGTATGTGCATATCCTTATTAGTTAGTCAATGTGTTAGTGACTTTTTGAGGTTTCAAGTATCCATTTTCCTTGAATGGTTAATTTTTTTACATTATGCTGGTGTTTTATTTTTATATTATATAATTTTATTGTTCTTAGTCTTGCATGGAACCAATCAGGCTTATTTGATTTATTTTTGTAGGCAATGGTTCAGGCTTTACAAGAGGGTATTATATTCATTGATGGTTCTGGGCCAACATATGCTACTCCCACTGTAAGTTCAACACTTTAGATGAATCTGCTTTCTTTCTTGAGCTTGTGGATATTTACAGACACTCATTCTGTTTAAAGTACTAAAAGTCATTTGCTTCTAGATATTTTTCACTGGACTTGTCATAATTGATGCCTATAATTTCTTTGCATCATCAAATAAGATTAATTAATTAATAGTTACCTGAGCAAATCAATATAACTATCAGGATAAGGTAAGAAAAGGGATAACTGTTAGAAAAATTAAAATGACGATCTCTTGAAATCAGTTTATTTCAAACTTGATCCTAATTTTTTATTTTTCAACTGGATTCCACTTTGAGCTCTCCTGATATGGTGGAGCATTTTCATTACAGTAGAGAGAGATGTGTGTGTGAGAGAGAGAGAGAGGGAGAGAGAGAGAAGTGGCATCACCAGCATAGTGGTTAGCTTGCATATTACACTGGTGAACCGTTTTATGTGAATCTGTGTTATTTAGTTTTTTTAACTTTGTCCTTTTACTGAGAAAGAGAGATCAAATGCTATATAGGTGGAACTTGATTTATTGTGTTGGTTATGCCGGGAGTTCAGGTGCTAGCGGCCCACCTTGAATTGAATATTGGAGTCTGTATAATTATTGGGGGTATCTCCAGTATATGAGTACACTTTAGATGCTCTAGGCCTTTTTATCGTAATTTCACACGTGTGTAGACTAAATAATAGGCGGTATATTCTAACGATCTTTGTAACTCCTGTTATAGCCCCGTCATAATAAAATTGCAGCAACCTTGTGGACATAGCCTTACTTTGTGGGTGAACCATGTAAATCTGTGTGTTTGTTGATCTTTTCTACTCTCTCTTTTCTATTGTTTGCATTCCATGGATCTGGGTTAGGTTTCATCTTTCCTAACAAGATCAGTGACAGTGGTCTTCTCACTGGGAAGGTGTACATTAGATGAGTTAGCAGAAGTGATTGTATTGAAATTGTATATCATGACTATTTTTGGAAGTCCAAGCCTTCAAAAAATCAATTGCAGACTCCTCTCATATTTTGTGAAATGTCTATGTGCTTAATGGGTGGATTCAATGACACTTAAATTTCATATTAGTATGCTTAATGTAGGTATATTCACATTGATAACTTATTTAGATCAAAAGAAATTCTTGCAGTTCGAAAATTTCATTGAAATTCGGGTACTTTGGATAACTGTCTTAGCATGCTCCAATGGATACATATATTCAGCTAATGAAATGAAATGCCCATATTGTTAAACCTTTGCAAAGAAGGGGTTCATATGTGAACAGAAAACATTTTTTTTTGATTCCGACATTCTAATTGAGAACATTTTTAATGTCAATGTTTCTACAACTAGTTGAGTCATAGATGTATTAGTTTAACTGACTGGTAAAGAAAGGTTTTCCAGTTGATCTGAATGTAAATATGGGGTATGTCTCTCATTTTTATTGTCCTTTTATTGAATTTGAAATGTGATATCAATGGTTTTATGTGATTTTTATCTTACCATATAGTGTATGTTTGAGTTGGATCTTGACGCTTTAATTTGCAAGCTATATCTTGTACATTCCACTCTTTCTTATCATGGTATATTGATGCAGACAGTTCATGAGTCACTAGTTGCAGCTGGAGCAGGAATCACCTTAGTTGATTCAGTGGTGATGTCTCGACCTGGCACGTCAGTCTCTTATGATTATTCTTATTTGTTATATTTTCTGTGCGGTGCTGAAACAATTTCATTTCTTTTTTTGACACCGCTAAATGTTCATAATTGCACTGAAGTTGGTAGAAGTAGATTCTAGTTTATATTATCCAACATTTTCTATTTTGTATTTCAGGTTGCAGCATCAAAAAATTGCCTGGATCCACCTATGGGCTTTGCTTTGATAAGACCTCCAGGACATCATGCTATTCCAAAGGGGCCTATGGGGTTCTGTGTTTTTGGAAATGTGGCCATTGCAGCTTCTTATGCCCAACGTGTACATGGGTTGAAGCGTATGTTTATCATTGATTTTGATGTTCACCACAGAAATGGGACAAATGACGCTTTTTATGATGATCCAGATATATTTTTCCTTTCAACTCACCAAGCAAGCATTAATTTGGTCCAGACCTGTCTTATATGTTTTACCTTGCAATTTAATTTATCCTGCTTAATTTTCAAGGCCTTAATCTCTCTCAGCAATTGTATGAATTTTATCTTCTCCCGCATTTAAAGAACGTTAGATATGACTTAAAGTGTGAATATACATACATACATGTGTATTAAGGGATCATTGTCTGGTACTCTATAGCAATGGTAGAGTCTTGGGTTGTCAAGTGCAAATGTGTTGGAAAAGGACCATATCTAAGCCACCTCTTCTAGGACCTTATATAGGTGGAACCAAATGCTGTCACTAAGTAATGACCCATATATATGTATGTATGTATGTATAGGTGAGAATCAGGAATTCAGTGTCAAGTTCTTGTTTGACCTAAATTGAAAAGGAACATACCTGCACTTTTCAAATTATTTAAAAAATATATATTTTTATGTGGTGGAGGCAAGAAGATGTGCAATTGTATGTGATCTTATGGTGTATTCTAGCTGTTGTAGTGTCTAGAATCTAGATGCCAATAAGTATGCGTAATAGATGTTTTATTAGCAATAGTCCAGTATCTTTTTCTTTAATAACTGATTTGTCCAACTGATTTTTCCGGTATTATTGTTTTTGATCACTGCATGAATGTTCATTTTAGAAGTTCATTTTGCAGCAACCAATCTAATGCTATTTAGTCTTCTTTTGAAATAGGATGGAAGCTACCCTGGTACTGGTAAAGTTGATGAGGTAGGTCATGGAGATGGTGAAGGAACAACATTAAATTTGCCTCTACCTGGAGGATCAGGAGATATTGCTATGACAACTGTGTTTGATGAAGTTATTGTACCCTGTGCTCAAAGGTTTAAGCCGGATATAATTCTTGTTTCTGCTGGGTGAGTATCCCATTTCTATAAATGGCATTGCATACATGCTTCCCATGGAAAACAACGTTTGCTGAATTAATTAGCTTCACTGTGCAATTTATTTGTCTCTGGTGAAGAGTTGTAGAATTCTATTTGTAAGTCTGCGAATATCTTAATTATTTCATAGATTGTAAAATAAAATCACATGTAGGTATATATAGGACTAGGAGTAATCCCAAGTGAGGCTCCTGTAGGTGGAGCTAGAATTTTTATTGGAAGAGAGAGAGAGAGAGAAAAAAAAAAGGGGAGGGGGTTGTATGTAAATAGCAACAGATCATCGCCCAACCTATAATTACAATGTATAGATGCAATATTAAGAATACTAACCATGACATAAAATACCGAGAATACTATACTAATTAAGAAAAGGTTAAAGGAAAATGATTTTACCATGACTGAATAGAGCTTTTAAATATAAGTTTTCTTTCATGAAAAAGGATGAAAATAATGAAACTGGAAAGTTATTTTATAAGGGTTCCAGCTCAGTTGTTGTATGGGGTCATCCAATTCCAAGTTGTATGGTTGTGTTGCATCTGCAATTTAACTGCAAATTTTTCTTTCAATAACAATAAGTACATCTGTCATTTATTAGCTTATTTTTCAAAATATAGCATTTTCTTTCCCTTTTCTTTCTTTTGAGTTTGCTATTTTTGGGAGGGAGAAATGAATGCAAGGGTTCAACATGGATAGACATTTTAGTGTTTCTCCAGTATTGAAATTTGAATTTGAATTAATCAAATTAACAGACTTATCTATCACATGATTTCAATAATTTAGATATTACTTCATACGTAAACAAAATTTTGAATATTTAACCAGAAGGGACAGCACCATCTGCTGCCAAATGAAACTATGGCATAAAGACATCCTCTATGGGACCGAGGGCAATTCTGCCTCCCATCCCTGGATTTAGATTGCCTTCATCTTTATGTAGCTTAAAAAAAATTATCATTTGTCAATCTAGTCATTCACCCACTTGCATCTCTCTCTCTCTCTCTCTTTCAGTAGCCTAAAACAAATTATCATTGTCAGTCTAGTCATTCAAATATAAAGAAACATTTTATATTAAACTTTCATAGTCTTTGACCTTAAGATAGGCTCCTGTCAATATTTGGTAATGCTTCCAAATTTCAACAACCAGAAGTGGCAACATCATCTGCTGCCAAATGACTGGCACAAAGACATCCTTTATGTGTCTGAGGGCAATTCTGCCCCTGCCCCTGCCCCTGGTTTTAGATTGTGTTGATCTTTAAGTAGCTTATAACAAATTATCATTGCCAATCTAGTCATTCACCCACTTGCATATCTCTCTCTCTCTCTCATACTTTCATATCTTGCAAATGAATGTGTTAGATATGATGGTCATGTATTGGATCCACTAGCCAGTCTGCAGTTCACAACGGGAACATACTACACGCTAGCGTCCAATATTAAACAACTTGCCAAAGATCTGTGTGGGGGTCGATGTGTGTTTTTCTTAGAAGGGGGATACAATCTCGATTCTCTTTCATACTCAGTGGCAGATTCATTTCGTGCTTTTCTTGGGGAGAGGAGTTTGGCATCTGAGTTTGACAACCCTGCCATTTTGTATGATGAACCATCAACCAAGGTTAAGCAAGTGATTCAGAGGGTGAAGCACATACATTCCCTGTGAAGATGTCTAAACTTGAAGTTGTATGTATCAGTAACTTTTAAGTAGTTCACCTGATTCCATGTACATTTGGAAGTTTTCTATATGCCTAACTCCTATAGATATGTCATATGTCCCACTTCAACACTAAATTGGTTTTCCAATTAAAAAAAAAAAAAAAGTATAGTATGGTTAAGAATTTATGAGTTAAAGTACTTTGTCCAAATATGTAGAACTTTCAAAGTCTCTTTCTTCCTCACATCTTTGACATCACTATGTGTTGCTTGTAAGCTGGAGTTTTATTGGGTCTTTTCGGCCTTTGGACCCTTCTTGAACTTTCGGAATTCACAAAATGATTTGTCCCAAAAATATTAAATAGTGGTAAAGCGTATCCTTCTTATCGAATTAATTTGTGTCATTTAGATGTTTAAAACCATAAGGGGTGTCCAACTAATTAGGAGGTGTATGAAAAACTGTAAAATTAGTTTAGTATGACCCTAAAATAAAAATTACTTTCATTTTGAACTATTTCTGGTTTGTGTAAAATTTGCAATGGATGGTAAATATATGAAGAATAGAAAAGTAAAAAGATGGATGGTAAATATATGAAGAATAGAAAAGTAAAAGGAAAGAAAAGATCATCGTTTAACTTTTGTGTGTTTGGAAGGGGAATAGAAAAATTGGAAGAATATAGAAACATAATAGGGTCAATTACAAAAACTTTTGTGGAATGTTTCTCCATCCCAAAAGTTTAGGAGAATGACACTTTCCCTTGAGATTTGGAGAAAATTAACATATTAACCATTTCATTAATAACATAAACAAAATATTTCAAAATTTTGAAAAGTTGGTAAAGTATGTGTGATATTGTAAGAATTGTAAAAGGAAAAGAGAGATTGCTAGATGTAGCTAGATCTATGGATTTGCATCAAGTTGCTGTTGGAGGTGCTTTTTCTTTTTTAGAAGTTTGATGAAAAAGAACAATAATATTTAACCTAATAAGTTTTTACTAATCATGATTAGGCCTTCCTTCATCAGTGCTACTAGAGTTTGTAAGAAGCTACCTCATCATGGTCTTCATAAACGTAGTCCCTTTGGAGTATGGTGAGGGCCCAACATATAAATACTGAAAATTCGAATCAAACGTTCAAGTAAGTTTCCAGCTTATGCCAAAGCTAATTCAAATAAGTCAAATTCAAATGGAAAAAAAGGACAGTTTGGCTCTAAATATGTTTACTGCTTTGGACTCCAACCACCAATAAGAATATGACATTAGTTCCTGTTATGTGCACATGACTCACTTAATCTTAAAAAAAGGAGATGCAATCAAGAGTTAAGATATAAATATTTTCTAGGTAATGACACTTTTTTTAAAAATTTTATTATTATTATTATTATTATTATTATTATTTTGAAAGACAATGACACATTCATATAGGAAAGACAATGACACATTCATATAGCTGGTTCGATTTATTCTTGTTCAACACTCTTTTTTGTGGGAAATGACGAGAGAAATTTCCCAAGAATACCAAAAATATTCCAAGTCAAATGGCCACATGCAAGATGTTACTACTCAACCACTCTCTCTATCATGGGGCACAAACTTCTTTTATACTTCAAAAGACCTGTTAACAAGTCTTCTGAAGTATAAAAGAAGTTTGAAGCAAGACCAATCTACTAGCATTAAATTGACTCCATGGCAAAGCTGGATTAGCCATATAGAAAAACTTTTTTTTTTTTTTGGTAAGTAGAAAAAAACCCACTTATACTTAAACTAATACCATTGAGTCACTGTCAAAAAAAAAAAAAAAAAAAAAAAAAAAAACATTGAGTCATTTATTCCTTTTCACTCTCACAATTTGACCTTTTTTCATTGCCCCAATTTATTTATTTATTAAAAGCAATGAATAAAAATAACATCCATGTCTTTTAATTTTTTAAAATAAATAAATTTTCTTGAAAATTCGGAACTTGTTGAATAAAATTTGCAATGTCATCTTTCAATTGAAATGTAAGAGAGTTGCTTAAAAAGAATCCTTCAAGAAAATTTCAAATCCTGGTTGTCAAGGTGATCAATCCTATGCTAATAAATTGTTTCATCTTGTTTAGGCATTCTGTGAATAACTTCCTCCATCAGTATGTTTAGGGTGATAAGTTCTACAATCTTCGCTCCTTTTCAATAGTCTCTTTCTATCTAAACATAGGGTAAAAATGAAACAAACCATGAAGCTTTAATAGGTCCAAACTTAAATAGAAAAACAAAATTGCATATAATTACATCTTTATTCATTGTAGAATCTGAATCAAATAGTAGACGGTTAATAATAATAATAATATATAATCTACTAACTTTCATACCATTATCTACTTTCTAGTCACCTATAGTCCTACACCTCCACTCCAGTACAAGAAGGATCATGGTTTCTATACAAGATTTGAGGAGGATTAGATTATATTATTATCAACTCTATGTTGAACTCCCTTGAAAGTAGAACTAATTCACTATTGTAGAAAGCATTGAAAAGAGTTGCATATTCTTTTAACTTTTTTTTTTTTGGGTGAAATAAACTCACGCACACACAAGAAGAAGGATAGGAATTCTAACAAAAAGACATACCACAAAATCCATTCAAAAGTCATGCATATTCTCATAACCTAGTGATTTTAGAAAATGACATTATATATTGAACAATTACCTACTCATATGATTAGGCGATATACTATTACTTTGACACGAGGCCAATTATTTATTTTTCTGTGCAACTCAATTTTGAATTCTATACCATGCAATTGTGTACTTCCAAAATCCAAATGTTTTGAATGCACAAACAATGAATTAGTTTTATTTCCATGGGAATCCTAGTGCACCCAATTCCTAATAAATTAATTAGTTAATTATCATCAATAAAACTGGTTACCTACTAAGATTGGAAGAAAATTTTAATAAAAATGGTGATTGCGGTTCAACCTCAACAACTACCTTCAAGGTCGGTAATCAACGGCACATGGGTAACAAAGTTAGTCATCAACCAAATACCGCCAAAAGAAGTCTTGGTCTTAATTAATCCAAGTTAATTAATTAAGTCAATTTAACATGCAATGGCGTGGTAGCATAAACAAATCACCAACTAAGTTAAATGCAGCGGAAAATAAATTTGACATAGGTGATTTGTTTACGAACGGGGAAAACCATCGAGGCAAAACCTGACTGGGTAAATTTAAGGTCACCACTTCCAAGAATCCACTATTATCAAAATAAGCGGTTACAAGTAAAAGGAATCCCAGTATTTAATACCAATCTACAGTGGAACCCTTACCCCAATACCCAATTGGACTTGTATTGTAGCGGCAATCTCTCCGTTCAATGCACAAATCCCAATACATGACTAACATACCAACTTGAGGAAGATATTGACTGCAAAGTTCTTGAGTTCATTCAACAATGAAGATCGGGAAGCTCCTTGGTCACAAAACCTTTGGCGTAAAGATGCAATAGCTTTTACAGAGAATATGATGAACTAGAGCAATTTTTGTCTCCAATCACACAATGCATGTAACAAAAATTGCAACAACCTTGTGACGGCCCTTAAAATAATCCTTATATATATCTAGGGTTGCGAGAAAAGAAACCCTACACAAATACTCAAGGATATGCGTGTAATCGGATCTGGAAAACCCGATTTCGTAATTCTCGATAGATACAGCATCTGTCGAGCTTCAGTCGAGTTTCAACAATAATTCTCGATAGAAAGGATTTTGTCGAGACTTTTGTCAAGCTTCAATGAGCAGCACATTCTTCACTTGTTTCTTGGTCAGATTTGCATGGCATCAATACTAAACTTGAACACTTGTTTCTTAAAGTATTAAACTCATCCTAGATCTACCCAATTACAAGTAAAGTACGTTTTGTCAAAGGATTAGCCAATTTACATAACATATGTCCCTAACAATCTCACATATGTCCTAATAGTAACAGATATGTTACATTCATTAATAAATAACTTCATTAATTAGATTCATTTATGAAGAAGTTGATTAACGTGTCATTACTTTTGTAACTCCATACTAACGCATGGATTCATCTATCGTTTATATCTAGAATCACTATAATGACAACACCTCTTATAGGAGGCCAAGTTACTGGCAATGACACGATAGATTTATTAAGGCCAATGCTCAAGGTGCATGAATCTCATTACAAAAGGACTGCCAAGATTATTATGCACTAACCATCCAAAGACTAGCCCTTATTGTCCTTCATAATTTGAGCAATTTTAACCTGCACCTCCTTTCCATCATAAGAATAGGTTACATCATGATGGATATAGTCAAGTCAAGGACTATAATGAATGTATTCATAATTTTAGCCTACAAAATCAAGAAGACATATTTCAATATACCAATATTTTACATCATAAAAATATTGCAAAATTTCACAAGAAATTTTGAATAATTAATTATTGATAATAGAGACATCATAAAATATCATGGTGTGAAACATTATTCTAACATTATATATACCTACATGTGAGTTTAGTTTAGAATCTATGAAATAATTAGGATATCCATAGACTTGCTTGACCTATATAGACCTCTCCACCAGATATAGAAATAAATTAGTAACATTCTCTTTTTTTTTTTTTTTGGGAGAACCAAAGTTCAAATATATTTTCCGCGATTGTTGTAACTATTGAATTTTCAAGAAATAAATAAATGAAGGCACTAGTGAATTTTTTTATAAATATTTTGTAAACCCATATATTATAATATTTTTTTTTCTTGAAATCAAATTATAACAATTACTTACAAATATAGCTCAAGGCTTTGATCTGGATTTACTCTCACATGAACCTACAGTTCATGCCTTGATCTTCATAGTATTTGTAAGGTTGAATTTAATCAACCATCTTATTGGTTTTATTCCGTGCCAAATTTACTTGTATTTCAGCATTTAGCAACCCTGTATTTAGGTGGGATTGTTGTAAGGGTAGTGAGTGAAATAGAGTATTGAAATGCTCAAGAGTGTGCAAGAAAACAGAGACTCGCAATCGGATCACGCAGGTGACTCGCGGTTTCAAGCCGCGAGAAGCGACACAAGTGCCAAGCATGCTAGAAGTTGAAGCGTCATGCTAGCTGGAGCACTACAGGACAAAATAGGACAACTGGCCGTTCTGTTTTCTTGCGGCTGGATCTTGCTTCTCGATGAAAGTCGCGAGGCCAAGCCGCGAGCCAAGATCGTTTTTGAAAAACCCGACTCTTCACATTCCATTCTCACCCCAGTATAAATACCCCTTATACCCATAAAAGAAAGAGAGCTTCCAAAGAGAATTTTGATAGAGAAACCCTAGAGTAAAACAAGATTGATTCATTCACAATCTTTACATAAGAGACTCTTCAAATTCCTCAACTCTCTTCCTCTCCATTGTTAAACCCTTGAGAGGTCTTTTTACCAAAACCTTTTCTCACCATATCCATTCTTGTGAGAGGGCTGTTTGGTGTTGTGGGAAGCGATTAGGAAGGAACCAATCTACATTGGTTGATACTATGGTCAAGTAGCGGAATCTAGGAAGCTAGAAAAGAAATAGGTTCGGCTCAACCTCGTTGGAGCAAGAAGCTTGGACGGCTTAGGTACACTGGGTAGATTAGGCTTGGAGGGTCTATTGCTGTTCATGTATCCCAACTACATTTTCTAGTGGATTACTTACCACTTGCAGAGCGGCGGAGAGGTTTTACGCCGAGGGATTCAGTTTCCTCTTCGATAACACATCGTGTGTTGTTCTTGTGTTTGCATCTTCCTTCCCTTTTATCTTTGCCTTTTATTATCTACTGTGGTTGTGATTTTAATTGGCTTAGATTGTTTACCAATTTTGTTCATAGCTTTTATTCACTTTCCGCACACTAGTTGTTTGTCATAAAGCTTGAATTGGTTATTTTGTAATTGGGGGTCTAAACGTTCAAGGGTGTTTTATACACTATTTGAACTTTTAATTGGTATCAAAGCAGGTACACTTTTAGTGGTTTCATTACCATAGTGTGATCCTTGACTCCCTATTGAGATGGATCGATCTCAATCCCTAAATGCACCTCCATACTTTGATGGTAGTAATTATGCTTTTTGGAAGGTTCGCATGAGAGCATTTCTATGCACCATTGATGAATCTGTTTGGGATGCTGTTGATATAGGTTAGACCAGGCCCGAGGAATCCAAATCCACATAGGATAAGGCGAAGACTCACGCATCTAATGCTAACAAGAAAGCACTTAATGCAATTTTCTGTGGTGTGTCTCCGGATGAGTTTCATAGGATTTCTCACATTACCATTGCCAAAGAAGCATGGGAGATATTGGAGACCACCTACAAAGGAACGAAGAAAGTGAAAGATACCAAGCTGCAGATGCTGACCACTCGGTTTGAGGAGCTAAATATGAGTGAGGATGAGTCCTTTGACTCTTTCTATAGCAAGCTGAATGAGGCCGTTTTAAGCAAGTTCAATTTGGGAGAGAAAACAGAGGATTCTAAAATTGTAAGGAAGATCCTTCGATCATTGCCGGAAAGTTTTCGTGCCAAAGTAATAGCGATTGAAGAGAGTAAGGACCTTGATGACATCAAATTCCAAGAGCTGGTTGGTTCTTTTCGGACTTATGAAATGTCGCTGCCCAATCAACGAAAGAGCAAATCTCTTACTCTTAAGACCATTAATGAGAAGGTGGAAGTCCATAACTCATCGGATGAAGATGTGGTTGATAAAGATGTTGCATACCTTGTAAAAAATTTTCGAAAATTCTTGAAATTCAAGAATAATTGCAAATTTGGTGATAAAGGGAAATTCCAAAGTTCGGGAAGGGAGAAAAGGGAATTCAAAAAGAAAGATGGAAAAGAATCCCAATCTACTGAAGGTGTCACTTGTTTTGAATGCAACGGGTATGGACACTTTAAGAAAGAATGTCCGAATTATTTGAAATCGAAAGGGAAAGTGTATGCCACGACATTGAGTGACTCAGATTCATCCGATTCAGATTCTGAGGAAAGTCATGATGGAGAAGGGAATTATTCAGCTTTTATGACTATTGCCCATGTTGAGTCTTTAGACGAGTTGAATTTGCTTGTAAAAGAACTTGGAGAACATAGTGATGAAGAATCATTTTGAGTTGTTGAAGAATCGATCTTGAAGAAGATGAAAGCACAACCAATCTTCAAGAGAATTATAACTCACTCCTGGAGAAGTCGAGTGAGTACACAAGGGTGACCAAGGCAGCTGTGAGAAAGATGAAGAAGGCAGAGGAGGACTATAAAAGTCTCCTAATTCACTATAAGGAGGCTAAATGTGAGATAGAAACACTAATCGGTGAGCTATCAGAAGCCTACACAAAAGTGAGATTTCTTGAGCAAGAGGTTGTGCAAGCAAATGCTAAGATAAAGAGGGTCACCACCAAGAAGCTAGATGATGTTATTTCATCACAAAAGAGCATTTCAGAGAAATCCGGGTTGGGATATACTGGAGGGAGTAGCTCATCCGGCAATATCACTAAAGAAGTGAAGTTTATAAAGGCCAAAGAGTCGGTTGAAATTGGCCCTCTTGTTGAGAAGCCCAAGATTGAGGGGAAGAGGAATGTGGAGAACCAATGGATGGTGAACAACCCTCGTAATCAATCTGTGGGTAGGTCTGAATCTTGAGCCAAGTCTCGTCCATGATCACAAAGAGGTCCAAGATCGAACTATATGTGTCATCATTACAGACTTCAAGGGCATACTTGGCCAAATTGTCAAAAGTCGAGAGTAATGAATAATGTAACTACTCCATGGTCACGAGGACCTAGAAATGACAGGAGAAATTGGGCTAGTGAACCATCAAGAGATCAAAGTGGTGATCCCGGAATGATGGACGTGATGAAGATGATTGGTGCTTTCACCAACTGCTTGGAAAGCTTCACACGAAGGTTTGAAAACCCTAACTCTCGTACCAATCCTATTAGGAAATCACCCCAAACGCAAGTGACGTGTGGGTGAAAAAGAGTACTCATGCATAAGCATTACAACATGTCCATGCATTAAAACTTCCTATGCTTTTTGACTTTGTTTGGTTGTTTGCTTTTTAATTGTGTTGGTTGAAATGTGTTTGTTTATTTTTGCATTCTATCATTTATTCCTTTTTGTTGTTTTTGATCGGTCTTTTCCTTCTTATGTGTCAAAAATCCAAAAACCACATAAAAAAGTAGAAAATCAAAAAGTTTGATCGACATTGTTGAGTTTTGTCTCAAAACTTGTTTTGCCTTTTACCTTTGTGCTAATGGATTTGTGCATTTACGAGCGTAGCTTGGTCCTTTGCACTCTTATCATCATGGAAGAAATCTTGAAATCTATGTGACTATTGTAAATAGATCTTCAAACTTGTCATGAATGATTAGTGAATGGTTATATTGATCTTGAGACATGCATAGACTTGTACCAATATATCTTCACACTCTTTATTTTTGTTTTTGCTAAAATGAGCTCACAAAATATAAATCTCCAAATGAAAAGAGATATTGAGTTGCAAAAAGCACATCGCACATACTAGTATTCGACTAGGAAAAAGGGAAAGCGACCAAAAAATTAAAGTGAATGATAATTCAAAAAGCCAAAGGCTATCTCATCAAGGTGAAATATCAAATATCACTCTCACAATGAGAAATGATTGTCTCAAAAGGATCAAAAAGATCAAATGTTATGATTGAAAGTGGAGTCAAATATAAAGCTCCAAATTATGTAATCAAGTCTTGTGGGAGGTCATATATGCATACTTCTATAATTGAGATGGGTCACATGATCTAATGCTAATTGTGTATGCCTTGGTTGAATTGATTATTGAAGCTTCACATTAAACTAAGGACTATCTCATTGTTGATACCCACACACAACACACAAGTTTATGTTCAATGAATGCCATATTCATTTGTGTGATTGTACTTGATGAAATGTGTCTTCACATGCTCAATGTTTGTTGATTCAAACACAAAAAGATTTTTGAGTGTTTTAGGTGTTTTTGGAAAGTATTTTGTTCTTCAAAAACTGTAAATTTCAAAATCAGTGTTGCCCTGTTTTGGCGACTCGATCGCGGGTAAGTCAAGTCGCATGCCACAGTCGCAAGCTCACGGGTCAGTTTTGGCGACTTGTTCGTGAGTGGAAGGTCCAGTCGCGAGGGGTACACAGAGATTTTCATGGCTTATCTCGCGACTCCCTCGCGAGTGATACTTCCATCGCGAAAAACACTTAGAAAATTTTTCAAAACTTTTGGCTTAAAGTGTTTTGGCGGGTGTATCTGGCGACTTACCTCGGCCGCGAAAAACGCGTGTTTTGCACAATGAGGGCATTTTTTAAAATCTTTTTCAGTTTTCCCTCGAACGTTATGTGACTGTTCATTTTCTCTTTCATCCGAAACTTACCCAAATACTTCGTGTCACCCCCTTTGAACTCCATTGTTGCTTCATTTCTTCTCAAAATCATCAAGAAAAGGTATGGGTCTTCTCTTCCTCACTTCATATTTTATGTTTTGAGTATTATTTTCTTTCATTTTGAGTTGTTTCTATATTTTGAGATATACTATGTTCGAACTTTTTACTCTTAGATTGCTGGGTATGATTGATTGTGTTTGATGCTGATTTCATCTGCTTTCATATTGTTGGTCACATTGTGCTAATCTTTGTTTTGTGCTTTGGCTTTTGTTGGTTTTCATACTCATTTGGTATATGGGTTTGGTATTTTTCTGTACTTTTATCCGTTTGTGAGTGTGATTGTTCTTGTTTGTTCGAGGCATTGAACTACCTATCTTTTACTACTGTGATTGTATGTTGACATAACATGTGTGTGTGCTTCTGTCTTGAGGGTATTACTTTAAAACATTTCATTTTTAGTATGTCATGTCCCACTGCTTTTTGCTCTATTTTGGTTGTTTGGGGTTTTCACTGTTCTTACATATTGATGTTTTATGCCTGTTCCTATCTTCTGTGGTCTAATTTGTGCTATCCTTCCTTATTTCTCTCAGACTTAATCTGTGCATATCATGCTCATGGTAGATTGTCTTATTGCCAGTTATTTATAAACTTGTGTTACTCTGTGCCCTATTGCACTCTCACCATTTTGATGCACCCGCCTCATTCTATACTTAAGTGTTGCTTATGGTTTTATTTGGCACCGACTTGACTTTAGTTTGTGATTGTGTGCGATATCTCTGGTTTACATCTTTATCTCAATCTAATCAAGTTGATATATGTTCCTTGTGGTGCTGTTTTTGGTTCTTTGTTGTGTGTCTACTCTCTTGCAGATGTCTCATCGATCCTCTAAGGGCAAAGACATTGTAATCGATGATCCATCAACCCTGGTTGCTAAAAGGACTCGACTCTCATCTCGGTCATCTAAAGACTCCAATTTGGAGAGATTTAGAACCCCACTTACCTCACACATCTACTCAAACATCTTTGACAGGGCATCTCCTATAGTGGAACGGGTGGTTGAGTTTGACACCTTGGGGACCACTTTTACCCCTCGGATTTTTGAGCCAAGAGATTGGGCAAACTTATTTGGGAATTTTGTAGACCCAATGGATGAACTGGTTAAGGAGTGTTACTCTAATTCAAGTGATCTTGGAGTTGAGCTAATTTGTTGGGTAAGAGGAAAGGAATTTATCATCACCCCAAACTCCATAGCCGAAATTCTCCGCATCACCGGACTTACGAATGTGGATCTAACTCCATATGATGATCGAACTCCAGAGCCTCAAGATATTTTGCAAGTTCTTGGACCTGACCATGGAGTCTCTAGTACAAGCACATCCATAAGCATTGCCAAGTTTACACCTGAGTTGACCACACTAAAGCCGATCATGTTCTCCAATCTCTACCCACTGTCCAATACAATTTTCATCAATCTTGGAAGAGCTCAATTCCTCTGTGATCTTATTATAGGAGCCCCCATTGATATCTGTGCCCACATCTTTCAAACCATAAGGAAGACTGCGGCTCGATCAAGCAGACGAGGATGTATTCCATTCTGCAGTCTCATAATGAAGTTCATTCTTCATGAAGGTATTGTTCCTCCCTTAGATGGAAAAATGATGACCCGTCTGCGTCCAATTTCCATGTTCACTCTACAAGCCAGCAAAAGTCATTCCTCTAAACACCAAAGAGTGCACACATCTCTCCGGTTACTCCGTCTGCTCCTAAGTCAAAGACACATGTACATGCCACATCCACTTCGCGTGTCATCCCCGAAGTTCAACAAACTAGCATTCCACAAGTACAGTCTAATCCTCAAACCGATAGAGTGGGTAGTTTGCTTGAAAGTATTAAGAAGCGCATTGAGGAAATGGTGACACTTCTCTACTCCACCAACAACCATGTTCAAATGCGACTCGAGACCATGGAGAATCAGCTAGAAGCTATTCAACAAAAGTTAGACGACAGCCTTTAGCTATTCATGCCAAAAAGGGGGAGAGCATACAGAAAGGGGGAGAAAGTTCAAAAGAAAGTGTACATAGTAATAGGGGGAGTACACATACTTTTGTTTTGGTCTTACCTTTTAACTTATAGGTTTTTGTTTTGGTTATGTTTTGGATAATTTGTTGTTATTATGGGTTTGATACACTGTGGTTTTGGTGTATGTTAGATTCTAACTCATAACACATGGATGTTTTTGAAACTTGGTTTACTTTATATATATATATATATATATATATATATATATATATATATATATATATATATATTGTTGATGTTTTTCAAGATATAATGTGATTTGTACCCATATTGCTTTTGTAAGCTTTTAGGGTTTATGTTATTTTTCTGTAGGCTTTGTGGTTTGTACCATACTTTATGTAGCCTTTATACTTTGTTGAATCAGTACTTCTAACTAAATGGCATGCATTTTCTTGTTAAGTACTATCACTCTTGTGCCCTTGTAGGATTGTTTCTAGATGCATATACTTAGTGTATTGTGCATTGGTTGAGTGTTGGGCATGCAAGTGACTTGCATTGAGCTTGTTAGCTTGTTTGTTCAAGTGTTCATTCCAAGTGTGAATGAGCATTGTGATCACTACCTTGTAGTGATTGCTTGGTTGATCAAGCCATGGTTTATTTCTTAACTCCATCTTTGCTTGATCACATATTGCCTGCTTCATATGCATTTCATATTTTTCTGCATACAATGATCATTGTGTATTGTTGTGTTTCAAGAGTTTCATGTTTATATGATTCAAGAGTTTCATAGTTTCTAGAGTTAGGCGTGAGTGAGTTTTGCTCAACTGTTCCCAACTCACATGTTTAGTCTAGAGTCTGTTTTAGGGTTTTGTCACGGAATAGCCAAAGGGGGAGATTGTAAGGTTGAATTTAATCAACCATCTTGTTGGCTTTATTCGGTGCCAAATTTGCTTGTATTTCAACATTTAGTAACTCTGTATTTAGGTGGATTGTTGTAAGGGTAGTGAGTGAGATAGAGTATTGAAATGCTCAAAAGTGTGCAAGAAAACAGAGACTCGCGACTCGATCTCGTGGGTGACTTGCGGCTTCAAGCCACCAAAAGCAGCACACGTGCCAAGCATGCCAGAAGTTGAAGCGTCATGTTAGCTGGAGCACTACAAGACAAAATAGGACAATCGGCCGTTTCTGTTATCTCGCGGCGGGATCTCGCTACTCGGTCAAGCCGCGAGCCACCCTTATTTTGAAAAACCTGACTCTTCACATTCCATTCTTACCCAGTATAAATACCCCTTATACCCACAAAAGAAAGAGAGCTTCCAGAGAGAAACCCTAGAGTAAAACAAGATTGATTCATCCACAATCTTTACATAAGAGACTCTTCAAATTCGTCAACTCTCTTCCTCTCCATTGTTAAACCCTTGAGAGGTCTTTTTACCAAAACCTTTTCTCACCATATCTATTACTATGAGAGGTATGTTTGGTGTTCTAGGAAGCGATTAGGAAGGAACCAATCTACATTGTTTGATGCTATGGTCAAGTAGCGGAATCTGGGAAGCTAGAAAAGAAATAGGTTCGGCGCAACCTCGTTGGAGCAAGAAGCTTGGATGGCTTAGGTACACTAGGTAGATTAGGCTTGGAAGGTCTATTGCTGTTCATGTATCTCAACTACATTTTCTAGTGGATTACTTATCGCTTGGAGGGCGGCGGAGAGGTTTTACGCCGAGGGCTTCAGTTTCCTCTTCGATAACACATCGTGTGTTGTTCTTGTGTTTGCATCTTCCTTCCCTTTTATCTTTGCCTTTTATTATCTGCTGTGGTTGTGATTTTAATTAGCTTAGATTGTTTACCAATTCTGTTCATAGCTTTTGTTCATTTTCTGCACACTAGTTGTTTGACATAAAGTTTGAATTGGTTATTTTGTAATTGGGGGTCTAAACGTTCAAGGGTGTTTTATACACTATTTGAACTTTCAGTATTGATAGCTCAAGGCTTGGCTACAACTTAAATCCACCAGTACTAGCAATATGGATCTGATCTCCGGTAGGTGCTTGGTAGAATTAAAAGATCTAAAACACTTCAAAGACCCTAAGATCTAATCCTAGACAAGTTTTTGTTCTGGGTTTGCCAACATAAAACATATTAGAACCTAAACATTTATGACTAAATATTTAGAACCTAACAATATCATTCTATTATTTTTGGTGTGTTTGATTGATATATATTTTTTTTATGAGCTAGTCCATATTCTTTTAAATTATGTTATAGCATGCTATGTTTCTCTAATTATTTTCCTTGTACAACTATACCTTTTAAGTTTCAAATAAATTATTCAAATTCTTATTTTCTTAAAGGAGATTATCATGATAATCATAGCTTATAACAAAATTACTTTCTAATAGTACTCAAATAACTGATAGGCACATTCAAATGCGTAGCCAATATTGTGTTTTGACATAAATTCAAATTCTCACTTCCAAAATAATTAAGTATTAACCCAAACAAAAATCAAACCCAAAACTATAAGAGGAAGAGAAATTCATCATTGGATTACATTTTCTTCTTATATCCTCCATGCTTACAAAATTCATCATTGGATTACATATTCTTCTTATATCCTCCATGCTTGCAAAATTTTCATAAGATGAAAGATCAATAAATATGTCATCAATTAATTTTTTAAATTTCAAGTTTTTGTAATCTAAAATTATGCTTAGAAAATAAGTTTATGAATCATATAATAAATAACATCCAATTGGCACAAAATTTGACATGTATATTAAAAGCATAAAGAACATGCAATCCAAAAATTAGATTTTCAAAATATGTAGCAATATTAATGTTTTTGAAAGAAGTTGTAACCTTAGGTTACAACCAAGTTTGTAGCCAAACTTTGTCCATAATTATGATATATTCATTTTTATTAGACGTCATCTTAAATTCTTTTTTTTTTTTTTTTTTTTTTTGTTGAGAGAATTAGGTAATAGATTTTATTTAAGGCAAATCAAACTTAAAAACATCCTCCAAGTCACGTGGTAGATCTTCTAACCACACATCAAAATCTGCAGATACAACTGCTCTACGGGCAAGGGCATGTGCAAGCTTATTACCCTCCCTCTTAACATGACAAAAACTACAATTAAAATTAGCTACTAAACAATGAATATCAGCAATGACATTTCCAAACAAAGTCCTTGAAGGCTTGGCAGCAACAAGAGCTTGGATAACCTTCAAGGAATCACCCTCCACCTCCACGACTTGAAGACACAGCTCCTGGGCAAATACAACAACTTTTCGGGCAACCAAGGCTTCCACCATGTCCACAGACCTCGGATGCCTAATTTTCTATCTCAACGCACCAATAACTAACCCCGCCAAATCCCCGATGACCACCCTAAGACCTGCACACGCCTGCTCTTCAAAGAATGCTCCATTGAAATTGACTTTGAACAAACCAGATGCAGGAGGTTTCCACTGAATATCCCCACTACGAATAGCCAACCTAGGAATCTTTTTATGCACATCATGGAACTCCTTCAGCAGCTCAAAGGCCCGAGTGCACACCTCTTCAACACCCCATACCTTCTGTCTCTCCCTAATCCAATTCCGACCAATTCATCTTAAATTCTTAATTCAACCATTTATTCATTATTTTTTTCCTTTATAGATAGGGTGGATAGAGGAAAAACTAAAATCATATATATAGAATTTTTTTTTTTAATTTTTTATGCAACTTGGGTTGCAGGAATTTTTATGCAACCTACTATGTGGTAGTTAAAAAAACCATCCACATATAATGATAGAGTTGTAGTCACATTCCTTCACACACACACACACACACACACAAAGACTTATAGTCGCGTGACATTTTTAATGAGTGATGTGACTTGCTCAAATAATACATGTGGATGGTTTTTTTAACCACCATGTAGTGGGTTGCATAAAAATTCTTGCATTCCAAGTTCCAAAAATTATTTTCCATATATTAAATGTGATGTGTTCACTTATATTTATTTTTACTAATTTATTAAAAATTGATTATAAAAAAATTATTAAAATTTGGATACGTGGAGAAAGGGGGGAAATGATGTGTTCACTTGTATAAGATGTTATTTTAACTAATTTAGAAATTAATTATTTTTTACATATAAAATGGATTGGTGAAAAAAGAGAAAAAAATAATAAAATGAATGTCATGCATTCACTTTTATGATGCGTAACCTTTACTAATTTATATAGCTCATGACTTTTTTTTCTTTAAAAAATAATAAAAAGATTACTTATTTTACAAGAGTATTATGGTAAATTCCCATTAATTACATTTTCCACATTCTCACTCTTCCTCTCAATCAAATAAAGGAAAATTGTGTTTAATTTTTACTCTTCCACTTTTCTATCCTCTTCACCAAACAAACAAGAAAGAAAACAATAAAATTTACTTTCTTCTTATTTTTCTATCCGTTCGGAAAGAAAGTAGTTTTTATTTTAGGGATGCTTCAGAATTAATTTTATGGTTTTTCATTAACCTCCCAATTAGTTCAACACCCCTTCTGGTTTTAAACATATAAAATGTAAGAAATTAATTGGATGAGAAGATGTTTTCCTTTATTTAATACTAGTAAGTTGCCCGTGCGATGCACGGATAATTTTATGATATTTTATGTAAGACGGTTTTAGATATAGATATATATATATATTATAAAGAAAAAGTAAACTAAATTAGAGTAAAGAAACATATGCATTTTGAGATATTAAAAATTAGTTTAGTAGCATCATTGTACATTTGTAGTCTTCTTAAGGTATGATTATTATTATTTTTTTAAATCACGAAACTAAAGATAAATGCAAAAAGTAACAGGACCATAAAAATCAACTAATTTGTGTTGTGTTAACATATTGCATACAATGAAATGAAAGTATGTTCAACTCTCTCACAGTCTTCTACTCATCGATAGTGTGACATTAAGACATGATGTGGACAAGCGTGTATTCATGTGTCTTATAGATGATTTAAAATTAAACTATGGTAGAATATGGCTTTACATTGTGCACCAAATATTCTCTCTACTTATATACCCAAAACAAAAACTATCCAACCAAATTACCCAAACCTAAATCATACTTAAGCCCCTAATTTTTAAAAGAAAAAGAAAAAAAACAGTTTATCCATAGGGGTTTCAATGTCTTTATGGTGGTGGGAGGCCAAGATAACGGAGGTGGTAACCCCTCAGATTCCTCTTTCTGTCTCTTTCAAATGTTTTGTCAGTCTCAAGTCTTTTATTTTGGTAATATATAGTGAAACAATGCATTTTATTTAACAATCTATAACATTTTTGTGTCTCTCTATCTCTCTTCAGGGCCTTATGTGGTTAGTTATAACTATTAGTCCTTAATTATTATTATTATTTTTGCTTTTTAAAAAATACTAAAATGGTGGATATGTCAAAAGACATGACGAATAGAAAAAGGTGTAGTGTAAACTTAGGCAATTAATGAGATATTAATAAGATAACAAGAAAATAAATTAATATGAACTTTTGGGTAACAGAAAAAAAAACTTAATGAAAGAGGTAAAAAAAAATGCTAAATGCAAAATTAGAGCGTCATATAAGACCTCATGCTTTCCCGCATGAGGTCTCTACTTATATATATATATTGATTTTTGGGACAAGTCATTTTTTGGATTCTAGAAGTTCAAGATGGGTCCAAAGGCCATTCAGGGTTACGGACCCTATATGTAGAACTTTCAAAGTCTCTTTCTTCCTCACTTTTTATATCACTTTATGTTTATGTTGCTTGTACTCTGGGGGAAAATATACCTTGTTATGAGTATATAAGTCTTTCCTCTCATAGCTAATGGGCCCACAAAACATAAGATAATATAAAATATACCTAATATACCATTTTAGAAAACTTTTTTGTAAGAAATTGAAAAAATTGTCAAAAAAATTAGTCACTTTTTCATAAAAATTTTCCTAAAATAGTTTGCTAATGTGTGTCTTATAGCATATGTAGGGACACATTTTGCAGCCCAAACCCCGCAGGTATGGGATCTTGGCCCAATGAGCCTAGTATAATAAATTTTTAGAGAGTGGGTTAAAGAACTAGGCAATAATGGGTTTGACAACGGCTACTATGGATGTAGAAGATGATTAAGTAAGAACAATGAACATAGAGTTGAATGAATTCGTTGATCAAGGAGGTAAGTTTTCATATAAATTTTTTAAACAAAGTACAAATGCAATTTAGATTACTACAATGTCTCTTCTCTATTTTTCCAGTCCCCTTCCTTTAGGGTCTCTACTCTCATTATATAGTTCCGTTTGGATCATCTTGATCCTACACTTATTGGTCATCTGAGCCCTTACTTGAGTACCTGTTCCATCGGACACCCTCTTTGACTTTCTCTGAGTTATGATGACCGAGGCAAAGACTTGTTTAGGGGTCTTCTCCACATAAATGTGGTCAGAAAAGTAGTTGCAATGCATTCAATGCGGTGGTAGCAACTTTCCCTTGGACATACTTGGGTTCCCATCTTTCTTGTACATTTATGGCACACGTCCCTATCATCAGAGCTTCCTGGAAGGTCACCTTGATCAATAGGATCTACATTTGATCTATATTTAGCTTGTCCGAGGGGATGTTCCTCCTCGAACTACCTTCCTATTTGTATCTTGCTCATTAAGTCTTGAATCTGAACCATTCATTACCATTCGTTCGCCCTCGGTCTACTCACGCGCTCGGACTACTCACGCTCTTGGCCAAGGCCCAAGGCACTATATACAATTTTTGGGCCCTTACCCCCACAATAGCCTCTCAAAACTCCGGTTTTTCCCTCTTATCCGATGAGAAAATTTGGGTTTTTGATCTCACAAGAACTAGAATCCTTTATTCGACCCAACACTTAGATAAATAATTGAGGACTTTAATTTGCTTAAAGACAGCCATTCGAGAAGCTGGATGTAAACTTGAATCTGCTTTGACACTTGGTGAAAAACCAAGGCATGTGATCCGAGGAGCCAGGCATGTCCGAGGTTCTGTTAAAGCACTTATAAAGATGTCATAATGTGTTAATTTCACCAAAGCATGTGGTTCGAGGAGCTGGGCATAGCTAAGGCTCTGTTTAACACTTAGAAAAATACCATAAAAGATATCAATTCTCCCAAGGTATGTGATTCGAGGAGCCAGGCATGACCAAGGTCCACATTTAAACACTTGTAAAGATGTCACAGAGTGTTAACTTCCCCAAAGTATGTGGTCCGAGGAGCCAGGCATAGCTAAGGTTCTCATTTAAACACTTACAAAGATGTCACAGAGTGTTAACTTCCCCAAAGTATGTGGTTCGAGGAGCCATGCATAGCTAAGGTTCTCATTTAAACACATTAGAAAGATGTAATTGTGTGTTAATTTCCCCAAAACATCTGGTCCGAGTACTGCAGGCATGACTTTGGTTCTGTTTAATCACTTATAAAGATGTCATGGAGTGTTAACTTCCCCATAGCATCAGATTCGAGGACCACGGCATGACTATGGTTCTCATTTAAACACTTTCCTCGGGTGTCTTATAAGGCTCACCCCTGAGTGCACTACCACAACATAAGGTAGCAAATTTTGAGACTTGCTCTACTTCGCATGTGTAGTAGTAGTCATAGAGTGTTAACTTGCCCTTAGCATTTGGTCCGAGGACTACAAGCATGACTAAGGTTCACATTTAAACACTTTCCTCGGGTGCCTTATAAGGCTCGACCTCGAGTTCGCTACCATAGCATAAGGTAGCAGTTTTTGAGACTTGTTCTACTTCGCATGTGTAGTAGTAGTCACAGAGTGTTAACTTCCCCTTAGCATCTGGTCCGAGGACTACGGGCATGACTAAGGTTCACATTTAAACACTTTCCCTAGGTGCCTTATAAGGCTCAACCCCGAGTTCGCTACCACAGCATGAGGTAGCAGTTTTTGAGACTTGCTCTACTTCGCATGTGTAGTAGTAGTCATAGAGTGTTAACTTCCCCTTAGCATCCGGTCCAAGGACTACAGGCATGACTAAGGTTCACATTTAAACACTTTCCCCGAGTGCCTTATAAGGCTCAGCCTCGAGTTCGCTACCACAACATGAGGTAGCAGTTTTTGAGACTTGCTCTACTTCGCATGTGTAGTAATAGCCATAGAGTGTTAACTTCCCCTTAGCTTCTGGTTCGAGGACTACGGGCATGACTAAAGTTCACATTTAAACACTTTCCCTGGTTGCCTTATAAGGCTCACCCCTGAGGGGAGCCCCTTGAATGAGTCTATGGAATTTGCTCTTAGGCCGTCGAACCATCTCATCGCCATAGGTCCCAAACTCTATGTCGCTCTTGAGAGATGTGACTTTCAACTCGAGAATGGCTTTTGCTTGTTTGCGTAGTATGCATGTTGCCCTCTCGATTCCTTCTACGCTCAAGGTTGGCGAAAGGATTTTCACGTTGGGATGTCATGGATTCTGCCTGGTGTGGACCTGAACCTACCATAGTTGATCGTTGTACTCACTATCACACAAGCTCTCCCCACAAATGGCACCAATTGTAGGGACACGTTTTGCAGCCCAAACCCCGGATGATGGGGATCTTGGCCTAGTGAGCCCAGTACAATAAATTTGTAGAGAGTGGGTTAAAGAACTAGGCAATAATGGGTTTGACAACGGCTAATATGGATGTAGAAGATGATTAAGCAAGAACAAGGAACATAGAGCTGAATGAATTCGTTGTCCGAGAAGGTAAGTTTTCATATAAATTGTTTAAATAGAGTACAAGTGCAATTTAGATTGCTACGTTGTCTCTTCTCTATTTTTCCGGTCCCCTTCCTCTAGGGTCTCCACTCTCATTATATAGTTCCCTTTGGATCATCTTGATCCTACACTTGTTGGTCATCTAAGTTCTTACTTGAGTACTTGTCCCATCGGACACCTTCTCTGGCTTTCTGTGAGTTGTGATGACCGAGGCAAAGACTTTGTTCAAGGGTCTTTTCCACATAAATGCGGTCGAAAAAGTAGCCGCAATGCATTCAATGCGGTGGCAGCAGCTTTCCCTTGGACATTCTTGGGTTCCCATCTTTCTTGTACGTTTATGGTGCACGTCCCTATCATCAGAGCTTCTTGGAAGGTCACCGTGATCATTAGGATCTACATCTGATCTATATTTAGCTTGTCCGAGGGGATGTTCTTCCTTGGACTACCTTCCTGTTTGTATCTTACTCATTAAGTCCTGAGTCCAAACCATTCATTACCATTCGTTCGCCCTCGGTCTACTCACGCGCTCGGACTACTCACGCTCTCGGCCAAGGCTTGAGGCACTATATACAATTTTTAGGCCTTTACCCCCATAGCATACATTAGTAAAACCCCTCTATTATATCTTGTCTAGTTTTTCAATAACACCATAGGGTGTGGCTTAGTAGTATAAGTTCTCATATCGTTTTGTATGTTGCTTGGCAGGAGTTAAGTGGTTTGAGTTGTGGCGCTTCAATGAATGTGATATGCCCACAATAGTAGCCACATTAAGGCCTCGGTGGTACTTGTGGTACTACCTTTACCATCACATGACATAGGGTCAATGAGTCCATATCAAATACCCTTTTTTTTTTTTTTTTTTAGAAAAAAAAAAGTCTAGTTTTTCAATAATTGTAGCATCTTAGATTCTTAGTATCTTGAATTCGTCTAAGTGGGGAAAATTTTCAGAGTCTACTCGGGGATAGTGAAGTGGGTAGAGATCCGGGATGCACGGACACGGCTCCAAACCCAGCGCACCCGCGTCCGACGCGGTGGGACGCGGCGACGCGGGAGGGACGTCGCAGACCGCGCGTCCATGCCACGTCGTGCCGCGTCATGCCACGTGGCTGTTCCCGACTCGGGCCGACACGGCTGAAATCGGCGCCGACGTGGCTCAAATCGGGCCAACTCGGTCCGTATCGGTCGTATCGGCCGAAACCGCCGAAACGGGCCGAGTCAGGCCGAAATTCAAAAAAAAAAAAAAAAAAAAAAAGATGCAAAACGCACCGTTTGACTTAACCTAAATACCTGGACCCTCTCGGACCCTCACACTTCGTCCAAAACTCCCAAACACCCTCTCTCACTCCGTCCCTCATCTCCCTTCTCTGTGTGCTCCGTCCCTCATCTCTCTTCTTTGTGTTCTGAGCTCTCTCAGTGAGTCTTTGTGCACACCGCACCGCTCAGACCTTCAGGTGTGCTCTCTTTACTCTTTTCTTGAATTTTTATTCTTTGTTCTTTACAATTTCTCTCTTTCAAATTGCTTAGAAATGAATTTGTGAATCTGAAAATTTGTGTGCTTGACTGCTTGCTGTGTTTTTTAACTTTTTTTGCTTGTTTTTTCAATTCTTGTGGGAGTTAAAGGGTTTTGTTAACCTGTGATTTGTGATTTGTGGTTTGTGGGAGTTAAAGGGTTCTGTGTTTTTTTGCTGTGAACCTGGTTGCTGTGTTTTTTTTTTTGTGAACTTGGTTTGATTTATCATTAATTTATTTAGTTAATAGTTATTATTTGTAGGTTATTTGTGGGAGTTAAAGGGTTTTTTCGGTTCTGTGGTTTTGTGTTTTTTTTTGTGACCCTGGTTGTTGTGTTTTGTTGCTGTGAACTTGGTTTGATTTATCATTAATTTATTTAGTTAATAGTTATTATTTGTAGGTTAAATTGAATCTATTGAATTTACAATGGACGAAGTTAATAGCACGAAAAGTTCACAAGAAGTGTCAAATCTTCAATCTCCTCTTTGGCGTATATGTGACTAAAGTAGAAAAACAGCTGGTGCATCCGTTAAATCTGGTGGAAACACATATTTTAAGTGCAACTATTGTGATATAGTTTTTATGGGATCCTATTCTAGGGTTAAGGCTCATTTATTACAAATTTCTGCAAAGGTATTAGAGCATGCCGTAATGTGTCAAAGAGCCATAGGTTGGAAATGCAAATAATGCATGATCAAGTTGAGACTAATAAGTTAGAGTAAGAACAGAGAAGTCAAATTCCCTTACCCCCACCTCCCCCAGGCCGTGGGATACCTATTTCCCCATTTCGGAGACAGGAAGGGAGTGATAGTAGTCATAGTACAAATCCGGTTGATGCTAAGAGGAGGAAGGTGACTATGAATACTACTTTGGAGAAAGCATTTCAGAATAATGCTAGACATGATTTGGATAGCAGAATTGCTAGGATGTTTTATACCGGTGGGCTTCCGTTTAACTTTGCAAGGAACCCACATTATCGTAGTTCCTATGCATTTGCTGCTACTCATAGCATTCCGGGTTATCTTCCTCCTGGATACAATGCTTTGAGAACAACACTTTTGCAAAAGGAAAGAGCTCATGTTGAAAGACTTTTGAAACCAATTAAGGACTCTTGGCTTGAAAATGGTGTAAGTATAGTTTCTGATGGATGGTCAGATCCACAAAGGAGGCCTCTTATTAATATTATGGCTATATCGGATGGGGGTCCAGTGTTTATAAAGGCAATTGATGGGTCAGGTGAGTTCAAAGACAAGCATTACATTGCTTTGGGGTGTTGAAGGATGCTATAAAAGAGATTGGACATGAAAAAGTTGTCCAAGTCATCACCGATAATGCTAATGTGATGAAGTCTCATTGGAGCTCTTATTGAGGGTGAGTATCCTAAAATATTTTGGACACCTTGTGTTGTTCACACTCTCAATCTAGTTTTGAAGAATATTTGTGCAGCAAAAAAAAACACCGAAAAGAATGAAGTTACATATGAGGAATGTAGTTGGATTACACGTGTTGCCGATGATGCATCCTTCATACGTGTTTTTATCATGAACCATTCTATGAGGTTGGCAATGTTTAATGAATTTTGTCCATTAAAAATTGCTCCAAGTTGCTGATACTAGATTTGCTTCGGTGGTTGTAACGTTGAAAAGGTTGAAGTTGATAAAAAGATGCCTTCAAGCCATGGCTATTAGTGACCAATGGGCTTCTTATAGGGAGGATGATGTTGGAAAAGCTCAAAAGGTGAAAGATATGATTCTAAGTGATCTTTGGTGAGATAATATTGATTATATCCTTGAATTCACAGCACCCATTTATGATATGCTACGAATAGCCGACACAGATAAGCCTTGTCTTCATCTTGTGTATGAGATGTGAGATTCCATGATAGAGAAGGTGAAAGCGGTGATATATCGGCATGAAGGCTTGGAAGATGATCAATATAGCTCATTTTGGGGTGTGGTGTATGATATACTCATTGATCGATGGACTAAAAATTGTACACCACTACATTGCTTGGCTCATTCCTTAAATCCTAAATAAGTACATTTATTATCTATTTTCCTTAGTTCACCCTTTTAGTAAAATACACGTTTCATCTATATTTGTTTTTTAATCTTTAACTAGGTATTAATCCATTGAATGGCTTTCGGAGAATCCAAAATGCATCCCTCCACATCGGGATCATGAAATTTCTATGGAAAGAAGCAAGTGTTTGGAGCGATACTTTGAAGATGAGAATGACTTAACGGTGGTGAAGTTTGAGTTTGCTAAATTTTCAGGAGGGAGGTTTCCTTCACCAAGTGCCTTGACGGATAGGTGGACCTTACTACCTTTGGTTTGGTGGCAATACCATGGCTCCGCATTTCCAACTCTTCAAACCCTTGCCCTTAAACTTCTTGGACAACCTTGCTCATCCTCATGTGCTGAGAGAAATTGGAGCACGTACAAATTCATTCATTCCTTAAAAAGAAACAAAATGGCTCCTGCACGCGCCGAGGATTTGGTATATGTGCATTCTAATCTTCGACTCTTGTCAAGGCGCAATGAAGAGTACATACATACCGCAACAAAGATGTGGGATATTGCAGGAGACTCTTGGAATGAGAGCGACATGCATGGAGGAGCTGGAATTCTTGAGAATGCAGCTCTTACACTTGATGAGCCGAGTTGGAGGCCATAGTTATTGGGAATGTTAACACTAGTGCTACTACTAGTGAAAGTGAAGTTCAAGTGAAGCTATTGATCTTGAGGATGATGATATTTGTGTTTGATTGTCTTGTTGATTATCTTTTATTTTGTTTTAGTTTCAAACTTATGAGTTGTATTCTAATTTCCAAACATCATGGAATGTTTTAGTTTCAATCTTGTGGATTATATTTAATTTATGAACATCACGTTTTAGTTATTATCTACTATTACTCTTAAATTTGGTATTTGTTTATATAATGTGTAAAAGTATGCTTAGCAATATATTAAACATATATTGTAAAAATATTTTTAATAATTTTTTAATCGCCGAGTCCTGCCGCACCCGCACCCAACTTTTTCAAAAATTGCCGAGTCCCGCACCCGCACCCGCACCTGCACCCGAGTCCCGAAACGCACCCGTGCTTCATAGGTAGAGATCCACTTCTAAAAGTCTCGGGAAAATTTTCAAAGTCTAAGCGGGGATAGTGAATTGGGTAGAGATCCACTTCTAAAAGTTTCAGTGGGGAAAATTTTCAAAGTCTAGCTTGAAATATTGGTATTAACAATGATTTCATTCAATAACTTGCTAGTGCTGGTATATGCAAATCATACACCACGAACTAATGCTAAACCAATTGACGAAACTGGTCTGTCTTACTCAATTTTGGTCTAGATTTGAATTTTGCATCAGTTTTATTCATCGAATGCTCCTAAATGGTCCAAAATGATCTTTTTCTATTGATTTTGATGAATTTTTAATGGTTCCCACTTCCCACTTTGTTCAATGGGCATTTAATAATTTTTCTAATAAATTCAAGTTGTCATCATGGTTCCCACCTTTGGTCTAATAAATTCAATTTGATGATGATGACTAAATATTATTCTGGGTATAGTTGATGACTTCCTTGTGACCAAATAGAAGATAGTCTTCTCCTTTTATATTGAACGTGAAGTTAACTCTTGAAGTGATACCTTTTGTGGGTAAATATTTATTCATCTTTTCCCTGACGATACCTTCCGATAAAATTCGAATGAAAGTGATTGTTAGATAAGCATAATGGATTTTTCAGATGGTTCTTTCAAAATCTTTAGACAATATACATGAAGACAAACAATTTAATTTAGAGAAAAAATGGCCGAAGAAAAAAATTGTGCTTGATTGCAGAAAATTTATAAATAACTAGGCAAATAATTTTCCAACGTTTCTAGGGAAAATTACATTTTAAAAGCCATAGTTTATGAGGAGTAAACATAAAACTTATTTTCAAAAGTATTATTTACATATTGCTGTTCTTTCACTTTTAGAGCCTAAAATCCTTTGGCCAAGTATGTTCAATAATTGTCTTATTAAATAGCTTGCATATATTTCTAGTGATATAAGAGAGAGGCTTTCTGAAACTTATGTCAAGCGAGGCATAACCCACGATTAGTATGCTGCGTATTTAATTTTTTGAACTAATTTGACATTATTATTTTTAAAGCTTTTTACTTTCTATACAGAGGCTGCAATATTTGCATTGAAATTCCAAGTTCCTTATGTTATGACGTTTACTGTATCAACCAAAATGAATTCTTTACCAAAGTGAATATGTCACTATGAAAGATTTAAGACTGATGCTTTTACCGATTGCATGGGTTGGGATTCCAACTCAAAATCAAGTTACTGCTAACAGTCTGTTTGATTGGATGCCCCATATATAGTGCCAAAAACAAACTAGGCCTAGCTTGGTGTTCGACGAATCGACTATCTAAGTTTGGTGTGGGATTGGGGCTTAGACCTGTAAAGCTTTCATCTACTCTTCTTCTTGTCCTTAACTACTTAGGAAAGAAAAGAATCAAGCTTAGTAATCCTAATTCGACCTTGGATAATAAAAAAATCAAGTTCTTAGAAGCTTACCCAAGCAAGTTCATTTGCCCGAAATTGATTTCATCTCAAAATCCAAAATTTTCTTTTTAATCATTGCAAATCAGTAAATTTAATAACAATCAATATTCTCACTCACCTCTAGGGTGTGCAGCCAACCTCAGATCCGCCAAAACAAACCCGATACAACCCAACCCTCTGGGTTGGGTCGGTTTTTAGGGGTTGGTGGTTGGATTGGATTGTCAAAAAAAATTTTAGTAGGTCGGGTTGGGCGCAGGTTAGCAGATTCACAAATCCTCCTAAACCGACTCGATCCGACCCACCTATATTTAATATATAGGTGACATCAAAGTCTGCATTTTGTGACATCAATCTCTTCTTTTTCTTTTTTATAACAATTTTGTGACATCAATCTATTTTGCTTGTACTTTGGAGTGTTTATTGGTTCTGTGGGGGGGTATAAAACCGGGAAGCCCATGTCAATGTCTGCGCCGGGCCCAGGGCCCGATCCAAGGAAGGCCCACCCCTTGGCCATGGGAAGGATCCTCCTCGGCCATGGGAAGGACCCTCCTCGGCCATAAATGTAGTCGAGGGCAAAGGGAGCAACTCAGTCCTGGTGATGACATTCCGGGTCATTTCACCGGACAAGAAAAGTACTAAAATGACAAAGAACAAGGGAAAGGCTGCCATTATCGCAATTAAGTACTACACTTTTTGACAGAGCCATGTTTTTTAACTTTTACAACCACCCCCAACCACTTGGGGTATGGGTTGATGGGACAAGTATCAGCCCTATAAATCTGAACCTACACGTGGACGTTCAAGGGAGGGGAAAAAGCTAGTATAAAAGGAGGAAGAAGCAGTCCAGAAAGGGGACTGGGACCAAGTCCAAGAACCAGAGCCACCCGGACCGTGCCGAGGAGAAAGTCTTCTTGGATAAGCTCAGTTCACCTCTGTGCGATCATCATGAACACCATGACTAACGATTGTCCGTTCACCAAGGCCTAGCCTTTTAGCCCACTCTCTACAAATTCATTGTATTGGGCTCATTTGGTCCAAGATCCCACCCACCGTGTGATATTGGGCTGAAAAACGAGACCCTAGAGGTTCTATATGACCTTTGGAGTTTGGACCATTCTTGAACTTCCCAGAATTCACAAAATGATTTGTTCCAAAAATATTAAATAGAGGAAAAGGTTATCCCCCTCATCCAATTAATTTGTTACATTTTAGATGTTTGAAATCATATGGGGTGTCCAACTATTTAGGGGTACCCGAAAAATTGTAATTTAGTCTAGTATGATTATGAACCAATTAACCCTAAAATAAAATTTACTTTATATTCTAAACTATTTTTGTTTCATGTAAAACTTGCAATAAATTGATGGATGGAAATTTAAGAAGAATAGAAAAGTAAGAGGAAAGAAAAGATTATTGTTTTTCTTTTGCATGTTCAGAAGGGAATAAAAAAGTGGAATAATAGAAATTTATTAGGGTAAATTACAAAAAGTTCCTTTGAAGTTTGGACTTTGGAGGAAATCAATATAGGAAAATGCTAACGGATGTCCTTAGGGCAATGATTAATAATCCATTTAAAAAATAGTTTTTATGGGAAAAAAAAAAAAAATTAATGTTTTGACAGTTTTTTCCATTTCTCATAAAAGTGGTATCAAAATTTCCCTAAAATAAATTGTTAACCATTGCTCTAAAGGCACCCGTTAGCATGACCCGTTAACATCAATATATTAGCCATTTTGTTAACAACAATGGAAAAATATTTCAAAATTTGAAAATTTTATAAAGTGTGCGTGGTACTTACTCTGTAAGAATTATAAAGGAAAAAAAAGAATTACCAGAGGTAGCTAGATTTGCGGAGTTGCTGTGTTGGAAGTGCTTTTTTAGAAGTTTGATGAAAAGGAGCAGTAATATTTAACCTACAAAGTTATCATGATTAGCTATATTTCCATGGGAATCCCAATGCACCACCCAAGAATTTCTCTTATGAATGGTAGAAAATTATCATCAAAAAACCTGGTTACCTACTAATTAAGAACGGTAGAAAAAATTAATAAAAATGGTGATTGCTCAAATTTAATAGAAAAATTGGAAGAATATAGAAAATTAATAGGGTAAATTACAAAAACTTTTGGGGAATGTTACTCCACCCCCAAAAGTTCAAGAGAATGACACTTTCCCTTGAGATTTGGTGGAAATTAACATACTAATAATTTCGTTAATAACAGTTGTTAGGTTTTGAGTTTGTAGTGTTGGCAAACCATGACAAAAATTAAATATTATTGAGTTAGAATGGTGTACTTTCAAGTCCAAGACAAAAAACTCAAGTTTAGGATGAAAAAAGTGAGTTGCAATCTGGTTCTCTAGATTGTTGTTCGATTCCTCTCGATTGCTGTTCAATTCCTCTCGATCGATCGGAAGTCGCATAGAAGCAAAAAATTAGCAAATATAAAAAGCCTATAACTGGTTTGTTTGAAGCCCAAATCGCAATCTGTTTTTCTGGTATTAAAAGGACATTATAAGCTAACCCTAGATGGGGTTTTTAGAGGTTTATAAAAATAAAAGAGTGCATCTTGTGTCTCCAATTGTAGATCTAGGGTTTTTGTACCCAAAACTCTCTTAAGTCTTCTACTGGCAATATTCCTTGAAGAATCTCAAGATTCGGTGTTGTAGAAGTTGTTGCATACAAGATCAACTATTGATGGTGATTTGAAACCTTTGAGTGGGATTTCAAAGTCACATGCATGGGTGCTTGTGTGCTACAAATCCAAGAAGAGAAGGAATTCGTGGATTCGAAGCTAGTACGTGGTCGTGTCAAGGAATTCGTGGATTCGAAGCTAGTACGTGGTCGTGTCATTAAGTTACTATATGAGGTAGCAATAGATTTAGGGTTGAATCTTTTGTAAAAACTTCGATTCTCTTATAGTGGATTTACTTTACCTTAAGGATAGCTAGATCAAATCCTCCTCGGGTTTTTACCTTGAAATGGTTAGTTTCATCGGTTTTCCTAGGTCATCATATCGTGGTATTATTTACTTTTCTGCATTTCTACAAGATATGATATATGCTTGTTTAACCTAGATCTAAATAATAAACCTAATAATCAACTTGGTTAATTAATTAGGTTAAACAATCTGGTTTAAGGGGTCTAAACGAATAAACAACAAGAACAAAATATTTCAAAATTTTGAAAAGCTAGTAAAGTATGTGTGATATTGTAAGAATTGTAAAGGGAAAGAGAGAATTACTAGAGGTAGCTAGATCTATGGACTTGCTTGGAGTTGCTGTTGGAAGTGCTTTTTCTTTTTTAGAAGTTTTATGAGAAAGAACAATATATGTATATACATTTTTTTTTTTTTGGGAGTGTGTAAAGAAGCTACCTCATCATGGTCTTCATAAATTTAGTCCCTTTGTAGTATGGTGAAGGCCCAACAGATAGATACTGAAAATTCGAATCAAACATTTAAGTATTCCAGCTTATGTCAAAGCTAAGTACAATAAGTCAAATTCAAAGGGAGAGCTTTGGGCTCTAACCACTAAAAACAAAAGAAAAAACTAATTAATGTCAAGTCACTATTAGTGGTTGGAGCCTTGGGCTTCAAACATGTTGGGAGCACCTTTTCCAAAGAAAGGGGTGCAATCAAGCTAAGATATAAATATTGTCTAGGTCGCACATTCTTATCGCTGAGTACAATTTTTTTGTTTTTTTAATTCAACTCTCTTCTTTGTAGGAAATGATGATAGAAATTTCAAAAGAATACCAAATATATTCTGAGTCAAGTGCCCCACATGCAAGATGTTACTACTCAACCACTCTCTCTATCATGGGGCACAAACTTCTTTTATACTTTAGAAGACCTGTTAACAAGTCTTCTCAAGTATAAAGGAAGTTTGAAGCAAGACCAATCTACTAGCATTAAATTGACTCCAAAGCAAAGTCAAGTTAAGCCATATTGGTAAAACCTTTTTTTTGGTAAGTAGAAAAAACCCACTTACACTAATACGATTGAGTCATTCCTTCCTTTTCACTTTCCCAATCTAACCTTTCTCCACTGCCCCAATTTATTTATTTATTAAAAGCAATGAATAAAAAGAACATCCATGTCTTTTTAATTTTTTAAAATAAATAAATTTTCTTGAAAATTCAGAACTCGTCGAATAAAATTTGCAATGTCATCTGTAAGGTTGAATTTAATCAACTATCTTGTTGGCTTTATTCCGAGCCAAATTTGCTTGTATTTCAATAATTAGTAACCCCGTATTTAGGTGGGATTGTTGTAAGGGTAGTGAGTGAGATAGAGTGTTGAAATGCTCAAGAGTGTGCAAGAAAACAGAGACTCGCGACTGGATCTCGCGGGTGACTCGCGGCTGCAAGCCGTCAGAAGATGCACACATGTTAGGCATGCCGGAAGTTGAAGCGTCATGCTAGTTGGAGCACTACAGGACAAAATAGGACAACTGGCCGTTTCATTATCTTGTGGCTGGATCTCGCAACTTAGTCAAGTCGCGAGCCAGCCCTGTTTTGAAAACCCGACTCTTGATTCCATTCTCACCCAAGTATAAATACCCCTCATACCCACGAAAGAATGAGAGCTTCCAGAGAGAATTATGAGAGAGAAACCCTAGAGTAAAACAAGATTGATTCAACCACAATCTTCACATAAGAGACCCTTCAAATTCTTCAACTCTCTTCCTCTCCATTGTTACTGTGAGAGGGCTGTTTAGTGTTTTGGGAAGCAGTTAGAAATGAACTAATCTACATTGGTTGATGCTATGGTCAAGCAGTGGAATCCGGGAAGCTAGAACAGAAATAGGTTCGGCGCAACCTCGTTGGAGCAAGAAGCTTGGAGGGCTTAGGTACAATGGGTAGATTAGGCTTGGAGGGTCTATTGTTGTTCATGTATCCCAATTACATTTTCTAGTGGATTACTTACCGCTTGGAGGGCGGCAGAGAGGTTTTACGTCGAGGGCTTCGGTTTCCTCTTCGATAACACATCGTGTGTTGTCCTTGTGTTTGCATCTTCTTTCCCTTAATCTCTGCTATTTATTTTCTGCTGTGGATGTGATTTTAATTGGCTTAGATTGTTTACCAATTCTGTTTATAGTTTGTGTTCATTTTCCGCACACTAGTTGTTTGTCATAAAGCTTGAATTGGTTATTTTGTAATTGGGGGTCTAAACGTTCAAGGGTGTTTTATACTCTATTTGAACTTTCAATTGGTATCGTGCGCAGTACACTTTTAGTGGTTTCATTACCATAGTGTGATCATTGACCCCTTATTGAGATAGATCGGTCTCAATCCCTAAATGCACCTCCATATTTTGATGGTAGTAATTATGCTTTTTGGAAGGTTCGCATGAGAGCATTTCTATGTTCCATCGATGAATCAGTTTAGGATGTTGTTGATATAGGTTGGATCAGGGCTGAGGAAGCCAAATCCACATGGGATAAGGCAATATTCATCGCATCTAATGCTAACAATAAAGCACTTAATGCAATTTTTTGTGGTGTGTCTCTAGATGAGTTTCATAGGATTTCTCATATTACCGTTGCCAAAGAAGTATGGTAGATATTGGAGACCACCTACGAAGGCACGAAGAAAGTGAAAGACACCAAGCAGCAGATGCTAACCACTCGGTTTGAGGAGCTAAAAATGAGTGAGGATGAGTCCTTTGACTCTTTCTATAGCAAGCTCAATGAGGTAGTTGTCAGCAAGTTCAATTTGGGAGAGAAAACGGAGGATTCTAAAATTGTAAGGAAGATCCTTTGATCATTGCCGAAAAGTTTTCGTGCCAAAGTGACAACGATTGAAGAGAGTAAGGACCTTGATGACATCAAAGTCCAAGAGCTGGTTGGTTCTCTTCAAACTTATGAAATGTTGTTGCCTAATTAATGGAAGAGCAAATCTCTTGCTCTTAAGACCATTAATGAAAAGTTGGAAGTCCATGACTCATCGGATGAAGATGTGGTTGACAAAGATGTTGCATACCTTGTGAATTTTTTTTGAAAATTCTTGAAATTCAAGAATAATGGAAAATTTGGTGATAAAAGGAAATTCCAAAGTTTAGGAAGGGAGAAAAGGGAATTCAAAAAGAAAGATAGAAAAGAATCCCAATCTACGCAAGGTGTCACTTGTTTTGAATGCAACGGGTATGGACACTTTAAGAAAGAATGTCCGAATTATTTGAAATCGAAAGGCAAGGTGTATGCCATGACACCGAGTGACTCGGATTCATCCAACTCGGATTCTGAGGAAAGTCAGAGAGAGAAGAAAATTATTCTGATTTTATGACTATTGCCCATGTTGAGTCTTCAGACGAGTTGAATTTGCTTGTATGAGAACTTGGGGAACATAGTGATAAAGAATCATTGGGAGTTGTTGAAGAATCAGATCTTGAAGAAGATGAAAGCACAGCCAATCTTCAAGAGAATTATAACTCACTCCTAGAGAAGTCAGGTGAATAGACAAGGGTAGCAAAGGCAGCTGTGAGAAAGATGAAGAAGGCAGAGGAGGACGATAAAAGTCTCCTAATTCGCTATAAGGAGGCCAAATGTGAGATAGAAACACTGAATGGTGAGCTGTCAGAAGCCTACACAAAAGTGAGATTTCTTGAGCAAGAGGTTGTGCAAGCAAATGCTAAGATAGAGAGGGTCACCACCAAGAAGTTCGATGATGTTATTTCATTTCAAAAGCATTTTTCGGACAAATCCGGTTTGGGATATACCGGAGATAGTAGCTCATCTAGCAATATCATTAAAGAAGTGAAGTTTATAAAGGCCAAAGAGTCGGTTGAAGTTCGCCCTACTGTTGAGAAGCCCAAGATAGAGGAGAAGAGGAATGTGGAGAACCAACGGATGGTGAACAATCCCCGTAATTAATCTGTGGGCACGTCTGAATCTCGAGCCAAGTCTTGTCCATGATCACAAAGAGGTCCATGATCACAAAGAGGTCCTAGATCGAACTATGTGTGTCATCACTGCGGACTTCAAGGGCATACTCGGCCAAATTGTCAAAAGTCGAGAACAATGAATAATGCAACTGCTCCAAGCTCACGAGGACCTAGAAATGATAGGAGAAATTGGGCAGGTGAACTATCAAGAGATCAAAGTGGTGATCCCAGAATGATGGACGTGATGAAGATGATTGGTGCTTTTACCAACTGTTTGGAAAGCTTCACACGAAGGTTTGAAAGCCCTAACTCTCGTACCCAATCCTATAAGGAAATCACCCCAAATGCAAGTGACGTGTGGGTGAAAAAGGGTACTCATGCATAAGTATTACAACATGTCCATGCATCAATACTTCCTATGGTTTGTGACTTTATTTGGTTGTTTGCTTTTTTATTGTGTGGGTTGAAATTTGGTTGTTTGTTTTTGTATTCTATCATTTTTTTTTTTTTTATCAATCTTTTCCTTCTTATGTGTCAAAAATCCAAAAACCACATTAAAAGTAGAAAATCAAAAAGTTTGATCGACATTGTTGAGTTTTGTCTCAAAACATGTTTTGCCTTGTACCTTTATGCTAATGGCTTTATGCATTTACGAGCGTAACTTGTTCCTTTGCACTCTTATCATCAGGAAGAAAACTTGAAATCCATGTGACTGTTGTAAATAGATCTTCAAACTTGTCATGAATGATTAGTGAATGGTTATATTGATCTTGAGACATGCATAGACTTGTGCCTATATATCTTCACACTCTTTATTTTTGTTTTTGCTAAAATGAGCTCACAAAATGTAAATCTCCAAATGAAAAGAGATATTGAGCTGCAAAAGCCTGTCGCACATACTAGTATTCGACTAGGAAAAAGGGAAAGCGACCAAAAAATTAAAGTGAATGATTATTCAAAAAGCCAAAGGCTATCTTATCAAGGTGAAATATCAAATATCACTCTCACAATGAGAAATGATTGTCTCAAAAGGATCAAAAAGATCAAATGTTATGATTGAAAGTGGAGTCAAATGTAAAGCTCCAAATTATGTAATCAAGTCTTGTGGGAGGTCATATATGCATACTTCTATAATTGAGATAGGTCACATGATCTAATGCTAATTGTGTATGCCTTGGTTGAATTGATCATTGAAGGTTCACATTAGACTATGGACTATCTCATTGTTGATACACACACACAACACACAAGTTTATGTTCAATGAATGCCATATTCATTTGTGTGATTGTACTTGATAAAATGTGTTTTCACATGCTCAATCTTTGTTGATTCAAACATAAAAAGATTTTTGAGTATTTTAGTTGTTTTTGGAAAGTATTTTGTTCTTCAAAAACTGAAAATTTCAAAAACAGTGTTGCTCTGTTTTGGCGACTCGATCGCGCAGTAAGTCAAGTCGCATGCCACAGTCACAAGCTCGCGGGTCAGTTTTGGTGACTTGTTCGTGAGTGGAAGGTCTAGTCACGAGAGGTACACATAGATTTTCGCGGATCATCTCGCGATTTTCTCGCCAGTGAGACTTCCAGTCGCGAAAAACACTTAGAAAATTTTTCAAATCTTTTAGCTTGAAGTGTTTTGGCGGGTGTTTTTGGTGACTTACCTCAGTCACAAAAAACACGTGTTTTGCACAATAAGGGCAGTTTTTAAAATCTTTTTCAGTTTTTCCTCAAACTTTATATGATTGTTCATTTTCTCTTTTGTCTGAAACTTACCCAAACACTCCGTGTTAACCCCTTCGAACTCCATTGTTGCTTCATTTCAACTCAAAATCTTCAAGAAAAAGGTATGGGTTTTCATTCTCACACTCAGTACTTCTTGTTTTTGAGCTTTTCCCTCTTGATTATATGTGTTGATATTCTGATTTGTGTTGGGTTAGTGTTTTGGTATTGTTCTCTGTCCATGCTTAGCTAGCTGAGGCTCTTGGTTTTTATGAACTTGTTTAGGTTGCTAGATTTGTTCTTTATCATTTGTCTCTCTCTTAGCTTAGGGTTTGTTGATTGACTTATACCCATCTTGTTTGATCTTATTTTGGTGTGTTGTTTAAAAATGTTTGGGTTTTATTTGTTGGGTTTTATTGATTTGTTTTTGTGGTTGTAGATCGTATGTGTGCTTCTGTCTTAAGTATTTTGTGTCATCTCATTCTCATCAAAATATGTCTCATTGACATTTGTTTGTCATTTGGGTGATATTATACTCTGCAGCATTAGAACTCTTCTGCAGATTGTTGGTTGTTCTTAAATATCTACCAATGGGTACACTCTTTTGAGTTATTGGTTTAAGTTTTGAGGCTTTTCTTTTATACCTGTCTTTATGCCATCTTTGGTCTTGTTGCTCTAAACTCATCTCTTTATGACACTAACAGAGTAATGATTTGTTTTACACATGTACTGTACTTTGTTGTTGTGGCCTTTTCTGCTTGTTTACAGATGGCTCCTTCATCCCCAAAGAAGAAAACAACTACCAAGAAAGCAGATAAGAGAATGAAAATGGACCCTAATCTGCTTAGGTCTGTTTCCCATTTTGAGAGATATAAGAATTTTTTTCTTAAAGGCAAGAATCATACAAGAAAGGTTTGTGGATTTGGAGGACTTGAGAAACACCTTTATCCCTAGTTGTTTTGAGGGGAGAGGATGGGACAAGCTGCTGAGTGATTTACCTGTTGTGTGTGAACCCCTGATTAGGGAGTTTTACTCCAATGCTGTGATAAGGGAAGAAGAGCTGATCCGTGGGTTAAAGGAACAAAATTTACCTTAGATGCACATGACATTGAAGATGTGCTAGGTCTTGAGGGGTTAGAAGATCATGAGTTCATCAATTATAAAGATAGGATGCTTTACATAGAAACTGTATGTGCAGAGGATTGGTGGATAGACAGAAGGGAAATGCCTTAATACCACAGCCTTTCTAGTAGACATGAGGTGTCTCACTATTATCATGATGTTCAACCTGTATCCTATAAAGAAGTTGACTACAATTAACAATGCCAGAGCTATTTTTCTGATGGAGCTCAAGGAAAAGGCATTCATTGATATCGACTCCCACATATTTGATACAATTGTGGATGAGACTAGAACCACTTCTAGGCCTAAACTGATCTTCCCTAGTCTGCTCATGAGGATTTTCAGAAAGAAGGGTGTTGCAATCCCTCGAGACATCAATCTCATGTCTATACCTTCAGCAATTAACAAGCAAACCTTTAAGAGGATAAGTGTTCGTCTTCCAGGTAAAGAAGATGAAGGTGATGATGGAGAGGGTGTCCCAATGGAGACCGAGGTAGAGGCAAAGGTCGGGCATCAACTTCAACACCCGTAAGGAGTGGCAAGAGGACTAGAGCAGCAACTTCTTCAGATATACCTCCGGATGCATTTCAGGTCATTTTGGAAAGACTTGATGGAATCAGAGAAGTCCAGACCGAGCAATCTGAGAAGATAGCAGCCATGCAGACCCGACTTGATGTTCTCTCAACAAAATTTGACAGCTTCACCACACATCATGGACAAAGACCCTTTGGCCATTCCGGTTAAAAAGGGGGAGAAGTTTTTGAGAAGCAACTCTTGAGGGGGAGTATTGTTTTGAGGGGGAGCAAAAAAAACAAAGTGTCTATCTTATTTATTTTGTTTATGTTTATGGCTAAAGTATTATGTTTTGGTTAATTGTTGTCACTATGGGCTTGATACACTGTGGTTATGGTTTATGTTTGGTTTAAACTCAAACTTATAACTCTTGGATGTTTTTGAAATTCGATTTACTTTATATATTGTTGATGTTTTTTAGTTTATAATGTGTTTGTATCCATGTTGCTTCTGTAAGCTTTTAGAGTTTATGTTCATTATCTGTAGGCTTTATGGTTTGTACCATACTTTATGCAACCTTTATACTTTGTTAAATCAAGACTTCTAACTAAATGTCATGTATTTTCTTGTTAAGTATTGTCACTCTTGTGCCCTTGTAGGATTGTTCTTAGATGCATATTCTTAGTGTATTATGCATTGGTAGAGTGTTGGGCATGCAAGTGACTTGCATTGAGCTTGTTAGCCTGTATTTCCAAGTGTGAATGAGCATTGTGGTCACTACCTTGTAGTGATTGCTTGTTTGATCAAGCCATGGTTTGTTTCTTAACTCCATCTTTGCTTGATCACATATTGCCTCTTTCTTGATGCATTTCATGCTTTTCTGCATACAATGATCATGGCGTATTGTTGTGTTTCAGGAGTTTCATGTTTATATGATTCAAGACCTTCACAGTTTCTAGAGTTAGGTGTGAGTGAGTTTTGCTCAACTGTTCCCAACTCACATGTTAAGTCCAGAGTCTGTTTTAGGGTTTTGTCACGGAATAGCCAAAGAGGGAGATTGTAAGGTTGAATTTAATCAACCATCTTGTTGGCTTTATTCCGTGTCAAATTTGCTTGTATTTTAGCAATTAGTAACCCCGTATTTAGGTGGGATTGTTGTAAGGGTAGTGAGTGAGATAGAGTGTTGAAATGCTCAAGAGTGTGCAAGAAAACAAAGACTCGCAAATGGATCTCGCGGGTGACTCGCGATCGCAAGCTGCTAGAAGATGCACACGTGCCAGGCATGCCAGAAGTTAAAGCGTCATGCTAGCTGGAGCACTACAGGACAAAATAGGACAACTAATCGCTTCATTATCTCGCGGCTGGATCTCACGACTCGGTCAAGCTGCGCGAGGCCATGCCGCGAGCCAGCCCTATTTTGAAAAACCTGACTCTTCACATTCCATTCTCACCCCAGTATAAATACCCCTCATACCCACGAAAGAATGAGAGCTTCCAGAGAGAATTTTGAGAGAGAAACCCTAGAGTAAAACAAGATTGATTCATCCACAATCTTCACATAAGAGACTCTTCAAATTCCTCAACTCTCTTCCTCTCCATTGTTAAACCCTTGAGAGGTCTTTTACCAAAACCTTTTCTCACCATATCCATTACTGTGAGAGGGCTGTTTGGTGTTTTGGGAAGCGATTAGGAAGGAACCAATCTACATTGGTTGATGCTATGGTCAAGTAGCGTAATCCGGAAGCTAGAAAAGAAATAGGTTCGGCGCAACCTCGTTGGAGCAAGAAGTTTGGAGGGCTTAGGTACACTGGGTAGATTAGGCTTGGAGGGTCTATTGCTGTTCATGTATCCCAACTACATTTTCTAGTGGATTACTTACCGCTTGGAGGGCGGCGGAAAGGTTTTACACCGAGGGCTTCGGTTTCCTCTTCGATAACACATCGTGTGTTGTCCTTGTGTTTGCATTTTCCTTTCCTTAATCTTTGCCTTTTATTTTCTGCAGTGGATGTGATTTTAATTGGCTTAGATTGTTTACCAATTCTGTTTATAGCTTGTGTTCATTTTCCGCACACTAGTTGTTTGTCATAAAGCTTGAATTAGATATTTTGTAATTAGGGGTCTAAACGTTCAAGGGTGTTTTATACACTATTTGAACTTTCATCATCATTCAATTGAAATGTAAGAGAGCTGCTTAATAAGAATCCTTCAAGAAAATTCCAAATCCCGGTTGTTAAGGTGATCAATCCTATGCTAATAAATTGTTTCGTCTTGTTTAGGCATTTTGTGAATAACTTCCTACATCAGTATGTTTAGGGTGATAAGTTCTACAATTTTCACTCTTCAATTATCTCTTTCTATCTAAACATAGGGTAAAAATGAAACAAACCATGAAGCTCTAATAGGTCCAAACTTGAATAGAAAAACAAAATCACATATAATTACATCTTTATTCTCTGTAGAATCTAATTCAAATAGTTGACAGTTAATAATAATAATAATAATAATATATTCTGCTCACTTTCATTCCGTTATCTACTTTCTAGTCACCTACACCTCCACTCCAGTACAAGAAGCATCATGGTTTCTATACAAGATTTGAGGAGGATTAGATTATATTATTATCAATTCTATGTTGAACTCCCTTGAAAATAGAACTAATTCACTATTGTAGAAAGCATTGAAAATACCGCCAAAAGAAGTCTCGGTCTTTGTCTCATTAGGGGAAAAAAATGTATAATTAATTGGTTACCCATAAATCCCTGATGATGTTGGCCGTCTATTCAAGTTGCATGTATTGTGGTTGACTAATAACTCCTTCCAAGGGGAAATTCCTGCAAACCTTTCCCATTGCTCCAACATTAAGTTTCTAGCTCTTCGCACTAACAATCTCAGGGGAGAAATCCCACCTTTCTTTGGGAACTTTAGCTCTCTCCAAGTTTTATCTGCAATCGAAAATGTCTTTGGAGGACACATTCCGGATGCCTTGGGTCAATTACGAAGCTTAAATTTACTTGCACTGTTTGACAATAAATTCTCTAGTTTGATCCCTCTATCTTTATATAATCTTTCGTCTATTACTGAATTATACTTGTACGTAAATAACCTCTAGGGAAAAAGATGCTGCTTTTGAAAAAGATGATTCCTAATGATGATGGTCACTTGGTTACTTTCAGCATAAAATGCCAAAATGGTGAAGATTCCAGATTTTGCTCCCGATTGCCCTTGATACTTCAAGTCAAAAGTGAAAAGTTACTGTTCACGCTTACTATTCACTTTTTACTGTTCATGGTTACTGTTCATTATGCTTTTTCTGCCTATTTAAGGGAGGATGTCCCTTAAGTTGAAACTCGAAATTCTCTAGAGCCAGAATTTTCTTTAGGCATACTTCTCTCCTTTAGAATTCCTCTCTAGAATTCCCACTACTACCTGTTTCCTACAAAGCTTGTAACCAGAACTAGTTTCAAGCCTTGTACTGTTGAACTGTTTCAATCCTATAACTACTACTGCTGTAAGTACTTTTGTCTATTTTCAATAATAGCTACTTTCAGCTTTGTGTTTAATATTCTTGTTTAATATTTATCACTACCGCCTTCTTGGACGGTTCTACATTATTTTCAGTTACAATTACTTTCAGTTTTGTTTTAATATACTTGTTATTACCGCCTTCTTGGCTGGTTCTATTTTGTTTACATTATTGTCAATCTATTATTACTGTGCTTCCACCTTCAGCGCTGTGTTCCGCATCCCATTGTGATATATATATATATATATATATATATATATATATATATATATATATATTAATTATAAGATAATATCTCTAGACTTTGAAAAAATTTCCCAATCTATTCTACTTTCCCATTCGATTGATTCTTCTTTTTGTAAAGCAAAATGCAATCTATTAGTTTATTCATATTAGTTTATTGCATGAAATCATTGTTTATACTTTATACAAGCACTTCAAACAAGTTGTAATATTTTATTGCATGAATCATTGTTTATACTAGCACTTTGAGCTAGACTGTGGAAAACACTCAATCTATGTTCTACTTTTTGAGCTAGACTTTGAAAAACTCCCAATCAATATTCTACTTTTTGTAAAGCAAAACGCAAATTTCCATTGAGTCACTTCTTCCTTTTTTTTTTCACCCTCACAGTCTGACCTTACTTCACTGCCCCACAATTTATTTATTTATTTATTAAAAGCAATGAATAAAAATAACAATAATTTTTTTAAAATATTAAAACAAATAAAATTTCTTGACAAATTTTGGAACTCGCTCGAATAAAATTTACAATGTTATCTTTCAATTGAAATATAAGCGAGGTGCTTAACAAGAATCCTTGAAAAAAATCCCAAACCTCGGTTGTCATTTGTCAAGGTGATCAATCCTATGTTGATAAATTATTTCATCTTATTTAGGGTGGAAAGTTCTACGATCTTGCACCTTTCCAATTATCTCTTTCCATCTAAACAATCGGTCAAATGAAAGGAAGCATAGCATAAAGCTTTACTAGGTCCAAACTTGAATAGAAAAACAAAGCATATATAATTAGGTCTTTATTTTATGTGGAATCCGAATCAAACAGTAGATAGTTAATAATAATAATAATAATACATATTCTGCTCACTTTCAAGGTCAATGATCAAAGGCACATGGGCAATAGTATGTTGTGTCCTATGTTAGCAATTTGCTTGGCAACATCACCGCAACCACAAAAGAAGTCTTGGTCTTTGTACAATTGATGCCTATTTTGTCATGGTCAAGAGTCAAGACCCAGGTGCACCGATATTTCCATAATTTGTCAAGCAGAAGCACAACGTAAATTTTGCACATTGGACATGAAAAGGCAAGGAGGAAGATCTTCAGTTGCAGCAATGAGTCTGAGACTATGGTGCTCAATTCAATTCCAAACCATCCTTCTCTTGTTGGTTGTACTACTGCATGTACAAACTCTTTCGGTTTTTGGTATTAGTATTTCCACCTCCACTTATTTCGGTGGGAATGAGACTGATCATCAGGCTTTGTTGGTCTTCAAGACACAGATAACACGGGCCCCTGAAAACATTTTCAGCTCTTGGAATGATTCCCTCCATTTCTGCGAGTGGGAAGGTGTTACTTGCGGCCGCAAGCATAGAAGAGTCACTGTATTAGATCTAAGTACCAGAGGTTTGGTGGGTTCCTTGTCTCCATACATAGGTAACCTTAGCTTCATTAGGGAAATTGTGCTGGCAAACAACACCATTGGAGGCAAAATCCCTGATGAAGTTGGCCGTCTATTCAGGTTGCAAGTATTGCGGTTGTCTAATAACTCCTTCCATGGGAAAATTCCTGCAAACCTTTCCTACTGCTCCAACCTTAAGATTCTTAGAGTCGGTGGAAATAAACTTTCAGGGTCAATCCCAAAGGAGCTTGCTTCTCTGTCAAAGCTGGAGTTTCTTGCTGTTAGCAACAACAACAATCTCACGGGAGGAATCCCACCTTTCATTGGGAACTTTAGCTCTCTCCAAGTTTTTTCTGCAGGCGGAAATGTCTTTGGAGGGCACATTCCAGATGCCTTGGGTCAATTACAAAGCTTAAATTTACTTGGACTAGGTGACAATAAACTCTCTGGTTTGATCCCCCCATCTTTATATAATCTTTCGTCTATTACTGAATTATTTTTGGACAGAAATAAGCTTAGTGGAAGTCTTCCTACAAACTTATTCCTCACCCTTCCGCATCTCTGGTGGTTTCTAATCTATGAAAACCAATTTACCGGATCTCTTCCAGTCTCGTTATCTAATGCTTCAGAGCTACAACACTTCGAAGTTTACTCAAACAATTTTACAGGAAAACTTTCAGTCAATTTTGGAGGCTTACACTGTTTGGAGGTATTATTAATTGATCATAATAATTTAGGAAGTGGAGATGATGATGAAATGAATTTCTTTCAATCTCTAGTCAATTGTAGCAGTTTACAGAAAATAGGCCTTTCGGGGAATCAATTCAAAGGCACGTTGCCTAATGTTTTGGGTAATCTTTCAACCCAGCTTACCTATATTGATATTAGTGAAAATCTTCTTTTTGGAGAGATCCCTTTAGAGATGGGTAATTTAGTCAACTTGACAGCCTTAGATATGAGTGGTAACAAATTTTCTGGGACAATCTCAAATGATATTGGCAATCTTCAAAAGTTACAACGATTATATTTAAATAACAACAAGCTCTCTGGAAGGTTACCAATTACCCTTGGAAACCTAACATGGTTAAATGAACTTTATCTAGGAAGTAACAAATTGCAAGGAACTATCCCACCAAATATAGAAAATTGCCAAAATTTGCTATTGTTAGATCTTTCTAAAAACAATCTCGGTGGCATCATTCCAAAGCAACTCTTTGCAATTTCCACATTGTCAATTGGACTTTATTTAGGTCAAAACTTTTTCGTGGGATCACTACCTTCCGAGGTCAGCAATTTTGCCCATTTAAAAGAGTTAGACTTATCTGAAAACAAGTTTTCTGGTAAAATTCCAAGCCACCTAGGCTCTTGCACAAGCCTTGAGTATCTTTATGTGGAGGGTAATTTATTTCAAGGAGAAATTCCAACATCCCCGAGTTCTTTGAGAGGTATTCAAGTCATGTATCTTTCTCGGAACAACTTCTCTGGTCAAATTCCAAATTTCTTGGAGAAACTCGCTCTTAAGAAATTGAATTTATCCTTCAATGATTTTCAGGGACAAGTTCCAACAAAAGGAGTGTTCGCAAATGCTAGTGCAATATCACTCATTGGAAATAGAAGATTATGTGGGGGCATATCAGAACTAAAGTTGCCAAGGTGCTTAAAAAAAGAAGAGAAGAAAATAAAGTGGTCTTTTGCACTCAAAGTGGTAATCTCAATGGCATGTGTGATTTTGGTAATAACCATAGTGTCATTTTTCTTATTTTATTGGTGCAAAAATAAAAAAAATGATAACTCTTTAGACTCTTCCTTGAAGCAATCATTTTTGAGAGTGTCTCACCAAATGCTCCTTAAAGCAACCGATGGATTTTCGTTAGCAAATTTGATTGGTGTTGGTAGTTTTGGCTCGGTGTATAAAGGCATCCTTGGTGAGGATAGATCAATTGTTGCAATTAAGGTACTAAATATTCAACGTCAAGGAGCTTCTAGGAGCTTCATCTCTGAGTGTGAAGCCTTGAAAAATATTCGTCACCGAAATCTTGTGAAGATCATAACTTGTTGCTCAAGTGTGGATTTTCGTGGCAATGATTTCAGGGCTCTAGTTTATGAATTCATGCCAAATGGAAGTCTAGAAAATTGGTTGCATATGGATCTAGAAACAAATATCATGCAAGTAGAGATACGAAATTTGACCATTTTTCAAAGAACAAACATTGCCATTGATGTTGCTTGTGCACTCGATTACCTACACCACCATTGCCCGATGCCGCTTGTTCATTGTGATATAAAGCCAAGCAACATTCTTTTTGATTGTGATATGATTGCTCATGTTGGAGATTTTGGGCTTGCAAAGTTTCTTTTAAGACCTACCAATTCGAAAGAAAGTAGTTCGATTGGAATAAGAGGAACAATTGGGTACACCCCTCCAGGTAAGCACGATTTCTTGTACTTTTTAATTGTTAACATATGCTTTCCCATATTTACAATGATTATTTTGAGCTCCCAAAGTATAATGTGAACACATTATATATATTAAATATTCTTAATGGCAGAGTATGGTCTAGGAAGTGAGGTGTCAACCAAAGGAGATGTGTACAGACTATGGAATTTTATTGTTGGAGATGATAACGGAAAGAGACCCACAAATAGTGTGTTTGAGGGAGGCCTTAACCTTCACAACTATGCTAGCATGGCCTTAACTGATGGTGTAATGGAAGCTGTGGATCCAAAACTTTTAAATAATGTTGATGAAGTTCTTGGAAATCACAATGGTAGCCTTGCAAATAAAATAAAGGAGTGTTTGATATCCATTGTCAAGGTCGGAGTGGCATGCTCTATGGAGTTGCCACAAGAACGATGGGACATCGATAAGGCCATCTTTGAGTTGCATTTGGTTAGGGACATTATTCTTGGTGCTAGGATTTAGCACAACATGCTTGGCTACATGGAAGGTAAAAATGAAACTTCTCAACATCTTAATGTTGGTATTAAGTTATTTACTTATTTTGATCTTTTCTCTTAATGTTGTTTTCTACTAACTATTCGCAGGTCCAAAAAGTCTTGTGCTCCTTCAAAGTGTTACATTGGATGGAAAGACTTTTTCTAGCATTATAGATAAGCTTGCTTATGGTTATTCATTGAATAAGAAGTATTCTGCACATTTCATATACCTTGTCTTCTATATGTTTCTTTTATATGCATGAGTAGCTCAAATAATTTCCTACAATCTTGTATTAGTGTATTAAATCTATTGATATATACTATGCTTGGAAAATGTTGGAAAAATAGTATGGAGTGAATAAGAAATTGATGTTTTCTATATTCACTTGAAGATATTATTATAAATGGTGAAAATCCTTGAGTCTCACATTGGAAATGATAGAGAATATGAGTTTAGGTTGGATATAGGGTTGGGCTTTAGGCATGTATGGACTAGGCCCACTTATCCAATTAATAATAATATTTTATTATCTTATTTTTGAGTCGATAAGTCAGTATACAGTAGTCATCTTTAAAATAGTGTTTCAGTTTTAAGTAACGTATAGTTTCATTGTCCCTCATTCATAAAAAGGAAATTTTCAGAGAAAACTCTCCCGGTGAGATTACTTTGTGCATTCATTTTGTGTCAAAAGAGAGAAAGAGGCATTGAGTAGTTCGCAGAGCACAACCTTATGTGCTTCGTTTTCATGCTAAAGATCATTTTATCTTGGGAGGCGATCGTCCACGAGTCTCAAAGCACCACAATGATTGTGTGAAGGGTGAAATATGCTTTAAGGAGATTGTGTCAAACACAAGACTTGATCTCAATTGTTCATCTTTTCACGCATTTGGTCTGTGAGTCTTTAATTATTTGTAGATTTTTATTTATATATATTCAGTATTTATTAATTGTATTTGTCTTTCACATCTATTTGTGTTATTGTTTATTGTTAGATATGTGTATTGTTTCTTTTGCTTTATCACAAAAATAAATTGTTGATATATATCCAACAAAAAATTAACTACCAACTTTATTTATATATGTAATATAATTTTCTACAAATAATAAGAATTATTTTCACTTGCTTCCCTTTCGTCATCAATATATTTTTCTTTAAAGCATGAGCTCATAAAATAGAGGGATGGTCGATTTGGCTCTATCAGTGTAAATTAGATTTGCCCAAAGGATTTTTTATTCTCAGTGGACTCTTCTTCAAAGAGAAAGAGGCATCATTTCTTAACTCATCATGCCCACACACAAAGACCACTCCACTCCTATGGGATTTCCTCAGGTTTGTCTCTGTTTTCCACTTTCTTCCATTTTTCCAGAGATACCCATTTGTTTTTATTTATTTATTTATTTTTGTGGGTTTTGTGGAGCTTGATGATTCATTATTTGTGGGAATTGAGATTGTTTAATCCTCAGGTTTGTCTTTGTTTTCCACTTTCACTGTCATGGTTTTTGATGCCAATCAGTGCCTTGGTGGTCTAATTAATCACGGCTTTGTGTTGCATTTTGCTCATCTGGGTTTTGTAGAAATTGTCTTATTGTTGGATATTTCATATTACAGGTACGATTTTTTGGTTATACATGTTTGATTTTATTTTGCTTTTGATTTTTAGGGTTCTTTTTTGGTTATACAAGTTATTTTACTATATGTATGATTTATTGGGTTGGCAAGCACTCGTTGGATTGCTAGAAACATAGTTCCTTTATTATGTATAATGTGGCCAATATAGCTCTGTTTACTAGTTCTTTATTTGATTGGTCTCGCGTTTGGGAATTTACCACCTGGTCATTCCATCCCAGAGTGTATAGAGTCATCGTCTTTATGAACATAATATTGCTAATCTGTAATTCTTTAGACTACTTCATGTCAATTGTAGTAATCTTTTTGCAATAAATATTTCTTTACAGATAATTAAAAAAAAAAAAAAAAACAAACCAACCAATCAATGGCCTTGTACCCTACTGGTGCTTCCCCTCTTTACAGAGGTGTAAGTCGAGGGTTCAACTTGTAATGAATAATTCCAAAAAAAAGACTTTAGTGAATAATTCCAATTATGCTTCTGTGAATGGTAACTGGTGTTGTATCTTGGTGAAAGAGGACATGGTGATTCCATGTTCAACATGAGATCATGAAGCTCAGGTCTAGGGTCGTGGGGGCCCATAAGCCCCACATCACCACTTATGGCTTGAGCCTGGAGTCTCCAATTGGCAAGCAAGAAGATTGAAAGAGTCAATGTCATTGTCTGCCTCTTCCTCTACCAGCCCTTCTGCCTTGCCCAACACAAGAACGAGTGTCATTAAAAACAAAACTTCTACACAGAACTAATGGAACAAAGGAAGGGTGACTTTGGGGCATATCAATCCCAGCATCAATCACACTGATTTCATAAAATAAATAGGGTCCATGTAGAACGCATTTGTTGTGGTTGTGGGTCTTCCTTGGTTCCACATAGATGTGCCGGAATCCGATGCCAATGGCGAAGACGAAACCATCGACCAACCCATGCCAAACGTCCCCAAAAACCCTACCTCCCCCCCTCTTCTCTCCCCCCTTTTCTGTTGGCTCCAACTCATATCGAAGAGGCTGAGCAGAAAGCAAGGTTAGGCTTGAGTCAGCTAGATAATGGCTTTGATGGTTCGTCTTCGGTGGCCCATACCATTGTCAATGATGATTCCAACACTAGTCTGTAGACAAGATTGAACTTCGAAGAAATATGATTCCATTTGAAAAACAACCTTGATGCCAAGGTATGCCTCCTTTATCAAAATCTTTGGCTGCCTTTGTTACTTTCTTTCTCTCTCTCTCTCTCTCTTTCTCTGAATTTATAGGCTCAATCATAGGATGAGTATTTATAGAGAAATCAAGTTGCTGGGCTTTGTAATTTTTATTTATAAGATTCTGTTCAGTTTTTATATTTTTGTTACTTGAATAGTTGAATAACCACTGTCAAATATATAAGTTTTTAGCTAAATCTTTACTTGTTAACAGGAAATAAATTTTCTTAGTCAGCTTTCAAATCCAAATATTGTTTGACACTATGGAAATGAATTGGTAAAAGTTAATCTCATAAAGGCCAATGGTTATGCACATGCACATATAGCCGCACACACATACACAGTAATATAGATAATCGGGACAAAGGGAGGGAGAACGAAGGACTTCTCATGTTCAAATCTATGTTATATGTAAATATTGGATCCGTCATAGTTACATGAAAGGAATACAGTGCACAGGTATTTGGGTATCGATTGTGGTTCCTTAGTTGTTTGTTCTAGGAATTGCAGCTTTGTTAATTTCTTTATGGTTATTAAATAATGTGGCTTTCCTGGCAGGGACATCGACATGGCTAAACATGTACATTTATCTTACCCCATAAATAGAAGTTTACTTTTATTTCAAAAGCATACAACTTTCTAGAACAATAATGTGCTCAAGAATATAGACTGAATTAAATGCTGTTTACATAATACTGGTAATGGAAATTAATTTTTGTCTTTCACCATACACTTAAACCCCAAATAGTCATAAGATTTTATCTCTCTCACTCTCTCATATTTTTCTATAAGTCAACTAGAATGAAGGACATATGATTTACTGGTATGAAGCTAGCCTAACACATTGGGGTGCCCATAAAAATACTTGACTTGTGAACATTGAGAATAGTATGTATTTGTATATGCTCTCTGTCTCTCCTTCCCACATCAACTCCCTCTCTGCTTCTCATTGACATGCAATATGCACATTCTCCTCATTTTCCCCCTTCGCATCTTTCAAATTTCCTATTACTGTTCACCTTTTAAAAAAAAAAAATTTATTGATATAGGTGAAAAAGAATGTCTTAAACCTTAGATAATTGTTAGCAAAAGAGTTAAAGTCATCTATTCAGATGACATTTTAGAAAACTAATGATATCAAAGGTTGAATATCTAGTTTCACTTTCTTTTCTATAAGATATTTGGAATTTAAATCTATATCCACAGCTAATTTTTATTAGTCAGCTAATTTTTAAGCTAATCCCTACTTTAACTTTCTGAGCAGCCAGTTTTAGAACTCCATCCAAAATTCAAGTAGAAAAAATTCACTTTGATTGATAGAGATTTTGCTACAATGCTAGTGGTTCCCAGTTCGATAGCTTTTAAAAGCCTGTGGTGGTAACATCCTTCCTTTCTATCCTCATTCATGCTTTGTAATTGTGTGACATGTCTGACTTCGCTTCCATACTTTTATGTGCAGGGATAAGTGTAAGCTGGAAGCAAGTGGAACTACAGTGGAACAATGGGTGAAGCAAGCAAAGTCACAAGATGCTAATGAGTACTGGACCCTATTAGCACACAGTTCCTTTAGTAAGTTTTAGGGATATGGGTTTCTCAGCATGATTAGTCTGGAACTCGTTGGCTGTGATAAAAATATAATTGTATTCATGAAGCCCGATAACTTCCCTGTATTGGAATTTCTATTTCTAGGTGACTCCAATATTGTTACTCTCCCAGAAAGCATTAGTAGATCCCCTAGATTAGAATTTCTTGACATTGACAGCTACAAGCAGCTTTGAGAATTTCCAAGGCTTCCACAATCAATGGGAATGGTGGATGCAAGGAACTGCATAGAGTTGGATCCAAAAACATCAAGCAGATTATTGAATCAGGTGAGATCTCTCTCTCTCTCTCTAGTTTAAGTTATAGAGAAACAATATTTGTTACTTTTCTCAAATTCATGTTACTCAAATTTCTTGTAGTTGCTAAATGCAAGCAGTATTGAGAACTAGGAGGATATTGAAATTGTTCAATTAAAATACCAGGAACTAAGATTCAAAAGTATTTTAACTTCAACCGTTGAAGTGTTGGAAATTCTATATCATTTTGGGTTGGTCGCAATATTTCAAAATTTGCCCTCTGAATTTCTTTTGATTGGTGGAGGCACTAGACGGAAGTTTCTCCTTTTACGTTTCCATCAATGGTAGTAAAAAAACATATCCATGTTGAAAATATAATATATTTGTTTGAGCATCTGCTTATGGATTTTGTATCTTTTATGTAGGAGGATGATTGGATGAGTATTTATTTCAATTCAGACAGAATCACGTTGAGGTTGAGGTTATATCTCTTCTTGTTATCCTTAGATATTCAAATTTTGCTTTTGTTCTTCAAAATGCATTTCTTAATATTCAAATGTTGTGGACTATATAATGATTTTTAATTTTACATTTGCTATCTATGTTGAATGTGAGTGTTTTCACTTTTCAACTGGAAAAAATAAATAAATAAATAAAGAGTTCAAAGTCAAGTTATATATAGAAGTTAAGTGAGCCATAAGTCAACTTGTAAGTCAACCATGTTGGGAGTAGGAGGTAGTATTTATCACATTTAGAAGAAGATGCTAAACTTTATTCAATCCACTAAACTTTGTAGTTCTCTTTCAAATCAGCCTGGGAGAAAATAAAGCCCATATTTTCTGAAGTGAAGTTGAGGAAATTGATCCGGTATTCTTAACGTTCCATTAGTTGCTGCCTTCCTTTGAGGATTAGACTCTTCACTTGAGACAAGCTGTTAAAACGGGGTTATCTAGGGGTGTGTTACGTGTCTTCTATGTAATACCCTACTCTCTTGCCACCCATCTTTTTTTCTCATTGGAAACTCCTGGGCTTCAAGGTATTGAAAGATTCACAATGTTTCTTTTTCCAATTTCTTTTTGGAAAACATGTATACTTTGAATTTGAAATTTTCTAATAAATTTCTATTTCAGTTTTACCAAATAATGACTATGTTTGATGATCGTTTTAAATTGAAATTTAAGTCAAGTACACAAGTTGTTTGATGAAATGCTTCTTAAGAATATTGAACCTGCTTTCTAAGATGTTTCTAACCTATGCAACTCATTGCACCAATTGTTAAGTTTTGATTGTTAATTTTTACAAAAGATAATTTTGTTTGATTACTTCTGCTTTTCTTGTGTGTTTTAAATTTTGATATTGTTTATTGTCATAGATGTTTCTTTCCATTAATTGATTCACTGAATAATATTACTTAGATTGTTCATTCTTTTATTGAAAGGTGAATGACAACCGGACAAGAATGCATTGAACTCATTGTCAAGAAAATTGAAAATCAAATTGGCACTAAACCATGGCTTCAGAAAGGGCCACTTGTTCCTTCATGATCCTTTCTCAAAGAGGCTATAGCAGCAAGTTAAGTCATATTGTGTAATAAAATCCAAGGTATATAACTAGTACTAAGTAGTTCTCTGGAGTTAAAAAAAAAAAAAAAAAAAAAATTGAAGTGAAGAAGTTTTAGAAGCACCATAAGCAAACTTGCTAGGTTTGCAATGGTTTATTATGGTTGGCTTAAAATAAATGCTTGTGTATTCTGCTACAATGTCATGTCTAAGGAAGCACTAAGGCCAATGAGTTTGTAAAGAGAAAATTTTCTGTTACTGTATAGAGTCATGTTGTAATTTGTTTTTTAGTGGGTAGGGGGCAGTGGGGAGGTCCATTTCTATGATTTTGATGGTAGCCTTAATTGATTGATTTAGTTTGATTCTTTGCAAGTTAATTGCAGCGTCTATTTAATTTCCTGCTTGCTCTGTTTTTGTTGTTAGGTATTTGCTGTTTTTATAGTTTGTTTCGTTAATAAATTTAATTTTTCATCCAAAAAAAACTTATGGTTACCTGTGATTTTCCTTGAGGACCATGACCTTTTTCAGTTATGTATTTTCTACGTTGTCAAACAAAACAAAGAAGGTGTGCATGCAAACCGGAATTCTCTTGCAGCCAAAGCTCAATTTAAGTAACTTTTTTGTATTGATTGCACTGCTCCTATTGTTACTGTATTTTTCCATTTACTGTCCTTTTTTTTTTTTGGTTTAGCTGTTGAGAATATGCAACATTTGAGAAATATCTATGTTGTGCAATCCTTCTTTCTTTTTTTTTTTTTTTGGGGGAGGGGGTCAATTTCTATATTTGCCTTTCTTTTCTTCTTCTTCTTTTTAATGTATCTTATTGTTAAGATATTAAAATTTAATGATGTACAGATGGTGTTTCAAGATAAACTCTCAGAGACCAAAATGCTTTAGATCTATCCAAGCAAGCTAAATCATGTAATGCTCGGTGTGGTAAAATGTTGAAAGGTCCTATTAGTCTAAAAGTTTAGCTTTGTTGTTTCTTTTTACTTTTAGGTTTGAATTGTTAGCAGGAATTCCAAACCCCTGAGTTAATTCCAAAAACTTTTTTATTTTGTGGATCTCCATCTTTAGTGATCGATGTTTTGGTGAATATTCTTGGATGGGAGGATCGAAACATGGTTGATGAGATAAATTGCAATCTTTCATAATAATTCACTGGTATTGAACTCTCTTCTTTTCTATGAAAATCTCTTATACCAATTTCCCCTTTCATTCAATTGCATAACAATTACCAATACATAATTTTTTCCCATTTTGGTTCATAGATTCTGCTTCAAGAGCTAAGGAGTCATATTGGAAGAGAGGTAAAGAGTGAACTCCTTTGCTATGGTATTTTCTATCACTTATGATTTAGGGATTTAATTATTTTTTATACAAATTAATTGTTTTAAATCTTCATTTGTTTGTTTGTCTAGGAATGTCAAGCATCCTTTAAAGGACAAGATCCTATGTCAAGGTCATCAAGATGTACTTTTCTACAGCTAAAAGGTAGGTGATTCAATTAGATACTTTTAAAAAGGCATCTTTTGAAGTGCACCTTGCTCTTAAGGTTCTAAAAAGTTAATAGAGTTTTTGGATCACAGAATAAGACAATAAATTGATTGTTAATCTAAATGATGATCTTTGATTAGTTTTCATGGGAAAACACAGAAAGGTGTATGCTGAGATTTTGGGAGGAGCTTCCCAAGGAGGGTATTTGCAGTTGAGAATAATTGGGATTACTTAGTCTGTTCAAAAATTTGGATGTTCCAAGTTCTAGACCATTAAAATTATCATTTATTTAGTTTATTTGATATTCATTAATATGTATTACAATATGTTTCCTGGTCATATTTATTTGATGTTGATATACGATTAGATTTAGATATGTTGATTTCCATAATCAGTGTATAAAGCATTTTGACATTTTCCAAGTGTGTGTGTATGATCAAGGCAAGCTTTTTTGCACCAATGGTCCATTCTCGTTGCATTAGGTGGTGTTGAAGAAGTGTTTTTTCCTAAAAATTGGGCCCAAAGATGTGTTTTTAGTAAGTTGAGGGGGGGGGGGGATTTTTGAAAAATAAGTGCTTTTTAACTCATAATAGCCAGGTACAAAATTGCTTGAGATAGGCTTTTTCTTTCTTTTTTTTCGTTTTCCCTGGGTAAATTGGGGGAGTGGGGCTGGTGGGGTTTGAACCGTCATGACTAGACACCATAAAAGGTGTTGGAATGCTATGGTACCTCTTGAATACCAGGATTTTGTGAATGATTGGTATTTTAGCATCTTACCCTCCAAGTCTATGAAAATTTACTCTTAGCTGGTCATTTGATACATGCTGGCCAAAAATTAAGTTGTTGGGCCTCCTAAATGCCTTTGTTTGGGATCCCTGGAAGAATATAATCGTATTTGATTGGTTGAGTTATTTCTATGAACATAACATAAAAGCATATGTTTTTATTTGCTTGTTTCTTTCCTTGTTAATCAGGAATATTTGAATTAGTAAAGATGGAAAGGCCACAACTTCATCATTGTTGGGATAACAACTATACCTACTAGCTACTGATAAAACTCCTTTATCCCTTTTTTATGTTTTTGTGCTTAAATGATCCTTCCATTCTATAGGATCCTCTGCTTGCATTTGTTGGACCATTCGCTAAAGCTTTAAATTAAATTCTTCTTAGTAGTTTCAAGTCAAGCTGTTTCCATTGGAAAACAAGACAATCAGTAAGTATTAATGCTAGCTTTTGAAGTCCAAAGTCATAGTGCTTTCCTCTTTGCTATTTGTAGGGATGCAGCAAACACATGGGAAGTGGACACTCCAGTTAAACCACCAGATGTACTTTTCCTCATTTTCCTTGGCAATATAACACATGATCAGATATTGAAGGTATGGATCTCTCTATCTTTTCATGATATGTCCATATGATGGTGTAAAACGTTTAGAGAACTTGGTATATATAATTATTTTTGGATGCTTCATACAATTGTATATAATATATATTACATGACGTGTGTGTGAATATGAGAAGATAAGGGATTAACTCCATTAGATATTTCGTAATTGGAAACTCATATGTTGGGGGCAGTTTCTTCAGTCAGTGTTTTGGGGAAAAATGGGCAGTTTTTTGAGACCATGTAAGTGCTTTGACTGAATGGGTTTGCATCTGCCCCCATCAAATGTGTTGTCATGAACTGTGTAGTTATTTTTGTATGATTTTTTAATAAAAAAAAAAATTATGTCAAAGTAGAATTTGCATCATTTAATTGCAAGCTTCCATCTTTTAACTTTAATGAATATATAGATAGAGGGTTCAAGAGTCAAGACACAATCTATTACATTTATCTTGCTTAAATGATCCTTGAGCATCTTCTTTAGAATTATTTCAATAGGAATGCTTTTAAATTATTCATTGAAAGATATGTTTAAAACTATTTCTGGTTTTGAGAAAAAGAAGGTTTTCTTGAATAATCATGTTCTTTTAATTATATAGGGTGCAGGGGTGGGGCTGCAGTTTAAATGCTTTGTACATCCTAGTATTCCTTTGGCTGTATAAAACGCTCAATGAATGCCCATATGAGGGTTTGGTTCCTAGCCACTAGTTCAATCAATATGGCTGGCTCAGGGGTTCTTACGTTGAGATACGGTGCTTTAGGCTAGCTAATAAAGATGCATTAGCCTTTGATTGTGTAATAATAAGTAGCACATGCTTTATAATTTGGATTTCAGGTTATTGTGTTTTACATTGCATTTGAATTGCTCTCAATTTTTTTCTTAATGTTTGTTTGGATTATGGACATTGTAATTGATCCCCCCATAATGCCATAAATGACTGATTTTGTCATCATCTTTCAGATGATCTTTATACGTTGTCTCTCAAATTCTATATGGGCCATTTATCTCTTCTATAGCCTTTGCACATTTATTACTTTAAAGGAATATCACGGATCGACTTTTTATTAGTAAGACCACGATGGCCCTGCCTTATTGAATGGGATCTATGTGAGTGTTTCATTTTAATGTTTCAGGTATCTAGGGAAGGAAAAAAAAATGCAAGTAAAAGAACTGATTTTATCAGTTCAAACAAGTTTCTTTGCTGATTTTTTAGCTCAATGGTGGTGTAGATTATTTCAGTTTCATCTCAATTCTGATATGAAGATTTACTTTAGATTTCTTTCATAAACCAACCCATGACCCTTCATTTGGAAGTGTAATGTTTAGCATGCCATTTACATGGTAGCGTTGGTTGATCTTTTATGAGAGGATCTATGCAGCTTTATTTATTTTTAGTTTTGTTTTCTTGGAGGACTTGGGATTATTATAAAGTATTTGATTGTTGTGTATCATGTTTCCTCTTTTGGGCATTATTGATTCTTACATTTCAAATTATAAGGGTGAAGTAGATATCATTTTTATTCCATGATAATTGTCCTTTAAAATTTTTATTGTTGATGAATGAGTTTGATGTATATTCTTTATCTTTATAATTGATCGACAAACAATCGGGAGAGAAGAAAGAGATAAATAGTAGCTGTTCAATGCTTGCTAGCTCTAAAATGCTAATTGGAGATTTTCCTTTCTGAGCTCCATTTTTTCCTTTCCGATGTTTTTAGCTTTACGGGTAAAGATGCTAATTGGGGCTTCAAAGTGGACATGAATTTTTAGAGTGACCGAATTGGACAGGGGGTGTGTATCAAATTAATTTGCATTGGTTTTGCAGCTGTAGATGTAATCATGTAGTGATGTTTATTGGGTTTTTTCATGTAATGAAGGCTAAATGTTACTATCACACCGTTGTTTCCTGTGTTACTTATAATATACTAGTAAGTTGCCCGTGCGATGCATGGATAATGTTGTAATGATTTATAAAATTTTTTATAAAGAATATTGTACATATATTATAACATATTTGTTATAAAACTTTGTTAGTACTAAGTTTATCATAAGAAGTAACAATTATAAATTGCAGAAACATATTCATTATAATTATTTTGTTGAAGTAATCAACAAAAAAGAATCAACTTTAGAGTAATATTGTATAATAAAAGTTGATAAAAGCATGGTAATTCATTCCATATTATTGATATTTATTTTGTGATGTAATAAAGAGCTTTATTGCGAAATTTTGTTTTTTTGTTTCTTGAATGCTTTGTTTTTTGAAGTATGTCGGCGCTCGAAAAGCATGTTAAGGGGTATGTTATCATCGTCTGTTTCTTCATCTTCAACGTTTGAAGTTTGGTCTATCCTTATTTGTTCAATTTGTGAGCTTTTATCATTTTCTCCTTTTGTTGCATCATTTGTGTGGATCATTAATGAAATGGCACTGGAAGATTCTTGGCTGGATCTTACAAAGTTTGTGCTAGTAGATTTGTTGTCGCTAAGATTTTGCATAGATATCTGCATTCATATTAAATTTGAGCACGTTATTTACATCAATATAGCATAGAGAAAGAAATAATATAGCATACTGGCTTGTGTTTTTTTTTTCTTCCATACCTTTTTCTCATTTGAAGGTGCATCAAAAATATTAGCAACAGTGTAATTTTCAAAACCATCCTTCAGATTGAATTCATTCAAGCGAAGTAGAAAAATGTATTTTGTTCGTAAAATTTTCTTAAGATCACGTGGGATTCCTTCTTCAATATTAATCTGATATTATGAATTTTAATTTATATTATAATCTATAGTTTTACAATAAATTTAATAATTTAAATAAGTTGTACCTCGGTTTGTTTTTCAGCAAGGTCTTTTGCAGATTTATTTAGGATTTTCTCAGCATCTCGATCAAATATGACAAAAGTTATCTTGTCGATTGAATCAAAAACTTCAATTTGAATCCTGTATCTCAAGTTTTTTGCAATTGTATAGTAATTATAGTAAGATGAATATGTTTATAAAAAAAAATTCAAACTTTGTAGTTAATGTGTGTGCCTCTAACCTTGGGATAGGCAGATTTGTTTTTGTTTCACATTTTGCACACCAAAATGATTCTGATTGTGGTTTGACCTTCTTTCCATATAACACAAGTGAAATATAATACCAACCCATTGTTGTATCAATGTTGCTTATTGGTGCAACACAATAGCGATTAACATCCTGCAATGAATTTTGAAGTTAATACGTTTTTTTTTTTTTTTTAAGTAAATGATGTATTATTATATTTTCATGTAAATGATGAGTCTACTTTGAAATGATTAACAAACCTGTTTCGTAGGATCCCATTCAATGCATTTAAGCTCTGTTTGAAGATAAATCCTCCTCTAAAAACTGTTTTGCATGTATTTGTGGTATTTCTTGTATAGGATCATGTTTTTTACCATTCCTATCATTGAATTTTTAAAAAGGAAAAAAGAATGTAAATGGTATTTTGTGAGATAAAAAATGATATTTATCATTTTTTTTTTATTATTAATAGTTTTTAAAATATGCACCTGTCAATTATTTCAACAACCTTGGGAATCTCAAGATTTAGATATACTTTTGTTGCACTAGTGGATGACAAAGAGAATTTGCCTGCAAAAATTGCAGAATACATTATAATAAACAAAATCGTATTGAATTGAAATTGAGAAAAAGGAAGACGTGTTTTAATGAGAATGAAATTCTCTAAAAGTATCATTAGATTGATTTGAAAATGAATAAGTTTGAGTATAAAAAATTTATAATTAGTGATTACATTTCTTATTGTAAAATTTATGGCCTAAGATTAGTAACCAATATACTTATTAACTTGATAGCGATACTAAGTACATTAAAACTGATAGTTGGTAACATTATTTAGTTATACTTACCTCCAAATGATTTGACAATAGTCAAAGTTGCCATTAAGACAAAAGGTCCTAGATTGTTCTTATATACATCTTCATCGATTTGCCGGACACTTGTTCCCCATAGTGAAAGCCTAATTTCTTTTCCCCTGGTATAGTTAAAATCATTGAGGATTTTTTTATATTAGTAATTTTTTTATTTATAATTGATTTTTCTATATAAACATATAATGACATCAATATCACATCAAAAATTTTGTCTTACTCTTTCAAAAGCAAATTCCACAAATCAAATGCACAGGTTATACTTCAAAGCTTCTGAAGGTGGTTTTCCATGTTATAATACCTTTATGGATCTAATATTCATAGAGTAAAGCAAGGTTTGATTTTGAATTTTCTGAGTATCCAAAATTTCAAATTCTTCATCACTTATAGTTAACGATGTTAAGGACAATGCAAGGCATGAACAATAGACCAAAAAAATTGGCTACTTTGAGAAGCTGTTTAAAAATTACACTTTTCTACGATTGGGATAACTCCATCACTATTTAATATAAAATGAGTTTCGAGGCTAAACAAATATATATACATATATAAATGCGTTTCAATCCTTTATCATTTATATAGAAATAGCAAGCAACAACAATCAACATTGTCAAGGGAAATCATGGCATGAATAATAGACCACAACATGAGCTGGTTCTATAAAAGGTAGCAGGCCTTTGCGGTGAAACCTATAACCTTTATGGGCCTAATATTCATAGTTAGTAATATGCAGAGCAAGAACAACCAATTCCCAAAGTTAATACTACACAATCATATATAACTACACAAAGATAACGCCCAAAAAATAATAATAATAATAATAATAAACCAAGTTAAGTGTGATGCTTCTATTATGTATGGTCATTGTAGGTGAGGTTAAGTAGTGTATTCAAATGCGAATTTTAACAGTCATAGCACAACTATTAATAAATATTCCTATTTAATTATCTAATTATCATTGATTATAAATATAAACTTTAAGACATGAAACTATTCAAAGTAAGTAAAGATATGGATGAGACAAAGTAAAGCAAAGTTTGATTTTGAATTTTCTCAATATCCAAAACTTCAAATTCTCCATCACTTACTATTAACAATGATACGGACAATGAAATATAAAAGATGATATATTCAACTTACTAATATACAATACTAATCCTTACACTAAAAGAGAGTTAAGAAAACATGAGGATTGACCGCTATAAAAAATAAGCAAGTGTGAAGGTTCTATTATGTATGGCTGCTGTAGGTAAGGTTAAGTAGTGTATTCAAATGCGAATTTCAACCGTTATAGTACAACTATTAATCAATCTTCCTATTTAATTATCATTGATTTTAAATTTTAAGACATGAAACTATTCAAAGTAAGTAAAAATATGGATGAGACAGAGTAAAGCAAAGTTTGATTTTGAATTTTCTCAATATCCAAAACTTCAAATTCCCCATCACTTACCATTAATAGTATTACGGACAATCCAAGGCATGAATAATAGACCAAAATATTTGATGGCTATAAAAGCTATTTAAATTACATTTTACTATGGCTGGGATAACTCCATCACTATTTAATCTAAAACGTGTTTTGAATAAAAAAAAAGAAAATATATACATATATAAAATGTGTTTTAGTCCTTTATCATTTAAATAAAAATAGCAAGCAATAACAATGAACATTATCAAGGGAAATCGATCCGTGGCATGAATAATAGATCACAACGTGGGCTGGTTTTATAAAAGGCAGCAGTCCTTTACGGTGAAACCTATAACATGGTAGCTTTCATTTTAATAGATCCCCGCTAAATGACAAAATAATTTAGGCCATTTACACTACTCAAAAGACAATTAATCATGCAATAAAAAGCCTAAGCGAAGATTCAATAGACTTTTAGGCAAGTGACAACCAAAGAAATACTCCAACCAAACTAATTACTATATCAAGACAATTATTCCAAATTATGAAATTAGTACCTGTAAGCTCGGTTGTAGGCAGATGCTTATCTAAGGCACTGGAATTTGTAGGCATATGTACCCCGAATTCTTGTACAGTAGTTGTAGTAGCAACATCACCATTAAGCCCAACAACCGAGTGAGAAAAAAACATTTATAACTGAAGGGGTTGATCGCCGCAAATATTGAGCATTTGAACTACTTTCCCGAGTATGGTTAAGGTTCAATACCATTCACCTACTAAGTCTTGCTCGCTTACAACTATCTATATCATGGATCATTGCTATGTCTTTATGCTTTTTACTCCTATGGCTTCCACCTCCAAATTTCTTTGATGACACTATGTTTGTGGAATGCATCTTGGCCATCCTTTTCTTGTACATGATCATGCACCTTCTTTGGCACGCAAGTCTTGCAGCCTCCATTTCCCCCAATAAATTCCTCTACTCAAAACTCTTAAGGGACCTCGTGGTTTTTGAAAGGGAATTTGAAATTAATTGTAAATACTTCCTTTGTTTTGTTTCATTTGTGTTTTCTTTTTTTGGTTCAACAAAAAAATCAATATTGTTTCTGTGGGTTAACAACTATTGAATTATAAATAGTTTTCAAAGATGGCTAAACTAAATAAACAACAAATCAATAAACAAACTATTGAAGAGAAACATGAAATTAACAACGAATGTGAAATGAGATGTAAGATTATAGTGGCATAACAACGAATATAGTATTTTGGGATTCAAAAATAAATTAATAAACGAACTATTTAAGAGGAACATAAAATTAAGAAAGTAAACATACCTCTCTGAAATGAATTGTGATAAATTATAGTGGCATAAGTTTTGAGGCATAAGGAGACGAAGATATATAAAAGAACAGATTTTACAACATGCAAAACAAACATTAATTGAAACTAACTCTTCAATTTCATAAATCAGGTGGCATTTACCTGGTGTTAACTGCATTGTATAATTGGTTGGAAGTGGCTACATTGAAGCCCAATATATTAAACGCTGAAATCTTTTAAGCTCCTGCATTTATGTCTTCAAATAATCACCGAGTCGGAGTGAAAACCGTTGTTTTTTTTAGAAGTTGAAGAGTGTTTGTATAGATAATCATTGAGTTGGAATGGAAACCATTGTTTTCTTAGAAGTTGAAGAGTTTTTGTATAGAGAAACAGAGGTTCGCCGTGGACTCAAATTCTTGGTCTGGGTTTCATCTACAGTGGGAAAGAAGAAGAGGGTTTGTGTGTAAAAAATTTAGACTTTCATCAATTGAACTGTGGGGTGGGTCAGCCTTGGCGTGGGTTAGCCTTTGAGCTACACGTTGGTGGGGTGTTCAGAGTTGGCGTGGGTTAGCCTTTGAGGTACACGTTGGTGGGAATTCAGATTAGAGCCTTTGAGCTACACGTTGGTGGGTTGTTCAATGTGGGTTATCCTTTGAGCTACATGTTGGTGGGGGTTCAAAGTTGGGGTGGGTCAAAGGTTGTAGCCTTTCAGCTACATGTTGGGGGGAAATTCATATTTGGGTCAATATTTATGGGATTGGGCTTTTCATTTACTTTGACAACGTAGTTTTTTTTTTTTTTTTTGAAGATTACAATTGTTTGGTCATTGTTGCCATATATGTGACAGTAAAAATAAATTACTATAAATTATTGGGTTATAATTAAAAATTTTAATGTAAAAAAGGTTAAAAAGACTAAATGGAAGCTTAGAGTGCCACATGGCAGGACCTCATGCATTTCCGCATGAGGTCTCTCGCTTTATATATATATTGATTGATTTGACAATAGCAAAGCAGAGGAGTCAACTGTGACCACTACAAGGAGGTGCTTCCATCTACGTGTTTTCCAACGTGAATGCTTGTATGTTTGGAGCTCTTTACTTGTTTTTCTACATTGGAGGGTGACAAATCAGTTTCCCATTTTATCTTCCCTGGCTTGCAATCCTTGTCCGCCTCATACCGAAACCCATCTCTCCTCCTCTTTTTTTGATCTTCTCACCCTTCTCCTCATAGACCATGATGGCTTTCCCAACCAATAAAGAAGCCTCCTTTTATTCTTTCACTCCCTCAATGAATATATGATGTCTTCTTAAGCTTTAGAGGTGAAGATACCCGCTATGATTTTACTGACCATTTAAATCAAACTTTTTAATACCTTCATCGATGATAACCCTCAAAGAGGAGGGGAAGTTTTAGTAGAGCTTCTCAAAGCCATTGAGATGTCAATGATTTCAATTATTATATTCTCTAAAAACTACACATCTTCTACTTGGTACTTGGATGAACTTGTTAGGATTCTTGAGTATAGGAAAAATGGCCGATTGTTTTTACCAGTGTTTTACAAAGTGAGTCCATCGGAAGTATCTAAACAAAGAGAGAGAGTTTGGGGTAGCATTGGCTAAACATGAAGAAAATTTCAAAGATAACATGGGCAAGGTGCTGAGATGGAGGACAGCTCTGTGAAGTTGGTAGTTTGTCCGGATGGCATTACAAGAATGGGTATGTATATCTCATCATTAGTCTCATGCTTTTCTCTTTCTATTTTTATGATAAAATTGGAGAGGTTTATATAGATTTCACAAAATACAAACCAAGGATATTTACAATAAATGATGTGTAGTTCCAACAAAAAAGGTTTAAATATTAGACCCAAAAAATTAAGAGTTTCCCCCCTCACACAAAATAAAAGAATAAAAAATTAAACAATTATTCAGGGAGCTAAAACCTCTCTCTCTCTCTCTCTCTCTCTCTCTCTCTCTCTATATATATATATATATATTAATGGCTAAAATTGAGAGAAATTTCAATTAAATTCTAAATTGGAGTATAATTTTGCGCCACATGTCTTATCTAATTTTTAAATGTATGTGTCTAGTGAATTATTAGGTGCAAAAATCAAAGAGTCTAAATTCAATTAGATTCTAAATTTAATTTTAATTAGGGTTCAATTTTGTGCCGTGTGTCTCATTTAATTTTTTAATTTTTGTGGCAAGTGAATTATTGGGTGCAAAAACTGAAGAGTCTAGATTCAATTTTATATATTTTAGAAATTCATGATTTAAAAAATATGTAAGTTGTAATTCTTACACTAAGTTTAATTTGAATTCACATATCTATGTAATTGTGATTATTTTTAAATGTACGCATGCATATACACAGGGTTACACACTAGTAGTTGATAATAACAAAAAAACTATCTATTTTTTAACCCCTCCCCCCCCCCCCCCCAAAAAAAAAAAACCCTACTAGAACAATGTTTCTCCTTTTTTTTTTTTCTCTCCTATTTAGTGAGTTCTAGTTGTTGAGTTCAAATAGTGAGTATTTAATAAAAACAATTTTCTCTTGTAGATTTTTATTATTTGGGACTAAGTTTTTTGTTGTTATTGTTTTTAAGTATGAAATTGTTTGTCAATGTTTGAATTAGACTCAAAATGTTAAATAAAAAAAGAAAAGAAAAAAAAAATGAGATTTAATGTTAGGGAGTGATGGAACTCCAAAAAATTATAATAAAATATTGGTGTTTTTTTTGAGAGGGGGGGTACATATTGATTGCAAAGTAGACAATTTTTGTATATTAAAATAATAAGTTTCTCATCAAAATGATATATATATATATATATATATATATATATATATATATAGACACACACACGTGTAAATGTCTGTATGTATTTGGTTTGAATTTCTTTTAACTAATTTATCAATATGTGATTCGGCCCCCTAAACTAAAATTTCTAACTCCGCCCCTAAGTTCCACAAGATTATCTACAACATAAGATCGACAAAATCCATCTACATGACTACTTATATGGTTTGAATTTCTCTTCAATATGTGATTCGGCCCCCTAAACCAAAATTTCTAACTGAAAGTTCAAATAGTGTATAAAACACCCTTGAACGTTTAGATCCCCAATTTATAAATTAATCAATTCAAGTTTTATGTCAAACAACTAGTGTGCGGAAAATGAACAAAAGCTACAAAACAGAATTGGAAAACAATCTAAGCCAATTTAAAATCATAACCCACAGCAGATAATAAAAGGCAAAGATAAAAAGGAAGGAAAATGCAAACACAAGGACAACACGCGATGTGTTATCGAAGAGGAAACCGAAGCCCTCGGTGTAAAACCTCTCCGCCGCCTTCCAAGCGGTAAGTAATCCACTAGAAAATGTAGTTGGGATACATGGACAGCAATAGACCGTCCAAGTCTAATCTACCCAGTGCATCTAAGTCCTCCAAGCTTCTTGCTCCAATGAGGTTGCGCCGAACCTATTTCTTTTCTAGCTTCCCGGATTTCGCTACTTGATCATAGCATCAACCAATGTAAATTGGTTCCTTCCTAACTACTTCCCAGAACACCAAACAACTCTCTCATAGTAATGGATATGGTGAGAAAAGGTTTTGGTAAAATGCCTCTCAAGGGTTTAACAATGGAGAGAAAGAGAGTTGAGGAATTTGAAGAGACTCTTATGTAAAGATTGTAAATGAATCAATCTTGTTTTACTCTAGGGTTTCTCTCTCAAAATTCTCTCTGGAAGCTCTCATTCTTTTGTGGGTATAAAGGGTATTTATACTTGGGTGAGAAAATAATGTGAAACGTCAGGTTTTTCAAAACAAGGGTGGCTCGCGGCTTGGACTCGCAGTTTGATTGAGTCGCGAGATCCAAATTGCGCGATAACAGAACGGCCATTGTCCTATTTTGTCCTGTAGTGCTCCAGCTAGCATAACGCTTCAACTTCCGGCATGCTTGGCACGTGTGTTGCTTCTGGCGGCTTACAGCCGCGAGTCACCCGCGAGATCCAACCGCAAGACTCTGTTTTCTTGCACACTCTTGAGCATTCAACACTCTATCTCACTCACTACCCTTACAACAAGCCCACCTAAATACAGGGTTACTAATTGTTGAAATACAAGCAAATTTGGCACGGAATAAAACCAACAAGATGGTTGATTAAATTCAACCTTACAATCTCCCCCTTTGGCTATTCCATGACAAAACCCTAAAACAGAGTCTAGACTTAACATATGAGTTGGGAACAGTTGAGCAAAACTCACTCACACCTAATTCTAGAAACTGTGAGGCACTTGAATCATATGAACATGAAACTCCTGAAACACAACAATACACCATGATCATTGTATGCAGAAAACATGAAATGCATATGAAACAGGCATAAGGTGATCAAGCAAGGGTGAAGTTAAGAAACAAACCATGGCTTGATCAAACAAGTAATCACTACAAGGTAGTGATCACAATGCTCATTCACACTTGGAATGAACACTTGAACATACAAGCTAATAAGAACAATACAAGTTACTTGTATGCCCAACACTCAACCAATGCATAATACACTAAGTATATGCATCTAGGAACAATCCTACAAGGGCACAAGAGTGACAAGACTAAACTAGAAAATGCATGACATTTGGATAGAAGTACTGATTTAACAAAAACATAGAGGCTGCATAAAGTATGGTACAAACCATAAAGCCTACAAGAAAAGAACATAAACCCTAAAAGCTTACAAAAGCAACATGGGTACAAACCACAAAATACTGAATATAAACTTAAACAATATAAACTAAAAGTGCATATAGTTTCTCCCCTTGAAAGTGATGAGAAGTTGTGATGCACTTGAAACATATATACTTGTAACTTGAAACACTTGCACAAAACACATTAGACCCTCAAGGTAAAGCAAGTAATAAAAGGACAAGTATAATGTAACAAGTAAATTGCGATCAAGTAAACAAGATGTGAAACATGTGAGCAACTTGATCATACACCAAAACAGTCATATAGAAATGACTACAATGATCACATAGCAAAGCAAATGATCATCCGAACATGCATTCAATGGAGCTTACAAGAACATAAAGAGTGATAAAAATCACAAAATACAAGAACATGTTTAGTGCTTACTTTGTTTATTTTCAAATTGAAGCTCCGAATGTGTTCTCTCTAAAACATTCAAGCCGCATCTAAAAATTCTTTACCGTTCAAAAGTTATTGACGAAACAGTGATTGAAGGTTACTTTTAAACACATTTTGTAAGTGATTACGACTTGTGAATAACTGGCCACTAACGTTTTTTTTATGCAAATTTTGATTTCAATATTATTTATCTCGAGAGATCGAAAAAATATTTCCCAGCCAAATTCGTATGCGAATCGTTAGACTTCTTTTCTTACGCCCCACCATCGACACATAATTGGAATCATTATTTCGGGTAACTCGGTAGGACTAATTCAAATGACAATAAGTCTCTTGATTTCCACCAAAAAAAATACAAAATTTGTGTTCAAATTCATGCTCCGAATATTTTCTCTCAAAAACATTAAGGCCACGTCTAAAAATTCCTTACCGTTCAAAACTAATTGTCAAAATGGTGACCAAAGGTCACTTTTCAACACATTTTCTAAGCGATTACGTTTCATGAATAACTGGCCCCAAACATTTTTTTTACCCAAAATTTGATTACAAGATTATTGATCTCGCGATATAGGACAAATATTTCCCTGCCAAATTCGTGAGTGAATCGTTAAACTTCCATTTTTATGCCCCTCCATTGGCAAATAATTGGAATCCGTATTTCGGGTAACTCTGTGGGACTGATTCGAACGACAACAACTCTCATGATTTCCATCAAAAAGATAAAAAGTTTGTGTTCAAATTGAAGCACCGAATGTGTACTTTCCAAAACCTTCAGGCGGCATCTAAGAATTCCTTATCGTTCAAAAGTTATTGTTGAAACGATGACCGAAGGTCACTTTTCAACACATTTTCGAAGCGACTACGGCTCATCAATAACTAGCCACTAACATTTTTTTTACCCTAAATTTGATTTCGAAATTATTGATAATGTGAATTAGGAAAAATATTTCCAAGCCAAATTCGTGTGCGAATCGTTAAACGTCCATTTTTACGCCCCTCCATCTATAAATAATTGGAATCCGTATTTCGGGTAAATCGGTGGGACTAATTCAAATGACAATAACTCTTTGGATTTCCCCCAAAAAAATACAAAATCTGTATTCAAATTCAAGCTCCGAATGTGTTCTTTCGAAAACGTCTAGGCTGCATCTAAAAATTCCATCTTGTTCAAAAGTTATTGTTAAAACGGTTCTTCAAGGTCACTTTTCAACACATTTTCTAAGGGATTACGTCTCGTGAATAACTAGCCACCAACGTTTTTTTTACACAAAATTTTATATCAAGATTATTGATCTCGCGAAATAGGAAAAATATTTCCAAGCCAAATTCGAAAAGCGTATCGTTAAACTTTCATTTTTACGCCCCACCACCGACACATAATTGGAATCCGTATTTAGGGTAACTCGGTGGGACTAATTCAAAGGACAATAACTCTATGGATTTCGACCAAAAAAATAAAAAATTTGTATTCAAATTGAAGCTCCGAATGTGTTCTTTCGAAAACATTTAGGCTGCATCTAAAAATTCCTTACTGTTCAAAAGTTATTGTTAAAACGGTTACCAAAGGTCACTTTTCAACACATTTTCTAAGCGATTATGTCTCGTGAATAACTTGCCACTAACCTTTTTTTTACCCAAAATTTGATTTCAAGATTATTGATCTCGCGATATAGGAAAAATATTTCCAAGCCAAATTCGTGTGCGAATCGTTAGACTTCCATTTTCATGCCCCTCCCTCAGCAGTTAATTGGAATCCGTATTTTGCGTAAGTCGGTGGGATTGATTCAAACGACAATAACTCTCTCGATTTCCATCGAAAACATAAAAAAATTGTGTTGAAATTGAAGCTCAGAATGTGTTCTATCTAAAACTCAGGCCACGTCTAAAAATTCCTTACCTTTCAAAAGTTATTGACGAAATGGTGACTCAAGGTCACTTTTCAACACATTTTCTAAGCGATTATGGCTCGTGAATAATTGGCCACTAACTTTTTTTTTTTCCCAAAATTTTATTTCAAGATTATTTATCCCGCGATATAGGAAAAATATTTCCTAGCCCAATTCATGTGCGAATTGTTAGACTTCCATTTTTACGCCCCTCCATCGGCACATAAATAAAATCCGTATTTTAGATAACTTGTTAGGACATATTCAAATGACTATAACTCTCTCAATTTAAATCGAAAAAATAAAAAATTTGTGTCCAAAATGAAGCTCCAAATGTGTACTTCCTAAAATATTCAGGCCGCGTCTAAAATATCCTTACCGTTCAAAAGTTATTGTCGAAACGGTGACTCAAGATCACTTTAAAACACATTTTCTAAGCGATTATAGCTCTTGAATAACTAGTCACTAATGTTTTTTTTACCCAAAATTTGATTTCAAGATTATTGAGCTTGCGATATAGGAAAAATATTTCCAAGCCAAATTCGTGTACGAATCGTTAAACTTCCATTTTTATGCCCCTCCATTGGCACATAACTGGAATCCGTATTTCGAGTAACACGGTGGGACTAATTCAAATGACAATAACTCTCTTGATTTCCATAAAAAAAAAAAATACAAAATTTGTGTTCAAAATCAAGCTCCGAATGTATTCATTCGAAAACATTCAGGCCTCTTCTAAAAATTCCTTACCATTCAAAAGTTATTGTCGAAATAGTGACTGAATGTCACTTTTCAACACATTTTCTACGTGATAACGGCTCGTGAATAACTAGCCACTAACGTTTTTTTTACCCAAAATTTGATTTCAAGGTTATTGATCTCGCGATATAGGAAAAATATTTCCTAGCCAAATTCATGTGCAAATTCGTTAAACTTCCTAGCCAAATTTGTGTTCAAATTCCTTAATAATTTTTTTACCCAAAATTTGATTTCAAGAATATTTATCCCGCGATATAGGAATAATATTTCCAAACCAAATTAGTGTGCGAATCGTTAAACTTCCATTTTTACCCCCATCCATCTCACATAACTGGAATCCGTATTTTGGATAATTCGGTGGGACAAATTCAATTCACAAGAACTCCCTTGATTTCCAACAAAAAAGTACAAAATTTGTGTTCAAATTCATGCTCCGAATGTGTTCATTCGAAAACATTCAGGCCACTTCTAAAAATTCCTTACCATTCAAAAGTTATTGTCGAAACGGTGACCGAATGTCACTTTTCAACACATTTTCTACGCGATTACGGCTCGTGAATAACTAGCAACTACCATTTTTTTTACCCAAAATTTGATTTCAAGATTATTGATCTCGCGATATAGGAAAAATATTTCCAAGCCAAATTCGTGTGCGAATCATTAAATTTTCTATTTTTACGCCCCTTTGTCGGCACATAATTGAAATCCGTATTTCGAGTAACTTGGTGTGACTGATTCGGTCGACAATAACTCCGTCGATTTCCTTCAAAAACATAAAAAAAAATTGTGCTTAAATTGAAGCTCCGAATGTTTAGTTTCTAAACAATTCAGGTCGAGTCAAAAATTCCTTACCGTTCAAAAGTTATTGTCGAAACGGTGACCAAAGGTCACTTTTCCACACATTTTCAAAGCGATTACGTGTCGTGAATAACTAGCCACAAACATTTTTTTTACCCAAAATTTGATTTCAAGATTATTGATCTCGAGATATAGGAAAAATATTTCCAAGCCAAATTCATGATCAAATCGTTGAACTTCCATTTTTACGCCCCTCCATCGGCAGATAATTGGAATCCGTATTTTGGGGAACTTGGTGGGACAGATTCAAACTACAATAACTCTCTTGATTTCCATCGAAAACATAAAAAATTTGTGTTCAAATTGAAGCTCTGATTTTGTTCTTTCTAAAACATTCAGGCCGTATATAAAAATTCCTAACCGTTCAAAAGTTATTGCCGAAACGGTGATTGAAGGTCACTTTTCAACACATTTTCCAATCGATTACGGCTTGTGAATAACAGGCCACTAACGTTTTTTTTACCCAAAATTTGATTTCAAGATTATTTATCCCACGATATAGGAAAAATATTTCCAAACCAAATTCGTGTGCGAATCGTTAAACTTCCGTTTATACCCCCCCTCCATTTGCACATAACTGGAATCCGTATTACGGGTAACTCGATGGGACAAATTCAATTGACAATAAATCTCTTGATTTCCAACAAAAAAATACAAAATTAGTGTTCAAATTGATGCTCCGAATATGTTCATTTGAAAACATTCAAGACGCTTCTAAAAATTCCTTACCGTTAAAAAGTTATTGTCGAAACGGTGACCGAATGTCACTTTTCAACAGATTTTCTAAGCAATTACGGCTCGTGAATAACTAGCCACTAACATTTTTTTTACCCAAAATTTGATTTCAAGATTATTGATCTCGCGATATAGGAAAAATATTTCTAGACCAAATTCGTGTACGAATCATTAAACTTCCATTTTCACGCCCCTCTAGCCGCACATAACCGGAATCCGTATTTCGGGTAACTCTGTGGGACTAATTCAAATGACAATAACTCTCTTGATTTCCACCAAAAGAATACCAAATTTGTGTTCAAATTCAAGCTCCGAATGTGTTGTTTCGAAAATATGAAGGCTGTGTTTAAAAATTCCTTACCGTTCAAAAGTTATTGCTGAAACGGTGATCAAATGTCACTTTTCAACATATTTGAAAAGCGATTACATCTCGTGAATAACTAGCCAAAAACATTTTTTTTACCCAAAATTTGATTTCAAGATTATTTATCTCGTGATATAGGAAAAACATTTCTGTGCCAAATTCATGAGCGAATCATTGAACTTCAATTTTTACGCCCCTCCATCGGCATATAATTGGAATCCGTATTTTGGGTAACTCGGTGGGACTGATTTAAACGACAATAACACTATCAATTTCCTTCAAAAACATAAAAAATTTGTGTTCAAATTCACACTCCGAATGTATACTTTCTAAACATACAAGCCAAGTCTAAAAATTCCTTACCATTCAAAACTTATTGTCGTAACGGTTATTGAAGGTCACTTTTCTACACATTTTCTTAGCGATTACACCTCGTGAATAACTAGCCACCAACGTTTTTTTTACCCAAAATTTTATTTCGAGATTTTTGATCTCGCGAAATAGGAAAAATATTTCCAAGCCAAATTTGAGTGCGTATCGTTAAACTTTCATTTTTACACCCCACCATCGGCACATAATTGGAATCCGTATTTTGGGTAACTCGGTGGGACTAATTCAAAGGACAATAACTCTCTTCATTTCCACCACAAAAATACAAAATTTGTGTTCAAATTCAAGTTCTAAATCTATTCTTTCGAAAACATTCAAGCTGCGTCTAAAAATTCCTTACTGTTCGAAAGTTATTGTCGAAACGGTGACCGAAGGTCGATTTTCAACACATTTTCTAAGCGATTATGTCTCGTGAATAACTAGCCACTAACATTTTTTTTACCCTAAATTTGATTTCGAAATTATTGATAATGTGAACTAGGAAAAATATTTCCAAGAAAAATTCGTGTGCGAATCGTTAGACTTCCATTTTTACGCCACTCCATACGCACATAATTGGAATCCTTATTTCGTGTAACTCGGTGGAACTAATTCAATTGATAATAAATCTCTTGATTTCCATAAAAAAAATATAAAATTTGTGTTCAAATTCAAGCTCAAAATGTGTTCTTTAGTTAACATACAAAGCATCTAAAAATTCCATACCGTTCAAAAGTTATTTTTGAAACGGTGACCACAGGTAACTTTTCAACACATTTTCTAAGCAATTACGGTTTGAAGCTCTGAATGTTTTCTTTCTAAAACATTCAGGCCGCGTCTAAAAATTCCTTACTGTTCAAAAGTTACCGTCGAAACGGTGACCGAAGATCACTTTTCAACACATTTTCTAAGTGATTATAGCTCTTGAATAACTAGCCACTAACGTTCTTTTACCCAAAATTTGATTTCAAGATTTTTGAACTCGCGATATAGGAAAAATTTTTCCAAGCCAAATTTGTGTGCAAATCGTTAAACTTCCATTTTTACGCCCCTCCATCGGCACATAATTGGAATCCGTATTTTGGGTAACTCGGTGGGACAAATTCAAATTACAATAACTCTCTTGATTTACAACAAAAAACAAATACAAAATTTGTGTTCAAATTCAAGCTCCGAATGTGTTCATTTGAAAACATTTAGGCCACTTCTAAAAATTCCTTAACATTCAAAAGTTATTGTCGAAACGGTGATCGAATGTCAATTTTCAACACATTTTATAAGCAATTACGGCTCGTGAATAACTAGCCACTAATGTTTTTTTTACCCAAAATTTGATTTCATGATTATTGATCTCGTGATATAGGGAAAATATTTCCAGACCAAATTCGTGTGCGAATCGTTAAACTTCCATTTTCACGCCACTCCACCTGCACATAACCGGAATCCGTATTTCGGGTAACTCTGTGGGACTAATTCAAATGACAATAACTCTCTTGATTTCCACCAAAAAAATTCAAAATTTGTGTTCAAATTCAAGCTTCGAATATGTTCTTTCGAAAACATTCCGGCCGTGTCTAAAAGTTCCCGATTGTTCAAAAGTTATTGTCGAAACCGTGACCAAAGGTCACTTTTCAACACATTTTCAAAGCGATTACGTCTCGTGAATAACTATACACAAACATTTTTTTTACCCAAAATTTGATTTCAAGATTATTGATCTCGCGATATAGGAAAAATATTTCCAAGCAAAATTCTTGAGCGAATCGTTGAACTTCCATTTTTACGCCCCTCCATCGGCAGATAATTGGAATCCATATTTTGCGTAACTCGGTGGGATTGATTCCAACGACAATAACTCTCGCGATTTCCATCGAAAATATAAAAAGTTTGTGTTTAGATTGAAGCTCCGAATGTGTTCTTTCTAAAACATTCAAGCCGCGTCTAAGCATTCCTTACCGTTCAAAATTTATTGATGAAACGGTGAGTGGATGGCACTTTTCAACACATTTTCTAAGCGTTTTCGGCTTGTGAATAATTGGCCACTAACATTTTTTTTACCCAAAATTTGATTTCAAGATTATTTATCCCGCGATATAGGAAAAATATTTCCAAGCCAAGTTCGTGTGCGAATCGTTAGACTTCTATTTTTACACCCCTCTATCGGCACATAATTGGAATCATTATTTCGGTAACTCAAGAGGGCTAATTCAAATGACAATAAGTCTCTTGATTTCCACCAAAAAAATACAAAATTTGTGTTCAAATTCAAGCTCTGAATGTTTTATTTCAAAAGCATTCAGGCCCCGCGTCTAAAAATTCCTTACCGTTCAAAACTAATTGTCGAAACGGTAACCAAAGGTTACTTTTCAACACATTTTCTAAGCGATTACATTTCATGAATAACTAGCCCCAAACATTCTTATTACCCAAAATTTGATTACAAGATTATTGATCTCACGATATAGGAAAAATATTTCCCTGCCAAATTCGTGAGTAAATCGTTAAACTTCCATTTTTACACCCTTCCATTGGTACATAATTGGAATCCGTATTTGGGATAACTCTGTGGGACTGATTCGAACGACAACAACTCTCTTGATTTCCGACAAAAAGATAAAAAATTTGTGTTCAAATTGAATTACTGAATGTGTACTTTCTAAAACATTCAGGTGGCATCTAAAATTTCCTTACCGTTTAAAAGTTATTGTCGAAACGGTGACCAAAGGTCACTTTTCAACACATTTTTGAAGCGATTACGGCTCATCAATAACTAGCCACTAACATTTTTTTTACCCAAAATTTGATTTCAAGATTATTGATCTCACGATATAGAAAAAGTATTTCCAAGCCAAATTCATGTGCGAATTGTTAAACTTCCATTTTTACGCGCCTCCATCTACAAATAACTAGAATCCGTGTTTCGGGTAACTCGGTGGGACTAATTCAAATGACAATAACTCTCTTGATTTCCACCAAAAAAAATTCAAAATTTGTGTTCAAATTCAAGCTCCGAATGTGTTCTTTCGAAAACATTAAGGCCATGTCTAAAAATTCCTTACCATTCAAAAGTTATTGTCGAAACGGTGACCAAAGGTCACTTTTCAACACATTTTCAAAGCGATTACGTCTCGTGAATAACTAGCCACAAACTTTTTTTTTACCCAAACTTTGATTTCAAGATTATTGATCTCGCGATATAGGAAAAATATTTCCAAGCCAAATTCTTGAGCGAATCGCTGAAAGCCAAATTCAGATGCGAATCGTTAAACTTCCATTTTTACGCCCCTCCATCGGCACATAATTGGAGTCCGTATTTCGGGTAACTCGGTGGGACTGATTCAAACGACAATAACTCTCTCGATTTCCATCAAAAACATAAAAAATTTGTGTTCAAATTCAAGCTCCGAATGTGTGCTTTCTAAAACATTAAAGCCACGTCTAAAAATTCCTTCTTGTTCAAAAGTTATTGTCGAAACAAAGGATCAAGGTCACTTTTCAACACATTTTCTAAGAGATTACGGCTCATGAATAATCGGCGACTAACGCTTTTTTTACTCAAAATTTGATTTCAAGATTATTGATCTTGCGATATAGGAAAAATATTTCCAAGCCAAATTCTTGTGCGAATCATCAAACTTCCATTTTTACGCCCCTCCATCGGCACATAATTGGAATCAGTATTTCGGGTATCTCGGTGGGACTAATTCAAATGACAATAACTCTCTTGATTTCCACCAAAAAAATACAAAATTTGTGTTCAAATTTAAGCATCGAATGTGTCCTTTTGAAAACATTCAGGCCATGTCTAAAAATTCCTTACCGTTCAAAAGTTATTGTTGAAACGGTGACCGAAGGTCACTTTTCAACACATTTTTCAATGCGATCATGGCTCATGAATAAATGGCTACTAAAGTTTTTTTTTACCCAAAATTTGATTTGAAGATTATTTATCTCACGATATAGGAAAAATATTTTCAAGCCATATCGGCATCTCTTACAATTCTTTATCCTTAAATTAACAAGATTTGTGAGAGAATAGACCTAACTTGAAAATTTTACACCCTTATACTGATACACTTCCAAATATTTGAGATTTTGGTGTGGCTGGAGGCCTTCTAATAACTTCTCATCTTTATTATTATCTACTTGATCTTGATGATACCATTTTAATATCAAGTTTTCCAGATGTTGCTTCTTCCTTAAATTCACAACAATGGATTCTGAGTTAGGTTCTTCAAACCGTTCCAAATGTGTTATCTCTAATTTTCCTCGCAAGTTGTTTAGCTCCTTCAATTCACCTACTCCACCTGCGTGGAAGGAGGAGCTCACAATGAATAATTTTAATGTTTGAAGTGAAGTCAGTTGTCCTAATCCACGAGGCATATGACTCAAATTATCACAACCATCATTATAAAGATGCTTGAGGCTAACCACTTTTCTAATGCCTATGGGTAATTCTTTAAGACGTTCACAACTACAAAGTTTTAATGTTTGCAAATTCAATAGTGTAGTAATTGAATCGGGGAGAGTTTCAATTTTCTCATTAAAAGAAAGATCGAGGTTGTTACTTAGTCCAAATTCCAAATCTAGGTTATCACAATCAAACAATCATATCATGCAAAGCAAATGAAAGATAAATAACACAATGATATGATCTCCCAGAAAACCAAACCGGTAAAAACCTAGGGAGGATTTAACCTAGCTATCCTCAAGGTAAACCTGAATCCACTATGAAAGAATCGAAATTATTTAACAGGACTTAGACCACTAACATCCTATTGCTACCCACTAGTAGAAACTTACCGACACGACCACGTGCAAGTTTCGAAACCACGAACTCCTTCTTTCTTGGATTCTTCACAAAGTACAAGCACACCCGCTTGTGTTTCTTTAAGTTCTTGTGGCAAAGAATCGAATGATCATCAAGTTCTTGAACGAATCTCCTTCTTGTGTAAAGGAAAGCTCCTCATAGATCTCACAAGAGATTTACACAAATAGCAATATGAGCAACACTAAAACATGGCTACGGTTTGCCTTATATACCTAGCACAAAAATACAAAACCCTAAACGTTTTAAATAAACTTGGGCTGAGTTGGAATTTTGCGAAAAACGATTCTGCCCAAATTTCGATTGATCGAGCCTAAGCTTCGATCGACCGAACCAGGCCGAAATGCTTTATTAAATCTGCATCAACCTAAATCCAACTTTACATAAATGAACCAACTTTGAGCAAGTCTAAACACGACTAAACATCTTGTTTTGATCATGGTTTGCCAACAATACACATTAGAGTTCTAAAGACATAAGATCGTAAGTCTTTAGAACCTAACAAAATTAAAAAAAAAAAAAAAAGCTTTGTACAAATTCATAAAATAAACCAAAACAAATGTAGATTTCTTCTTTGAAAATTTTCAGGTTTATAGTCAACATTTAATTGCTTGTACAATGATTTATTTTCTCAATTATGTTAATGAATATGTATTTTTTTTGTTAATATCTGTTAATTGATACTTGAAATGAAAAAAAGTAAATTAAAATTTATATATATATATATATATATATATATATATATATATATATATTATTTTTCTGAATAAATTAAAATTAAAATTTAACAAGTTTGGGTTCATTTGAAATAGGATTGGACTCTGGATTTTGCTTTAATCCAGGAGTGACCAACGTAACAGTCACCATATCATTATTTTACAAATTTTTCCTACAAAAGAGTATATATGTTATTGTAGTTTTAGCCCAATTTTTTTAATAAAAGAAATAGATTAGATCTTAGAAAAATGTAAATATTTATGGATTCTCTAAATATAAATTTTCCCACATGTAAACATCAAGATTTTATATTTTTTTTGGGTGTCTTTATATATTACATTTATTAAAGTGCAGGACAAGTGGTTTATCTCTTTTAACCTTGATATATTCAAAAGAAAAATGATAATGCTAAAAATCTGGTTTTGAACCCTATGTATTCAACTGTTCTCGTGTCAATTGAAAAATAAGTTTCAGACCTTTTTATTAAATATGTAACAAAATTATTAATTAATTATCAGTTTATCTCAATTATATGATCAACAAGATAATTGTCTCTTATCACAATTCAACATACACCAAATCAGAACTAATAATAATAACACTGGATTTGGTGAGGGCTTGGAAAACCAAATTTTACAAATACAAACCTTGAGATATATATATATATATATTTAAATGTATCCTCTTGACATCAACTAGCCATAGAAGTAAGGACGGATCCAAGATTTTGAGCTAGTAGGACTCAGAATATAAAAAAAGAAAAAACTCCAAATAGGCATCCATATAGTACTAAAAAGTTATAAATACATAAAATCTTTGTTTCTAAATACATTAAGATGCAATCATTTACTAATAAATACAAAAACAAAAACAATTATTTTTTATTTTTTTAAGTTAGAGCATTCATTAGTTTTTAGTACTTTAAAAAGCTACTTTATCTATGTAAGGACTCAATTTGAAACGATCCCAAATTCGTATTGGGTTCGAATGTTAAAGGCCCAAACAATAAATTTGTAAAGCGTGGATGTCAAAGAACTAAATTAACTCCGAAAGAAAAATGATTAAACTTAATGTTTATAGATGGATTATCACTAATATAACAATCAACCATACACGTGTAGGTTGGGTTCGAGGGATCCCTTCCCGTCCCATCCAACACCTTCTGAAACCTCCAACCAGCAGACGGGGATGTAAGGCCAATACCTCTCATCAACTAGTTCAGGCATCACCTCCACATTAATGCGGCATTAGAGAGTTGGTTGAGAGGCAATTAATGTGGAGGCAGCTGTTGTTAAAGATATTTGTTTACCTTTTCTTTCTTACCTTTGGTCCCATGTCCCACCTTCAATGGTAATGTAGCTCTGAAATGTGTTTGCAACAATATGACGCTCGTGTCGTCCTCGGACGAATACTAAACTCACCTCACGTGATATCTACTCTTCTTCTCATTTGGTTACCCTTATAACCTGATATGGGTCTCCTCGGACAGCTTTACGTTCTCGGATGGGCCACAGGACCGCTTAACACGATTTTAATAATTATTGATTAACCGGCCCCCACAATCTATTTATAACCTCACTTTACAATACAACCAATAACTAAAAAAAAATTTTAAAAAAAAAAACTGTTTAAATAAATTCATGAGTTATGTGATTTAATACACGTAAATAATTTTATGAATAACATTATAATAGGTCGGAGAAAATTCCTTTAAAGTCATTTGTAGTTAAATTATAATAAACTTTTTTTTTTTTTTTTGGAGGGGGGGGATAATTCTTAGCTTGAGGCATCCGATGCTTAGGGAGTATAAACTCCACGAACCAAAGTGCTGAAGGAGACTCATCCAGTCCTTCAAGAGTAGATAGGACCATTTCCTTTTGTCAAAGCCCACATGGCCACATTGTCTTTTCTTTACCATAAATCTCGAAGCAAACGAAAAGGTTGAATTGAAGCAAATAAGATCGCAGAAAATATTGAACTGGTAATAATTAGTTAGTTTCAATCATTTTATGTGCAAGACCAAATAGGATTCCTTCAGCCATTTTTTCTTAGTGGCCAAAAGGAACGCTGAAAGAGTGAGAGGAGAGGGAGAAAGTAATGCTGCAGTGAAGGAGGAGACTGAGTTTTAACGTGAATGCGTACCAAGTGAAAGAACATGGCATTGTTTATAGGCCCCACGTGCTGAACACGTGCATTACTAAATCTCAATGGAAGCTCGAATTTGTGGAAATACACAAAAGCTTGTTTAGACCCCCAAATTAAAATTACAGCTAAATAGCTTTTACTCTAACTCATACTAAGTGTGGAACAAGAGTACTAATAAAGCGCAAACAACTCTTAACACTACCCTAACTCTCAAGTGTATTTTCTAGGGTTTTTTCTCCGAAAAGCACTCCTAACAATTTGTGGGTAATGAGGGTATATATAGTGCGGGTAAAGACTTGGTAAAGCAAAACACAACTTTTTACCAAACAGAAAGTTTCACGAGTACTTCATGGGAAGGCCTTACCCACGAGACACTCGCGAAAGCCTCAAGTTTGCAAAATGATAAACATGATGATACCATTGATTTTAATATATTATCACTTTTGAATTTAAGCAATTTGAATGTGTATGTTACAAACACATGCTAGTTTGATTTATTTAGTTAGCTTGTTAAATATTATTACATAAGTGATGAATAAATTAGTGATTAGCTGAATATATTTAAAATTTATAATGAATATACCATTTATATATGTGTATCTATAATTTTTTTATAAATTTTACTAAGTGTTTATGTATCCTATGATACATGATATGATACGATTCACGATACGGAAAAATAAAAAATCGATTTATGATATGATTTACGTTTTGACAACTATTTAAGGATTTTGCTACTAATGTAGTCCTTAAAAAATGAAAATCAATTTTATTTTAGTCCCTACTGTTAACCCATTAACAGAAAAGTCCTACGTGATAGACGGAGTACATAGGTGATATGTTAGATACTGACATGACTAATAAAATAATAATAATACCACATCAGCATCCATGTCAGCATTTTAATAAATAAAAAAAGCCACCTCAGAAAATAAAAAAACAAATAATGAAATAAATTATTTTTTAAAACCTTAATCTTTTTTTTTTTTTTTTTTTTTGCTTTTCATTATTTCTTCAGAAGAACATTGTTCTTCTTCTTCCCCGGAACATGAATTTCATGTTCTTCACCAAATCAAGACAAACCCAATCGGCCCAAAGGCGGCTCTAGAAATTGTTTTCAAGATGGTCATTAAGAAACTTAAATTATATAATATTTAAAAAAAAATAGATAGTTATATCTCATTATCAATTCTACAAGCTATATCTCTTTCAAAATTTTAGTTAAATAATTTTTTTTTTGGATTTTTCTTTTTGTTTGTAAAGGTCCAATATATTGTTAAAATGACTAAAGTTTGACTACAAACTTATTGTAGCCTAAGACTACAACTTTCATTAAACAAATTAACATGACTACATATTTTGAAAACCTAATCGTTGAATTGTATGGTTTTTTTATGTTCTTAAAACACATGTCAAGTTTCATGTCAATTGGGTGTTATTTACTATTTAATTAATCCATAAACTTATTTTTTGTGTATAATTTTAGACTACAAAAACTCAAAAATTAAATATTTGATTGATGACATAAGTTATTTATTTATTCTTGAAGTTTTGCAAGCATTGAGGATATAGGAATAAAAATGTAATCTAATTGTGGAATTGTTAAAATTCATATCTAATAAAAAAATATTGAGTGGAGTTGTAGCCTTAATCTACAACCAAGTTTGTTATTGAACTTTGTCCAAAGTTTAATTATATAGGAACTAAAAAAAATTTAGGGTGGTCACACATTTTTTTAAGGTAAAAAAATCAAAATTTTTTAAAACTTTATATATAATAATGATTCTTTTTTCCAGGCTAGGGTGGTCTTGTGATGACCTTGACTCTAACGTGGAGCCACCAAAGAACCGCCAACACTCATAATCAATCTCAGCACAGAAAATTCTAACACATTCAACATTGAAACCTCTAGTAATCAAACCCATAAATCCAAGAAATAGACCCATAAACCCATAAATCATAGAAATCAAACCCATAAATCCAAGAAACAAACACAAAAGAAGCCCAGAAAAAACATACAAAAAAAAAAAAAAACCACAAACAAACCCGAAACATCAAGGCAAAATCACCATAATTATTACAATTTATCAACATACCTGAATAGAAAACTTGCCATAACCAAATACTCTTTCACATTTATCCATACAAGGTTCATAAATCCAAGACTCACAACCAATATATATGAAACCAAACTCATTATCCTTAACCCAAATCCGCCATCAACAACACCACCCCGCCGATCAAACCCATTTCCCAAAGTAGGTTTATTTATTTATTTATTTTAATTTTAATAACGAAAAAAAAAAAAGATTTAAGGTTTTTTGTTAAAAAAAATAATTTATTCCATTATATGTTTTTTAATTTTTTGAGGAGGTTTTTATTTATTTATTTATTAAATTGACTTGGATGTTGACGTGATATTTTTAATATTATTTTATGAGTAATTCTACAATTACAAACTATTTTACAACATTTTTACAAGCTATTAATGTGACAAATTTTTAGTAGTACTAATGTGGGTCCACCACTAATATCACATTTATGTTTACCAATAATTATTTGAAAATTACTAAAGCTACATTAGCAATTTGTAAAAATGTTGTAAATTAGTTTGTATTTGTAGCATTACTCTTATGATATTAGCAACGTCATCATCTAACATGTCACCTATGCACTGGCTCCGCCATGTAGGATTTTTTTAGTGTATTGACGGCAAGGACCAACATAAAATTGATTTTCTTTTTTTAGGTACTACATTAGTAGCAAAATCAATTTAGGGACCAAAATGAGAATTGACCCAAAATGTAAGGACCAAAAGTGTATTTTCACCAATAGAAAAAAGTTAAGACCACAACTTTTGCTATAACTTGCACACGTGGCAAGTCATGTGTGATGGAGTAAAAGTAGAGGGCTTACAACTCCATCACTCACGACTTGTCACATGAGCAAGGTGTAGTCATAGCATTACTCGTAAAAATAAGCTTTAGCTCAACATGAAACCTTTTCTTGCTTAAACCTATGCCTGCAAACCACAATTTCCCAAAATCACAAATCAACCACAACAATTTGTTTACAAATTGCATATCAACACCTAAAATTTTCCAATATTTCCATCTAACCCCAAAACCTTTCAAAATTATATTTTGACCCCAAAACTTTCAAAAATCACATTTTGATCCCCCAAACTTTCACAAAAGTACTTTTTTGACACCTAAAATTCCAAAAAAAAAAAAAAAAAAATTGTTCAAATGCCCTTGAGGTCGCAAATACCACAAAATATAACCAATTCAACCATTCGAATCTTCAAAAACTACAACCCTCAATGGCACTAGCAACCATAGCAAACAAACAACAATAGGGATACAGACAACAAAGGCAGCAATATACAACAAGAAACAACAACAAAGAAAAAGAAGGTAGAACAATGAAGCACTTGCACGGATTTGGACACAGGTATAACGATACACAATTTATGAAAAATTAAAACACAAGTACAGTGGTGATACATATATTAATAATTGTGCGAAAAGAATACGTAAATTAATAATTGTACGACGAGAATACATATATTAATAATTTTTTTTGGTAGAATGGATATATCATTAAAAACTTGCCAATAGAAACAAAATAACATACAAAATAATTTCAAAGCTTACAAAATTTATTTTATTATTAAAAAAAGCCCTTTATTGCATTAAACAAAGAGAGCAAGCAAATCCATGAGCAGGAACATCATTGTTTAATTCTAATCACTTGGGCCTATTTGGTAGGCAAGCTCAAACTCATATTTTTATATTTTAAGAGAAATGATATGTCTACAACATTTTTACAACAAATTCTAAGTGACAGGTTGTTAATGATTGTTATTGTTGGGACAAAAAAGTAATCTTAGTATTAATTTCACATTTGAACCAATAATAACTAACCACTTGTAATTTATTGTAAAAATATTATAAACGTAATATCTCTCATATTTTAAATAAAATTACACATATTTTTACAAATTTTTTTCATCCACATATATTTCAAAAAACTACAAACAATATCACTCAAATTACTCCAATAACACCCTTTTAATTTCACTACGCATTGAAATTGGTGGGATTTTTCTTCCTCTTTTATTTTACAAAGAGATTTGGTGTGAGACGGAGAGGGACACTTGATTTGATACAATGATGACACGGTTGAGAGAATCCTAGAAGAATTACGAGAAGTTCATAAAAAATATGAATAGATCTTGAATAAAGAGTCTTGAGAATGAAAGCTGACACTGAGCTTGAAACTTCAGTCAACTTGTATTGAAAGAAAATTAAATTCAAGATAAAGATGACAAGCTAGACACATCTACTTCTAGGTTTTGCATGGTTTTTTTATTCTTGAAACATCATCCACTGTACCCAAATCTTTGAGTGCACAATTTATACCTTTTCTATTTTTCCTACTGCCTCTGCCACCCTGTCAAAATTTTGTTTTCTTCACAACTATTCAAATTCATTTTAAATTTTAAAACATCACATTTGTTGATTTTTTAAGTGTGTTTTTTTTTTGCTGAAAGATTTTTTAAGTGTACTTTGTAGTTTGTACAGGTAAATCAAGTTACCTAGATTTGTCTCAATGGCTTAACTCATGAAACCTTATATAAAAGGTCTCACGTACTTTATGTCCTTCAACAATGATCAGCCCTTTGCGAGGCACAGCCGAAGAATTCAAGTTATCTTTCATTTATAAAACACTCAAAACCCAGAATTTGCAAAAATCCTTCCTTTCCCACTCCAATACACCAGCTCTCAACAGTAGTCATTCTGCTATCCAAACCCACAACAAAAAAACACAGACTTCCTCCTTTCCACCACTAAACCAAAAAAGGCCACTCTTTTTTGCCACTTACACAACAACAAGAAGAATAACCAATAGCAACAACAACTGCAACAAAGGCAGCAATCTCAAGAAGCAACAACAGCTAACGAAAGGAACAAAAGAGGATGGAGCAAATCTTTTTCAACCCAGTAATATTTTTCTCACCATGTTCTCACCCTCTCAACTTTGTTTTCCATTTTTAGCTCAAAATATGACTTAAAATTTTCTCCTTTTTCAGCTAACAAAAGAGGACAGTGCAGAGCAAAGAAGGAACGAACAAAGATACAAGAGAGAGAATATGTCCGTCTCATTTTCATTCACAGAAGCATGCATTTATGAACATGGAAGGTCATATTTTTATATCAGTTTTATTCATATAATGCTTATGCTAGAACACAAGACACATTACAAAGCTGCATTTTGAACTATTACACAGAGAGCACACAAGCTGGCTTATTTTTACAAGAACAGCCCTAACCCATTTTAGAACCCTAGCCCACTCTCTTAAATCAACCTAGTACCATGAGGCCCATCAACTGCTTAGGTCTCCATTTTAGCTAGCCTACCAACAAAGGTTTCAGGCCCATCCGAAATTATCCACCAGCCCACCTTTTACAAATTGCAATCCTTTCAAAAAACAAAATTTGACCCCTTTAAATTAAAAAATTTGACCCTAAAACTCTTCAAAATTATATTTTTGACCCCTGAAAATTCAAAAAATACCACAAAGGCCCTATACGCCACAAAAATGCATTTTTTCAAAATAAAATGTTTTCCTTGAAAATAATAAATTTGTAAAATCCTTTGTTTTTCTGATTGTTAATTTTGTAATTATGTCATTTTACATGGAATAAATACTTTAGGAAAAGGAATTTGTTAGGCTATGCTATGCATTGAGATTAGTTTCATTAAATTTACCATGCTATTTATCTTTTTAGCCAATGCCATGCAATCAAATGTTTAACCATGTCTTCTGATGTTTGATTTTTTTTCTTTTTCAAAAAGAAATTGTTCAAATGTGATCTTAAACTAAAAGAAATTGAGTGTGGATCCTTGTTATTTGGTAAATAACAAAAATTAATAAAATTGTCAAATGAAATTTAATCATTTGTATTCCATGTTATTTGTTAGTATCTTTTGGATGATTGATGTGGTAGGATTGGTGGGTTAGGTCCACACATCTCTTAAGCTCACATCCACTTATGTTTCGACAAAGAACACAAATTTGGGCTCTCTTCCACACTTAATTGAAGCCAAGCCCACGTTTAAATAAAAAGACACTAACCCATTTCTCTTAACCATAGTTTCAAAAATAAGCTTTAGCCTAGTATGAGGACTGACGTTAACGAAGGCAAAGTAGACGATGAAAAATGAAAACGATGTGACTCTCCCTCGGGTTTTTAGGGGGTAGGCCAAGGGCCTAGGGCCCAGGCCTAGGGGCCTAGGTTTAGGGCCCAGGCCCAGGCCCAGGCCCAGGGCCCCAGGCCCAGGCCCAGGCCCAGGCCCAGGCCCAGGCCCAGGCCCCAGGCCCAGGCCCAGGCCCAGGCCCAGGCCCAGGCCCAGGCCCAGGCCCAGGCCCAGGCCCAGGCCTAGGCCCAGGCCAGGCAGGCCCAGGGGTTTAGGCCCAGGGCCCAGGCCCCAGGCCCAGGGGCCCAGGCCCAGGCCCAGGCCCAGGCCCAGGCCCAGGCCCAGGCCCAGGCCCAGGCCCAGGCCCAGGCCCAGGCCCAGGCCCAGGGCCCAGGCCCAGGCCCAGGCCCAGGCCCAGGCCCAGGCCCAGGCCCAGGCCCAGGCCCAGGCCCAGGCCCAGGGCCCAGGCCCAGGCCCAGGCCCAGGCCCAGGCCCAGGGCCCAGGGCCCAGGCCCAGGCCCAGGCCCAGGCCCAGGCCCAGGCCCAGGCCCAGGCCCAGGCCCAGGCCCAGGCCCAGGCCCAGGCCCAGGCCCAGGCCCAGGCCCAGGCCCAGGCCCAGGCCCAGGCCCAGGCCCAGGCCCAGGCCCAGGCCCAGGCCCAGGCCCAGGCCCAGGGCCCAGGCCCAGGCCCAGGCCCAGGCCCAGGCCCAGGCCCAGGCCCAGGCCCAGGCCCAGGCCCAGGCCCAGGCCCAGGCCCAGGCCCAGGCCCAGGCCCAGGCCCAGGCCCAGGCCCAGGCCCAGGCCCAGGCCCAGGGCCCAGGCCCAGGGCCAGGCCCAGGCCCAGGCCCAGGCCCAGGCCCAGGCCCAGGCCCAGGCCCAGGCCCAGGCCCAGGCCCAGGCCCAGGCCCAGGCCCAGGCCCAGGCCCAGGCCCAGGCCCAGGCCCAGGCCCAGGGCCCAGGCCCAGGCCCAGGCCCAGGCCCAGGCCCAGGCCCAGGCCCAGGCCCAGGCCCAGGCCCAGGCCCAGGCCCAGGCCCAGGCCCAGGCCCAGGCCCCAGGCCCAGGCCCAGGCCCAGGCCCAGGCCCAGGCCCAGGCCCAGGCCCAGGCCCAGGCCCAGGCCCCTAGGCCCAGGCCCAGGCCCAGGCCCAGGCCCAGGCCCAGGCCCAGGCCCAGGCCCAGGCCCAGGCCCAGGCCCAGGCCCAGGCCCAGGCCCAGGCCCAGCCCAGGCCCAGGCCCAGGCCCAGGCCCAGGCCCAGGCCCAGGCCCAGGCCCAGGCCCAGGCCCAGGGCCCAGGCCCAGGCCCAGGCCCAGGCCCAGGCCCAGGCCCAGGCCCAGGCCCAGGCCCAGGCCCAGGCCCAGGCCCAGGCCCAGGCCCAGGCCCAGGCCCAGGCCCAGGCCCAGGCCCAGGCCCAGGCCCAGGCCCAGGCCCAGGCCCAGGCCCAGGCCCAGGCCCAGGCCCAGGCCCAGGCCCAGGGCCAGGCCCAGGCCCAGGCCCAGGCCCAGGCCCAGGCCCAGGCCCAGGCCCAGGCCCCAGGCCCAGGCCCAGGCCCAGGCCCAGGCCCAGGCCCAGGGCTTAGGCCCAGGCCCAGGCCCAGGCCCAGGCCCAGGCCCAGGCCCAGGCCCAGGCCCAGGCCCAGGCCCAGGCCCAGGGCCCAGGCCCAGGCCCAGGCCCAGGCCCAGGCCCAGGCCCAGGCCCAGGCCCAGGCCCAGGCCCAGGCCCAGGCCCAGGCCCAGGCCCAGGCCCAGGCCCAGGCCCAGGCCCAGGCCCAGGCCCAGGCCCAGGCCCAGGCCCAGGCCCAGGCCCAGGCCCAGGCCCAGGCCCAGGGCCAGGCCCAGGCCCAGGCCCAGGCCCAGGCCCAGGCCCAGGCCCAGGCCCAGGCCCAGGCCCAGGCCCAGGCCCAGGCCCAGGCCCAGGCCCAGGCCCAGGCCCAGGCCCAGGCCCAGGCCCAGGCCCAGGCCCAGGCCCAGGGCCCAGGCCCAGGCCCAGGCCCAGGCCCAGGCCCAGGCCCAGGCCCAGGCCCAGGCCCAGGCCCAGGCCCAGGGCCCAGGCCCAGGCCCAGGCCCAGGCCCAGGGCCCAGGCCCAGGCCCAGGCCCAGGCCCAGGCCCAGGCCCAGGCCCAGGCCCAGGCCCAGGCCCAGGCCCAGGCCCAGGCCCAGGCCCAGGCCCAGGCCCAGGCCCAGGCCCAGGCCCAGGCCCAGGCCCAGGCCCAGGCCCAGGCCCAGGCCCAGGCCCAGGCCCAGGCCCAGGCCCAGGCCCAGGCCCAGGCCCAGGCCCAGGCCCAGGCCCAGGCCCAGGCCCAGGCCCAGGCCCAGGCCCAGGCCCAGGCCCAGGCCCAGGCCCAGGCCCAGGCCCAGGCCCAGGCCCAGGCCCAGGCCCAGGCCCAGGCCCAGGCCCAGGCCCAGGCCCAGGCCCAGGCCCAGGCCCAGGCCCAGGCCCAGGCCCAGGCCCAGGCCCAGGCCCAGGCCCAGGCCCAGGCCCAGGCCCAGGCCCAGGGCCCAGGCCCAGGCCCAGGCCCAGGCCAGGCAGGCCCAGGCCCAGGCCCAGGCCCAGGGCCCAGGCCCAGGCCCAGGCCCAGGCCAGGCCAGGCCCAGGCCCAGGCCCAGGCCCAGGCCCAGGCCCAGGCCCAGGCCCAGGCCCAGGCCCAGGCCCAGGCCCAGGGCCCAGGCCCAGGCCCAGGCCCAGGCCCAGGCCCAGGCCCAGGCCCAGGCCCAGGCCCAGGGCCCAGGCCCAGGCCCAGGCCCAGGCCCAGGCCCAGGCCCAGGGCCCAGGCCCAGGCCCAGGCCCAGGCCCAGGCCCAGGCCCAGGCCCAGGCCCAGGCCCAGGCCCAGGCCCAGGCCCAGGCCCAGGGCCAGGCCCAGGCCCAGGCCCAGGCCCAGGCCCAGGCCCAGGCCCAGGCCCAGGCCCAGGCCCAGGCCCAGGCCCAGGGCCCAGGCCCAGGCCCAGGCCCAGGCCCAGGCCCAGGCCCAGGCCCAGGCCCAGGGCCCAGGCCCAGGCCCAGGCCCAGGCCCAGGCCCAGGCCCAGGCCCAGGCCCAGGCCCAGGCCCAGGCCCAGGCCCAGGCCCAGGCCCAGGCCCAGGCCCAGGCCCAGGCCCAGGCCCAGGCCCAGGGCCAGGCCCAGGCCCAGGCCCAGGCCCAGGCCCAGGCCCAGGCCCAGGCCCAGGCCCAGGCCCAGGCCCAGGCCCAGGCCAGGCCCAGGCCCAGGCCCAGGCCCAGGCCCAGGCCCAGGCCCAGGCCCAGGCCCAGGCCCAGGCCCAGGCCCAGGCCCAGGCCCAGGCCCAGGCCCAGGCCCAGGCCCAGGCCCAGGCCCAGGCCCAGGCCCAGGCCCAGGCCCAGGCCCAGGCCCAGGCCCAGGCCCAGGCCCAGGCCCAGGCCCAGGCCCAGGCCCAGGCCCAGGCCCAGGCCCAGGCCCAGGCCCAGGCCCAGGCCCAGGCCCAGGCCCAGGCCCAGGCCCAGGCCCCAGGCCCAGGCCCCCAGGCCCAGGCCCAGGCCCCCAGGCCCAGGCCCAGGCCCAGGCCCAGGCCCAGGCCCAGGCCCAGGCCCAGGCCCAGGCCCAGGCCCAGGCCCAGGCCCAGGCCCAGGCCCAGGGCCCAGGCCCAGGCCCAGGCCCAGGCCCAGGCCCAGGCCCAGGCCCCAGGGCCCAGGCCCAGGCCCAGGCCCAGGCCAGGCCCAGGCCCAGGCCCAGGGCCCAGGCCCAGGCCCAGGCCCAGGCCCAGGCCCAGGCCCAGGCCCAGGCCCAGGCCCAGGCCCAGGCCCAGGCCCAGGCCCAGGCCCAGGCCCAGGCCCAGGCCCAGGCCCAGGCCCAGGCCCAGGCCCAGGCCCAGGCCCAGGCCCAGGCCCAGGCCCAGGCCCAGGCCCAGGCCCAGGCCCAGGCCCAGGCCCAGGCCCAGGCCCAGGCCCAGGCCCAGGCCCAGGCCCAGGCCCAGGCCCAGGCCCAGGCCCAGGCCCAGGCCCAGGCCCAGGCCCAGGCCCAGGCCCAGGCCCAGGCCCAGGCCCAGGCCCAGGCCCAGGCCCAGGCCCAGGCCCAGGCCCAGGCCCAGGCCCAGGCCAGGCCCAGGCCCAGGCCCAGGCCCAGGCCCAGGCCCAGGCCCAGGCCCAGGCCCAGGCCCAGGCCCAGGCCCAGGCCCAGGCCCAGGCCCAGGCCCAGGCCCAGGCCCAGGCCCAGGCCCAGGGCCCAGGCCCAGGCCCAGGCCCAGGCCCAGGCCCAGGCCCAGGCCCAGGCCCAGGCCCAGGCCCCAGGCAGGCCCAGGCCCAGGCCCAGGCCCAGGCCCAGGCCCAGGCCCAGGCCCAGGCCCAGGCCCAGGCCCAGGCCCAGGCCCAGGCCCAGGCCCAGGCCCAGGCCCAGGCCCAGGCCCAGGCCCAGGCCCAGGCCCAGGCCCAGGCCCAGGCCCAGGCCCAGGCCCAGGCCCAGGCCCAGGCCCAGGCCCAGGCCCAGGCCCCAGGCCCAGGCCCAGGCCCAGGCCCAGGCCCAGGCCCAGGCCCAGGCCCAGGCCCAGGCCCAGGCCCAGGCCCAGGCCCAGGCCCAGGCCCAGGCCCAGGCCCAGGCCCAGGCCCAGGCCCAGGCCCAGGCCCAGGCCCAGGCCCAGGCCCAGGCCCAGGCCCCCAGGCCCAGGCCCAGGCCCAGGCCCAGGGCCCAGGCCCAGGCCCAGGCCCAGGCCCAGGCCCAGGCCCAGGCCCAGGCCCAGGCCAGGCCCAGGCCCAGGCCCAGGGCCCAGGCCCAGGCCCAGGCCCAGGCCCAGGCCCAGGCCCAGGCCCAGGCCCAGGCCCAGGCCAGGCCCAGGCCCAGGCCCAGGCCCAGGCCCAGGCCCAGGCCCAGGCCCAGGCCCAGGCCCAGGCCCAGGCCCAGGCCCAGGCCCAGGCCCAGGCCCAGGCCCAGGCCCAGGCCCAGGCCCAGGCCCAGGCCCAGGCCCAGGCCCAGGCCCAGGCCCAGGCCCAGGCCCAGGCCCAGGCCCAGGCCCAGGCCCAGGCCCAGGCCCAGGGCCCAGGCCCAGGCCCCCAGGCCCAGGCCCAGGCCCAGGCCCAGGCCCAGGCCCAGGCCCAGGCCCAGGCCCAGGCCCAGGCCCAGGCCCAGGCCCAGGCCCAGGCCCAGGCCCAGGCCCAGGCCCAGGCCAGGCCCAGGCCCAGGCCCAGGCCCAGGCCCAGGCCCAGGCCCAGGCCCAGGCCCAGGCCCAGGCCCAGGCCCAGGCCCAGGCCCAGGCCCAGGCCAGGCCCAGGGCCCCCAGGCCCAGGCCCAGGCCCAGGCCCAGGCCCAGGCCCAGGCCCAGGCCCAGGCCCAGGCCCAGGCCCAGGCCCAGGCCCAGGCCCAGGCCCTAGGCCCAGGCCCAGGCCCAGGCCCAGGCCCAGGCCCAGGCCCAGGCCCAGGCCCAGGCCCAGGCCCAGGCCCAGGCCCAGGCCCAGGCCCAGGCCCAGGCCCAGGCCCAGGCCCAGGCCCAGGCCCAGGCCCAGGCCCAGGCCCAGGCCCAGGCCCAGGCCCAGGCCCAGGCCCAGGCCCAGGCCCAGGCCAGGCCAGGCCCAGGCCCAGGCCCAGGCCCAGGCCCAGGCCCAGGCCCAGGCCCAGGCCCAGGCCCAGGCCCAGGCCCAGGCCCAGGCCCAGGCCCAGGCCCAGGCCCAGGCCCAGGCCCAGGCCCAGGCCCAGGCCCAGGGCCAGGCCCAGGCCCAGGGCCCAGGCCCAGGCCAGGCCCAGGCCCAGGCCCAGGCCCAGGCCCAGGCCCAGGCCCAGGCCCAGCCCAGGCCCAGGCCCAGGCCCAGGCCCAGGCCCAGGCCCAGGCCCAGGCCCAGGCCCAGGCCCAGGCCCAGGCCCAGGCCCAGGGCCCAGGCCCAGGCCCAGGCCCAGGCCCAGCCCAGGCCCAGGCCCAGGCCCAGGCCCAGGCCCAGGCCCAGGCCCAGGCCCAGGCCCAGGCCCAGGCCCAGGCCCAGGCCCAGGCCCAGGCCCAGGCCCAGGCCCAGGCCCAGGCCCAGGCCCAGGCCCAGGCCCAGGCCCAGGCCCAGGCCCAGGCCCAGGCCCAGGGCCCAGGCCCAGGCCCAGGCCCAGGCCCAGGCCCAGGCCCAGGCCCAGGCCCAGGCCCAGGCCCAGGCCCAGGCCCAGGCCCAGGCCCAGGCCCAGGCCCAGGCCCAGGCCCAGGCCCAGGCCCAGGGCCCAGGCCCAGGCAGGCCCCCAGGCCCAGGCCCAGGCCCAGGCCCAGGCCCAGGCCCAGGCCCAGGCCCAGGCCCAGGCCCAGGCCCAGGCCCAGGGCCCAGGCCCAGGCCCAGGCCCAGGGCCCAGGCCCAGGCCCAGGCCCAGGCCCAGGCCCAGGCCCAGGGCCCAGGCCCAGGCCCAGGCCAGGCAGGCCCAGGCCCAGGCCCAGGCCCAGGCCCAGGCCCAGGCCCAGGCCCAGGCCCAGGCCCAGGGCCAGGCCCAGGCCCAGGCCCAGGCCCAGGCCCAGGCCCAGGCCCAGGCCCAGGCCCAGGCCCAGGCCCAGGCCCCAGGCCCAGGCCCAGGCCCAGGCCCAGGCCCAGGCCCAGGCCCAGGCCCAGGCCCAGGCCCAGGCCCAGGCCCAGGCCCAGGCCCAGGCCCAGGCCCAGGCCCAGGCCCAGGCCCAGGCCCAGGCCCAGGCCCAGGCCCAGGCCCAGGCCCAGGCCCAGGGCCCAGGCCCAGGCCCAGGCCCAGGCCCAGGCCCAGGCCCAGGCCCAGGCCCAGGCCCAGGCCCAGGCCCAGGCCCAGGCCCAGGCCCAGGCCCAGGCCCAGGCCCAGGCCCAGGCCCAGGCCCAGGCCCAGGCCCAGGCCCAGGCCCAGGCCCAGGCCCAGGCCCAGGCCCAGGCCCAGGCCCAGGCCCAGGCCCAGGCCCAGGCCCAGGCCCCCAGGCCCAGGCCCAGGGCCCAGGCCCAGGCCCAGGCCCAGGCCCAGGCCCAGGCCCAGGCCCAGGCCCAGGCCCAGGCCCAGGCCCAGGCCCAGGCCCAGGCCCAGGCCCAGGCCCAGGCCCAGGCCCAGGCCCAGGCCCAGGCCCAGGCCCAGGCCCAGGCCCAGGCCCAGGCCCAGGCCCAGGCCCAGGCCCAGGCCCCCAGGCCCAGGCCCAGGCCCAGGCCCAGGCCCAGGCCCAGGCCCAGGCCCAGGCCCAGGCCCAGGCCCCCAGGCCCAGGCCCAGGCCCAGGCCCAGGCCAGGCAGGCCCAGGCCCAGGCCCAGGCCCAGGCCCAGGCCCAGGCCCAGGCCCAGGCCCAGGCCCAGGCCCAGGCCCCAGGCCCAGGCCCAGGCCCAGGCCCAGGCCCAGGCCCAGGCCAGGCCCAGGCCCCCAGGCCCAGGCCCAGGCCCAGGCCCAGGCCCAGGCCCAGGCCCAGGGCCCAGGCCCAGGCCCAGGCCCAGGCCCAGGCCCAGGCCCAGGCCCAGGCCCAGGCCCAGGCCCAGGCCCAGGCCCAGGCCCAGGGCCCAGGCCCAGGCCAGGCCCAGGCCCAGGCCCAGGCCCAGGCCCAGGCCCAGGCCCAGGCCCAGGCCCAGGCCCAGGCCCAGGCCCAGGCCCAGGCCCAGGCCCAGGCCCAGGCCCAGGCCCAGGCCCAGGCCCAGGGCCAGGCCCAGGCCCAGGCCCAGGCCCAGGGCCCAGGCCCAGGCCCAGGCCCAGGCCCAGGCCCAGGCCCAGGCCCAGGCCCAGGCCCAGGCCCAGGCCCAGGCCCAGGGCCCAGGCCCAGGCCCAGGCCCAGGCCCAGGCCCAGGCCTAGGCCCAGGCCCAGGCCCAGGCCCAGGCCCAGGCCCAGGCCCAGGCCCAGGCCCAGGCCCAGGCCCAGGCCCAGGCCCAGGCCCAGGCCCAGGCCCAGGCCCAGGCCCAGGCCCAGGCCCAGGCCCAGGCCCAGGCCCAGGCCCAGGCCCAGGCCCAGGCCCAGGCCCAGGCCCAGGCCCAGGCCCAGGCCCAGGCCCAGGCCCAGGCCCAGGGCCCAGGCCCAGGCCCAGGCCCAGGCCCAGGCCCAGGCCCAGGCCCAGGCCCAGGCCCAGGCCCAGGCCCAGGCCCAGGCCCAGGCCCAGGCCCAGGCCCAGGCCCAGGCCCAGGCCCAGGCCCAGGCCCAGGCCCAGGCCCAGGCCCAGGCCCAGGCCCAGGCCCAGGCCCAGGCCCAGGCCCAGGCCCAGGCCCAGGCCCAGGCCCAGGCCCAGGCCCAGGCCCAGGCCCAGGGCCCAGGCCCAGGCCCAGGCCCAGGCCTAGGCCTAGGCCTTAGGCCTTAGGCCTAGGCCTAGCCTAGGCCTAGGCCTTAG